>PKRV01000461.1:603462-651471 GCA_003709505.1 Hyphantria cunea
GGCGCAGGGCGCGCGCGCGGCGCTTCGGGCCGGCGCCGCCGCCGCCGCACCCGCGCCGCTGCTGCCGCCGCACGTGCGCTGGGCCTTCTTCTCGCCGCGCGCCGAGGACGTGGCTCTCCTCCACCGCCTCGCCGAACGCCACCAGGTGAGCCGCGCCCGGTGTCGACGGCTCTTGTTATACCGGGTATATCCTTTCTAGGTGTACGCACCTGCATTAGTAGTCATCGTCAGCCTATTATCGCCCACTGCTGCACTGCACGCCACTTAGTCCGATCCTCGGCTTCTCGCATCCGGCTCCTGCCAACCGTCTTGCGCAAATCATCGCTCCACCTGGCCAGTGAACGTCCTCACTACGTTTGCCGAGACGCGGTCTCCACCCAAGAACCCGTTCACCCCAAGGGTTATTGGTTCTGCGGCTAATATAGCTAGCCCTGCCTGGTTATGTCGACGACCTTGGTTCTCTACCGGATCACCTTAGTCGTAATGTAAGGGACATTATTACTAAGAGACACGCCGAGCATAGCTCTCTTTATAGCACGCTGAGCGACTTTGAACTTGTGGACCAGCTGTGTCGTAATTGTTCACGTTTCGACACCATATGTCATGACGGGTAGAATGCACTGTGAGATCGACAACGAAACTACTTTAATAAGTGGGAAACGAAGTGTAGTACCCCTAAAAAGAGATATTACACTTAGTTCCTCTTCCCCGCTTCTGTTATCCGAGGCAGCTCGCTGCATAACGTAACTATGCAAATCATAATTGAGAACAATCAGTGCTGGACACTATTTTTAAATGAATTAAAACGATGCGTTCTATAATAAGATCCCTACTTAAGTTTTGATCTGAATTTAAAACTAGACTCAGATAATTAGACCTCTTAAAATATAGTCGAATTCATTTCTACGAATTCTCTCTGTATGCCCTGTAAGAAAACTCTTCGACGGATAGCCCTGGAAAGGGTCGAAAAAGTATTAAAGCATGATTAGAGCATGTAAAGAGATCCCATAAAATTACAACCGGTGCATGGTGGTGGTCGTAAAGGCGCGTCGGTGTTGCAGTTCGGCGTGTGCGTGGAGCAGGTGTTCCCGTGGTGGCGCGCGGCCGAGGCGTACGAACGCGCGGCGCGGGGCGGGGCGCGCGGCAAGACCGTGCTCGACTTCGCCGCCCGCCACTAGACCAGTTCGACGTGTGCGTGGAGCAGGTGCTCACGTAGTGGCGCGCGGCCGAGGCGTACGAACGCGGGGCGAGACGCGTGGCAAGACCGTGCTCGAGTTCGCCGCACACTTCACCTCCCCTTCACCACACAGTATACACTAGTTTTTAAACATCAATAAAATTATTTACTTGTTTATCTTGTGTCATTCCAACATCCGGTATTGTCTTACTAGTAATTCATTTACTTTCAAATGGCCGATAGCAGATTTTCAAAAAAGTCAGATGGACCGTAAAAAACAAGGCAGTGAATCCAACAAAGTAAATATGAATTAGAAAGCAAATACAATCACGTGGCAGTGTTAGACAAACCGCCATATTGTGTTCACGTCACGAGTGATTTTTGATATAATGTTTAAAATGCTGTCTTGTGTCAATAAACATTGTATGAGTAGTTCCCAAAAAAAAAAGAGAATATGGAATATTTTTCCCGGGTAATGATTATTTGGTTGCTATAAATATTTATTACCCGATAACAATACTGTTGTGTCGGAACACAAAACCTCAACCGTAGTCCGACTGTGATATCAGTTTTTGTCCATTTTTTTTCCCTTCAATTAGGGAATCCATTGGTGATACATGCAATTATTTCTTATAATTATCGCATATGCACAATTAGTGGTGATTCTAAAAATTACTGACCTGTGTCTTGATGTGTGGCAATCATCCGTCGAATCGTCGCCCGCATCGGTCCCTCTCGGGCTATCTAATATGTATAATACTTGGCAACAGAAAATTATATAGGTACCTATTTCTAAACTAATGTTTCATATATTCTTTATCACGAAATAATAAGATAACCCTCATAGCCCAGTTGCACTCGGTGATTAGAAACAATCACCTAGGGGAAGCAACGACGGCGCAGTCAATACCTGGATGGGTGTCTGTTGGTGGCATGTTACCATGAGCGCCTCCGGTCACGTAAAGCAGTCTGTCCCGGTTGTTATCATACAATAACAATCGTGAAGATTAGATGGAGGCCTTCGGGCGGCTTAAAACATCCAACGGCAAGATACGTAGCCACAAAGTATTCTTGCCAGTCGCCAACACGCACATGGCCAGCGTGGCGACGTATGGCCTTAACCCTCTCCGAGAGGAATCCCGGGCACAGCAGTGGGATATTATGGGCTGTTGATAATGATGAGTAAGATAATATGTATATCAACCCCGCCTTCCAAACCACGTGTCATTGTGGCTGAATAGGGGATAGAATAGGATGCTATACCCTCTGCTCTCTGCCCGCATCGTCCGGCACCTCAACGAGGTGGGTCCCGACCTGTCGGACGCCCAATTCGGGTTCCGAGAGAGGTTCGACAGTCGATGCCGTGATGCGCCTGAGGGCCGTGACCGAAGAGGCGGTGAGCTGTGGCGGCGTGGTGTTGGCAGTGTCCCTGAACATCGCCAACGCCTTTAATAGTCTGCCATTCTGCTGCATCAGGGAAGCACTCCAATACCACGGGGTGCCAGAGTACCTGAGGCGGCTGGTGGCAGACTATTTGGAGGAGCGTACCGTCGTGTACGAGGACCGAGAGGGCGCTTTGAGACGGCGACCCATGTCGTGCGGCGTTCCGCAGGGTCTGTCCTAGGACCACTCCTGTGGAACGTGGAATACGACTGGGTCCTTCGAGAGCGTGTCCCCTCCGGGCTGGGCGTAATTTGTTACGCCGATGACACGTTGGNGCCAGAGTACCTGAGGCGGCTGGTGGCAGACTATTTGGAGGAGCGTACCGTCGTGTACGAGGACCGAGAGGGCGCTTTGAGACGGCGACCCATGTCGTGCGGCGTTCCGCAGGGTCTGTCCTAGGACCACTCCTGTGGAACGTGGAATACGACTGGGTCCTTCGAGAGCGTGTCCCCTCCGGGCTGGGCGTAATTTGTTACGCCGATGACACGTTGGTCACAGCCCGGGGGGTGAACTTCCAGGAGGCGGCGTGCCTGGCCACCAGGGGAGTCGCTTTGGTGGTTGGGCGGATCGAGGCTCTGGGCTTGCGGGTGGCCCTAGACAACACGGAGGCCCTGCTGTTCCATGGGCCCTGTCGTGGGCCGCCCCCCGGCGCCTCCATAGTGGTCAACTCGGTCCTCGTACCGGTTCGGGCCCAGATGAAGAATCTGGGCCTTATTTTTTTATTTTTTTTATTTTTATAACTATCATCCTCTTGCATGACAAGAGTCTTGGTTTTTAATTGTGTAAATTTCGTGCTCTTAAAATATTTTTTTTTTGTATTCATTTTCCTTATTATGTTGTTATTTGTCTGTTTTGATTATTTGCTTGCAGGCGGCTGAGGCAAAGCTTAAAAATTTTGTTCTTTTGTTTGGATCTTTTATAAGTAGGTGTGCCTCTTCCTTCTTGAGCTGTACCCCAAGACGTTGTTCAGCCTCATATCTCAGTGCCCCGAATACGGGGCACTCAACAATTACATGCATGACGGTCTCCTCCTGGGCTGGGTCGCAGATACATGACGAGCTCTCCTGACACTTGAAACGGTGCAAGTATTGGGAGAACCCCCCATGTCCCGTCAGCATCTGCGTGACAACGCCTTGGGGTTGGATCTTCTGCACAAAGCAGAATGCATCCTCCGCGTCCGGGAAGAACACTCTCGTGACGGAGGCGATATGGCCCGACTGATATCGACGGTTCCATTCGTCGAGGGACTCGCTGCGAATCTAACGCTTGACGAATGAAACCGGACACAAGTCGTAGTCGGGCTTCTTCCGACACGAGAGTGCCGCTTCCTTAGCCAGCTGGTCGGCGCGCTCGTTTCCGTCGATGCCGGCGTGGGCCTTGATCCAGTACAAAGCCACACGTTTGCCTTGGGTCAAGGCCTCGCTGGGGCTTCGGCGCGCCTTGGTCGCGAAAGGAAGCAGGGTCCCGGGGTTCGTCACCGTCTCCAGCGCCGCCCTCGAGTCGCTGTAGATGCCGCAGCTCCCCGCACTGCAGGTGAGGATTTCGCTCGAAGCCCTGCATATGGCCAAGATTTCGGCCTGGTAGACTTGCCTACGGATCTCTGCCCGGGTGGACTTTTAGTTCTCCCCAACTCGTGGGTTTAAATATGAGCACTGATAAAAATATTAAAACAACTAATGATATAGAAAAAATGCCTGGCATGCCTACCGGTACTGAGAATGTTGAGGATGTAGAGAAGAGAAAAGAGAAGATAGGTAAGAGGAAAGGAAGGAGGAACGCCAAGGCGCAGTTCCGAAAGGTGGACGATGCCTCGTCTACCGTGGAGGAGGCGGCGTCTGTAACGCCTATATCGGTGGGGCTCCCAGCGGTCGATCTGAATGCTGGGAGCCGAAGAACAGCGGAGCGTATACGCTCTAAGTCCGCCACGATTGGTGCGAGCGAGGCTTCTAGTGTGAGGACGAATGCACTGGAGCCGATGGAGACGGGCCTAACTGACAGCCGCAAACGAGGTCTCTCCAGGGATGCCTAAAGCGACACATCCCAGGATATGCTGCTCCGAAAGTTGCGAGCTCACAAAGAGGGAGAACTCGTACTCCAGCCTCGGCTTCGTCAAGTTCCGTCTTCAGCAAGGCGGAAACATACAAGCGGGCCAGGGCGGATGGGGAACTCCAGGCGGAGGAGGAGATCGCCGGTCTCCTGCTCAAGATCGGGGAGACGGTGGATGGGGATTCAGCTCCCCAAACACAGTCTTCTCTGCAGAAGAGGGCTCAGGCGGAGGTGGCCACCAAGGCAGTAAATCTTAGGGGCCCTTTTGTGAGGGCCCTTGAGGACTCTTCCTCCTCCCTTGCTGAAGTTGTGGAGTTCCTTATCGGTGACGTTGCTCGCCTTCAGCTGGTCAACGACCATCTGACGAGGCAGGTGGCTGAGCTGGACGCTCAGTTCGCCCAATTTAGGGCGGCGCGCCCTGAGCGAGTGCGGAAGGCCACAGGCCCGTCAACGTCTACGTCACGGCAGCCCTCTACCGACTCAGAGTTCCCTGATGCTCACTTGCGTCAGATACTCATGGCGGTGGGGAACATGTTGGACGGACGTCTGGCCAATTTGAAGGCGAGATTGCCTCCGACCCCCACTGTGCGCCCGCCGTTTGCGACACCGAGGCTGAAGATCGCCTCGGCACCGACCCCTCTTCCCGTGGTGGGGGTCGTGTGTGTGCTGCAACGACGACTGCACCAACTCCGAAAAGTGCCCAAAAGGCACGGCAAGGAGCCAAGGTCCCAGCAAAGACGGCAACGGTAACGCCGAAGCCGAAGCCGGGGCCTAAGACGGCGGCATGGACTGAAGCATTGTTTCCTCCACTCCCCACTCCAACACCTCTGCCTGCCCCATCAAATGAGGGTCGGCAGGTATTAGGGGGACCAAGAAGCCGAAGAAGGCCCAGAAGCGGGCCATAAAGGCTGCTCAAAAAGCAGCCGCTGGCCCGCAGTCGCCACCGGTGGTAAAGAGGAAGCCGCGGAAACTGCAGCCACCGAAAACCGCGTCTATGGTGGTCACGGTATCATCGGAGGCGGCAAGCGGCGGACTGTCCTACGCAGCCGTTTTTAAGACGGGCCGGGACAGCCTCGCCAGCGATTTCGGGTTGGCAGGAGTCCGCCTACGCCTCGCCCACACGGGAGCTCGTGTATTAGAGTTCCCCGGGACCGAAGGCGCAAAGACGGCGGACACGTTTGCCGAGAAGCTTCATGGCATATTCACAGCCATGGATGGTGTCAGGATCGCCAGGCCTATGAAGTGCGCGGAACTGCGCATCTCGGGCTTGGACGATTCCGTGACGGTGGAGAATGTCCGCGTTGCAGTCCAAGAGAAGACGAGCTGCAGCGCGGACAACATTCCGGTCGGCACCATCCGCCCCGGTCCAGGAGGGCTTGGCTCCGTGTGGGTCAGCTGTCCCGTGGCGTCGGCCAAAATCTTGGCTGACGCCGGCAAGGTCCTCATCGGGTTCGTCAGTGCCAGGATAACAGTTCTGGCGGCGAGATCGATGAGGTGCTTTAAATGCCTTACATCAGGACACACACGAGCCAAGTGTGACAGCTGCTTTGACTGCAGCGGGTTGTGTTTCCGCTGCGGTCAACCGGGGCACAAGGCGGCAGAATCCTCTGCCGCCCTTCACTGCCCTATGTGTGACGCGGGCAAAAAGCCCGCCAATCACCAGATGGGGCAGGGGGGGCTGCAAGCCTTCCCGAGCTTCTCGGCAGGCGTTGGAAGCTTCCCGACCCGACCTTCGCTGCCTCCGACGTCATACATGCGTCGACGTCGTCGCCTATGGAGGAGGCTGTAATCTGAGACGATCCAGTAATGGACCACGTCTCCAGCCTCCTTGTCCAAACGAACCTCAACCACTGCGCCGCGGTGCAGCACCTCTTCCTGCAAACCATGGCGCAGTGGTCGATCGATGTTGCCGTAGTCGCGGAGCCCTACTATGATCCTCCCCGTCCGAACTGGATGGGTGACTGGGACGGCTCCGTGGCAGTCGTCAGCTCCGCGGCTCATTCCTCGCCCTTGTTGCTAAGAGACAAGGGCAATGGATATGTGACCGCTGAGTGGGGGGGATCACCGTTTACGGTGTGTATTTCTCCCCCAATCGGAGTTTGAGCGATTTCGAGGTCTTCCTCAACAACCTGGAGACCTCGATGCGGCGGTTAGCGTCTGGTCACGTTTTCGTGCTGGGAGACTTCAACGCAAATCCATTGCGTGGGGTTACCCGGCGACGGACGCCTGGGGCGGGGCCGTAGTAGAGTGGGAGGCCTCGGTGGGCCTCTGTCTATTGAACAGAGGCTCCACCAACACGTGCGTGCGACAGTAAGGGTGGTTGATAGTGGACCTTTCGTTCACTACCCCTGCTGTCGCCGCACGAGTAAGGAACTGGTGTGTCCTGAATGAGGTTGAGACGCTCTCGGATCATCTCTATATCCGATTCGAGTTCTCCCGGTCCCAGGGCCCCAGTAGGGGTCACCCTCCACGGAAGGAGGTCTACTGGTGGTCCCAGGAATTGGCAGACCTCCGTGCGGCTTTTACTCGTGCCCGGAGGTCTTACACCCGCAGCCGATGGCATCGCTGTGAAGAGCGACCAGCTTCATGAGGAGTACCGCGAGGCGCGGAAAGCTCTGAAGCGGGCCATTTGCCGCACCAAAAACAAAAAGAGAAACGAGATGCTGGAGGGTCTCAATCGTGACCCCTGGGGTCGCCCATATCGTGCGGTGCGTCAAAAGCTCCGCACGATATGGGTGACCCCCCCTCCCTCTTACCGAGACTCTCCAGCCCAGCTTCCTGTAGGAAGTGGTCGAGAGCCTATTCCCGCAGCGGGCGGAGCACACGCCTCCGTCGATGGCCTATTCGGTCGAAGACGACGGGGGCATAGAGGTCGACTTTCCGCCCGTCAGGGAAACGGAGGTAGGGGCGGCTGTTCTACGAATTTGTTCGAAGAACACCGCCCCCGGGCCGGACAGGGTACCAGCCCGAGTGATGGCCCGAGCCCTCGACCATATGTCGGATCGCCTCAGGGAAGTGTTGGACGCTAGCTTGGCGTCCGGACGCTTCGCTGAGTGCTGGAAGATCGGGAAGCTGGAGGCGGAAGTCCTCGCCTATGTTTATCGACAGGTTGAATTCCGGGTGGAAAGTGGCATTCGCCCTCCGCCCGAAGAGGTACGCGAGTGGTCTGAAGCCGCCCGTCGAGCCACGATGGCTCGTTGGTCTTCGCGGCTGGAGGCTCCACGTGCTGGCTTTGCCACCGTGGAGGCTCTCCAGCCGGTCATACTCGAGTGGGCAGGGCGGCAGCACGGGACCCTTTCCTTCCGACTGACGCAGGTGCTTTCCGGGCACGGTTGCTTCGGGAAGTACCTGCACTCGCCTGCCACCACTGCGACTGCAGAGAGGACTCGGCCCAGCACACGCTGGCGGTGTGCCCCACTTGGGCGCCGCAGCGCCGGGCCCTCACTGGAGTCATCGGAGGAGATCTCTCGTTGCCGACCGTCGTGCACTCCATGGCCGGTGGCGAGAGCTGTTTACCGCGGTCGCAACCTTCTGCGAGGAAGTCATCTCGCAGAAGGAGACGGCGGAGAAGGCCCGGGAGGATGACCTCCACTCGGACCCGATCCATCGCCGGCGGACCGGGTGGCGGAGGCGCGCCTATCAGCGCCTTATGCCGCCCTAAGTGTGGCCGCGGATGGTCGGGACGGGTTTTACCTTCCATCCGCTTCACAGGCCAGCCGCGAGGGGGCGACGTTACGCGTGTGTCGTATGTCGCCTAAATTGAAAGTTGGAGCATCAGACGACGGAGCCCGCTTTAGGGCGGGCAGGCGCTGGGATGGGTCCGGATGGCGTAAGAAAGCGGTTCCCGGAACTCTACCGTCTCAGGCGCATAGTGGCACATCGTGTGGTTGAGTCGGTTCGATTCCGACACACCGCCCCGCCGCAAACCCCGGTGGGGCGATGAGCAGGGGGGCTTTTCGCAAGTACAAAAAAAAAAGTATTTTTTGACCTATTTTATGATTTGTATTTGTATGGGATAAGAGAATTATAAGTATACTTTTGTAATTTTATTTTGTATTTAAGTTACCAACCATTGGTGGCACTGCGAGGATTGGTTGATTCACGCTGTTTGGTTATTGCGGAATGATTGCAAATACACACACATTGTCGACACATCAATCTAGGAGCATGACAATTTCTTGTTGAGTTACATAAGGGAAACCAGGCTGGAACGGTCGCATCCTGCGTGTGGAGTATCCCTGTTGAGGCCGAGGTTGTTGGCTGGCTGAGACTTGCTGTGGGAATGAACATGATAGTGGCGTTGATCTGCTTTCTTGAAGGCTGCTTCCAATCACGTCGGGGTCACCACTGTGGAGAAACGGGTCACATATTACTCCAACACAAAGATCCTTCGATCAGGCGCGGTCATCATGCCTGGGGGAGATGTTGGGATGTTGGGAAGTTGTATGTATGTATGTTGATCTGCGCGAGAACTTCTATTGCGTGATTTAGGATATTTTCTTAGTTTTCTGTTACTCCGTAGTTCGATGTTTCTTCGGTAGATGGCGCTGTCGTATATTTATGCTGTTGCTCTGTATGTGGAAATCGCCACTAGGCCGTCCGGTTTTTATGTATTTATCTTTTTATCATTACGAATTACGAAAATTCGTCAGCTTCTTAATACAAATGGATATTTATTAAATACACTGCAAATTTACGAACCCAAAAGTCTGGAGGAGGCTTTTTCACCCTTACCTAGGAGGGGTTCTTCCATGATACATAAATTATTGAATAATTTATTTGTATCTGTGTCTTTTAATACCATTGCCGCTTACCATCAGGCGATACGTCTGCTCGTTTGACATATATATTATAAAAAAATGTTATATTATATCTATACTTATAAATTAACATGTCCTGACTGACTGACTGACTGATTCATCATCGCCGAGCGTAAACTATTAAAGTTAGAGCTATGAAATTTAATTGAAAATGGTGAGTAGAATTGTTATACTGCGTAAACATCCACTAAGGAAGAAATTTTGGAATTTCTACCCCTAAGTGGGTGAAATAGGGGTTGAAAGTTTATATGGAAATCCGTTATTTTTTAAAGTTAGAAACATGAAACTTAATCTTTGAGCTACTGACTAAATGTGGGTAGAGTAGAGAGTAGAAAATGCTTAAATACGTGTATTTAAGCATTTCTGAATATTCTACCCCTAAGGGGGTGAAACAAGGGTTGCAAGATTGAATTTAGATTAGTGTGGAAGTCCTGAAACTTTGTCGTCAGCCTTTTGAATACTAGTAAATGAATACTTTTACAAGCATTTATGGGAATTCCCTCCTTAAAAGGGTTAAAATAAGGAATCGAAGTTTTTATTAAAGTTCTTACTAATGGTCTATTGAATAAAAATAAATAAATCGTGGATAAATTAATCGTATATACTTATATAGTTTTTAATTAAATACATATAATCAACTTCATTGCGAGCAAAACCGCGGACAACAGCTAGTAATGTATAAATTATCAATTTACGTTCTGCTTGATATATTATTATAAAAAAATGATAAAAGTAAAATCAAATGAGAAAATATGAAAATGTTATGAAACGTTTTTTGCAATTTAAACTTTGCAAGAAATAAAAGGCTTTTTATTTTATTATTATTTATTTATGGATGTAAACATATCGTCTGTTCTCAACTAAAGCAGATCAACCTCGGATTACAAAAGACAGCCAGACGGAACGTGCCTAACAAATAATATGACGATGTTTAATATTGAAGTGTGAGTGACTAGTGCACAGTAGCAACGCCTTAGGGACACGTGCGTCTGTGCGTGTGCAATGATACTAGTGCACAGTAGCAACGCCTTAGGGACACGTGCATCTGTGCGTGTGCAATGATACTAGTGCACAGTAGCAACGCCTTAGGGACACGTGCATCTGATCGTGTGCAATGATACTAGCAGCAGATAAAAGTGCCTGTTCCTTTTGTAAATGTGGAGGAAAATATGGTATTTTAAAATAAAAAAAAACCTTAAATTCTATTATTATTTCGATTACTAATATAGTGATACTGATATACTGAACAAAATTCTGAACAACCTTTACTTAGCACTATTAATTACTGGTCAAATATAATACGCTGGACATCATAATTGCAGAGAGTAGGAGAACTTGAAACAACAGTTTGTTTATATTGTTTGTTCACTTATAATAATATATGAGGTCTACATAATGGGACGTAATATCGATCATTCTGTATTAAAAATATGTTTGATGTGAAGTACAAGTTAAAGAAATTAAACACATCAAGACTCAGAACAATAATTAGTAGAATCATCCACAAATTGTTAAAATGTAAAAAGTAATTATTAAGTAAAAACAAGTAATTATCCCATTCGAAGGCACAAAATATCAGCAAAATCTGGTATCACAGACGGACTACGATGTTTTGCGTTCCGACACCAACATGTAACTATCGGATAAAGAAATAATAAAAGCAATCAAATAATCTATATTTACGTGTGAAAGGTTTATTCTATCTTCTTTTTTTCCTTTTTAGGATTTTTCAATGTTTAAAAACGCAAGACGGAATTTAAAACATTAAATCAAAATTCACTCGTGACGTGAAAACAGTTTGACGAACAACAAACACGACTGTCGCGAGATCGTATTCACTTTCTGAATCGTATTTGCTTAGCACCCCTTTCGTGTTCTGTACGGTCCATCTGGCTTACTGTTGCAATCTGAGAGATAACATTGTTAACGTTGTTTATGAATACACAAAAGTGCCTATATTTCATCTCTACAAACACAAAGACACACTAGAAAAAGTTTAAAAAACTATAACCCGATTGGAAAACTATCGATAAAATGTATATAGCCCAGGACACCCGGCCATTATTATCGGCTCATAGTGTTCATACAAACATTCATAGCCCACGTCTGCAATTAATGTCCATAAAATTATTCATCATCATCATCATCTACAACCCATAATGTCCCACCGCTGGGCTCGGGTCTCCTCTCAGGAGAGGGTTAAGGCCATACGTCGCCACGATGGCCAAGAGCGGGTTGGGGACTGGCAAGACAACGTTGTGGCTACGTAATCTTGCCGTTGGATGTTTATAAGCCGTCCAAAGGCCTCCAACTAAGTTTCACGACTTGTTATCGTATGATAACAACCGGAACCGACTGCTTAACGTGACCTCCGAATTACGGAGACGCTCATAGTAACATGCCAGCAGCAGTCACCCATCCAGGTACTGACCGCGTGTGTTAGTGATTGTTTCTAATCACCGAGTGCTGGGCTATGAGCGCCATTAAATTGTTAACCTTGCTTAACTTCCTTTTGGTTTCACGTTAGTCGAATAATATGTAATACAAAGTTTTAACAAAATAATAAAACCGACTGGAACTGGACCCAATTGAAATGGGACCACGCGGGAAGCACTAACTTTCAAATAAAAAAAGAATCATCAAAATCGGTTCACCCAGTCCAAAGTTCTAAGGTAACAAACAAAAAAAATACAGTAGAAGAGAGAACCTCCTCCATTTTTGAAGTCGGTTAAATAAGACTAGGATATTACTCATTATAAGGTGTATTCTAGGATCGTTTTTTGTTTTTGCGAAAGACGGTTCCCATTTCATGTCATCCACATTTTTTATATTTTTTATCATTAATTCCATCACGACGAAGACTTGAAGACTCAAAGACTAAGAATTGAAGACTTGAAATACTTGACATTGGCAGAAATAGCTGATCCGGCTGATTGCCATATCATCAAAAGAAGGTGTATTCTATGTAAGTATTACGAGTGTAAATGGAAGCTTATATTTCTAAGCCTCATATACCTAACATCCCTGTACAGCGACGCTGCCGTTGGCTGCATTGTGGCTGTGTCGTATATTGTGAAAATTCCATTTATTGTGAAGAGTGGAGAGGAGGAAGCTTCGCATCAACTTTATATTGAATCTATTTAATACCAAAAAATCGAATTCCATGATATTCACATTTTCGGGCTTACCGAATACTATATAACTTTGAAGTATGTACTGTGTGACTGACTGCATTTACCGTAAATTTAAAAATATTTGTATTGTTAATTACAAAGTAACTCCTTTAAAAATATTTCCTCAAATAAGTTTCCTAAGCTTTTATCTTCTAGGAATGTTATCAAATAAAATGAAGTGTCGAGGACAAGCAACGCCCGGTGACCAGTTGTCCAGGGTCATGGTGTACTGTGGCCGTAGGGGCGTAGGTACATGGGGTTCTGCGGGGCCGGCGGTGGAGCGCGCGAGGGTGGAGGCACGGCGGCGCAGCATGCTCGCGGACCGACCACGTCCTGCCATTGGCCACACGCACGTGGCCTGATCTCGCACCATGGCAACTGCTCCGTCCCGCGGCCCCCCGCACTCCGCAATTAGATATCGCGCAAGCCATCGCCTCCTCGCATCGCATTTCGCATTCACAGTCGCGCTGAAAACGAAGTCGCGTCGTGACGTGCCGGACGTCCGTAGAACGCGCGCCGGTCGATATTCGCGAACCCATATTATTACGACGCGACGAACCTTATAATTACTAACAGTGTTCAGCGCTTTGTGCTTTCTAATCACCGCACGCTGATGTTTAATGTCCGCCAGGATTCTACAAACACAAAAAAATAAACACATCACATTCATTGTTTGCATACTCCGCAGTCACAAATTGGATCTTAGTTAATTCTGTAAGTCACACTACCTAAACAATTACAATATATAAATTTAAGTTTCCAGAAAAAACATTTTTCTGCCCCAGTATATATATGTGTCCCTTGTCAAACCGTCAAGAGTGCAGTTAATATCTAAGTCATAAACGACCTAGTTATAATGATGCAAACAATTTTGTTAAAGTAATATATTTTTATCGATTTGAAGGAAACAGGAGTCGACAATCGACGAGCCACACGAATGTAAAACTCATTGATTTTCCTCGGCCGACTGTTTACCGTGTGTCGCACGCACATAAAAATGTTAGAACAAATAATAGCCTCACACGTAATAGTTAAGTATGTTAGAACTGGTATGTAAATACAATAAACGGCAATCAGCAGTTAGGTGTTTTATAAATACCGAGGCACTTAGTGCACGAGGGCTCGCTGGCGACGGCGCGTAGTAGTCGCGGGGCGCAGGCCCCTCTTGCGCACTAAACGCCTTCAATGTGAAGTTCGTGCTCAGATTGCACTAGCGCCGTGTTGAGTGAGAGTGGCGACAGCAGCCAGCCGAGCTCTGAAAGTCAGGTAAGGTCTGTAAGGTGGCGTGATGGCCCTTGCAGTCAGAATTCGCCCATGATCCGCTCCGCTCAGCTGATGCTGTTGATATACCGCTACGGGTGTGACGCGTGACTCCTGACGCGCCTGCCGTGCTGATTGACCAGCTGTAGTATTTTAGAAACTCATTTAATTTTTGTTCCTCTTCAAACAGTGCCTAGGTAGGTACCTAACATTGGCACCGATGCGTATAACAATACAGTAACGTTGAAGATCATTGCACAGTGATCTCTGGTCAGCTATATGAATTTGGAGAATTTATATTGTAAGTTCAGTGAAGATACTGTACTGTGTGAGTAATTAATGAAATAATAAAACGTTTAGCAAAACAAGTAATGGATTATTAAAAAAAATAAAATCTGACTGTGTCAATATCATTTATAAAACATACAAGTTATATATATATATTCGTAATCACCGTTGAAAATTCTTTATTTTGATACCACACTCGATGTATTTTGAAAACATTTATTCTGAGATTACTTTTGGCTCCATAAAGCCTTAATTTTGTTTTTTTTTTATTTTATGTACCCAATGTCACTCTCCCCACTAAGACGATCTATTGACACTACTCGCATAAAACACGACAAGCCATTTAGGCTTTAGGGTCTGCCAAAGAAATATACATACACTCGAAAAGCATAACCCTCCTTTTTTCGCAGTCGGGTGAAAAATAGTACTTGTTTATTTTTTTGTCTTTATGAACTGGACAACCTCACGGACCACACGGGAAGCACTAGCTTTCAAATAAAAAAGAATCATCAAAATCGGTTCACCCAGTCCAAAGTTATGAGGTAACAAACATAAAATAAAAATACAGTCTAATTGAGAACCTCCTCTTTTATTGAAGTCATTTGAAAGCTGTTGCTTTCCATGTGGTCCCATTTCTATTTGGTCCAATTATTGAAGTCGTTTTTTTTTTGTTAAATTTTTAAAAATATGTATGTGTGTGAACCGTATGTGTAGTCGTATTTCGTAAACCGACCGATGTCGATTTGGTAAACCATCAGATTTGGTGAATTCTACCGATACTATTAGTCATCCACTTTACGGAAAGTTGTTATCGATAGTCGATTTTGACACAAAATGATTCATTGCAATTAATAAAAAATACTTTTTCATTCTGTAGCATATAGTGTGTAATCATTAACAGGAATTAGCGCCATCACATAGCAGGTAATCGACCAGGCCCCGATTGTATTAACACACAGTCAGCATCATTATGATTTGTGCCTTATTAGTAGTCAAAATTATGTGAAGAATATCACTTTAATTTTATGTGGGCAGACATGACCCTCCAACTGTTGTTCGTATTCGAAGCGGTCAAAACATCTAACTATCAGTTGTCAATGTTGTTTTAGATGAAAGTGTTCATATTAATGTTATAATAGTCCACTACAGTATTCGCTTTTATTGTCGCATTGCTTCTCATATCATTGTCAAAAAAGAGTACAATTTATTTCATAAAACCCGGATAAGATTTCCTCCGTTATTTATAATATGCATGTATTATTGAAGTGTTAACTTCTTGAGGCGCCTTAAGCACTTTTTGGTAGGTGTAAATCTTATGAGTTCGCATCAACGTCACCGACATGCTGACGTCACAAAACTTCTTTAGTCGCGTCAAGCAGGTTGGAGAAAAAAATTGCGTCACCGACATGCCAATGTTCGATGTTGATAATTTTAATTTAAACATTATAAAATTTCTAATTTTACACATTAATTTTATAAATAACATTCTATAGAAGTAACAAGTTTTCAGTTGTATCGGCAGTCCTTACTGCGGTCAATTTTTTACACTCACTCGTGAACCACTCCATCTATTGCTGAAAACTGCACTAAAATTCGCTGAGCAGTTTTATAGATCTATCTAACAGACAGCGAAGGATCCGAAACGAACACACACACACACACACGGGTTCATGCGGAACATCGGCGAGAAATAGGTTTGAGTTTCCTCTCTACATTACTTGTAGATTCTCTACATAGATACATATATATCCCTATATTATGTACCTACCCTTTAATAAGTTCTGGGTTTTGATACTCATAATATTCTCGTTCATAAGTCTATTGCAATGCTGCGTCCAATACAATTTCTTCATCGTCATAAATTTACTTTTAAAACCTTAGGTAGGTGAATTAACGATTGTTTTACGTAAATATAATGAGCACTTAAATATAGTCGTGCTTAACATATTGACAAGTATAAATATTAATATGCTATGTTTACTGTGTTAGGTACCTTAATTTGTAGCCGCTGCATGTCTGTACGTACTATAAATGAATATTTGAAACCCTACCAAACGATTCCGTCGCTTATTGGAAAACATAAATTAAAATCAATATGAATTAAAAGTGGGGTTTCCGAATTTTGTAACCTCATAACCCTAAAGAACTTCATGACACGTCTGTATGGAATTAGTCTTAACTGTTGGTTTGCAGCAAATAGCGATGTCAATAACGAACAAGTGGGCGTTAATAATGACTCGTATTTGGAGGAGCGCGACCGTTGCATCACTCCATGAGGAGATACAGACGTTAATGATACTTTCCTTGGTGTTTGTGGCTGTCAAGAAAACTTTTTCTGTAAGGTAACCGAGCGTAACGTATTAGGGTTAGATACCGCCACCGAAATAAATGCGGTTACCGTTTGGCTGTTGTTTGATAGTGTTTCGATGCAGCGTGGCTTCTTGTTATCCAATGCAATGTACCGGATCCTGGACAATGGATAACTGTAAAGATGCAAGGTAAAGGATTACAACGTTATTAAAATTTGTAGACTCCTGTAATTATCCACGCCAAAGCCACAAAAAGCTTGTGCAGCTCACAAGTTATTGCGCTAAAGGAAATGTACCACTAACTGGTGGATTATTAATGCATACACTCCTATACACTCCTGCATTAATCCTAGCTACTTTTATTTTATAAGATAGAACTATGGTTAAAGCAGTCAGCTGTACACTTAAGAATTTTTCAAATCAATTCAGTACTTCTAGGATCAGCGCGTTCAACCATAGAAATAAATAAACAAACTCTTTAGTTTTTGAATATTTATTGATACATTTCTATTTAATAAGAGGTATCCCTTAATGTGAAGAACCAAAATGGAGCTAGGTAAGGTATAAAAGTAGCATAGCATACGTATTCGCGTGTGTCTAAAATCTAAAACTAGAAAAGTAAATCTGCGTCGAAGATCTGAAATTGGATTTAATATGCAATTCAATTTGCGCGGTTTTTTAATATAACTAGGAGCCTGCCAAAGTGACTGCGCCGCCCGATGGAAAGCAAAAGATGAATTCAAGAGAAGTTGGCCCCGTCCATTATGGTGCCCCAATCTACGGCGGCTTAATGCGATGCTTCTGCATCGTTGGGCCTCTGGTCTCGCACTCCCCAACGAAACACGATAGCACGAATGCTATCATTTTAGGTTAATTTCTTGTGAGAAGGACCGTCCTAAAGTCAGAGTGGCGAATACCATGGTCTGGATTCTATAAAGCTTTTTTTAATGTTTTTGCTGCCAAAATGACTGCTAAAGTTTATGTTTTTGGGACAAAATAGCCTAAGAATATGTGCCAGGTGTAAGGAGCCCCGTGATAACTTTTTTCAGATATCATTACGTTTTTTTTCTAATCTAGGAACTCGCAGCACTACATCCAGTACATAGAAATATATACTATTACTGATTCAAAATGTACATATGTTGTTCATAGAATAGATTTAACATTAAATATGACTAAATATGAATATGCAATTAACTGAATGTTTTGCTGACAATAAAGCAATACATAATCATAAATAAAATTATGAAATTCAAGTCAGAATAACATTTACAGAAATAATTACAAAGTTATGTTTAAGTAAGTTTAAGAGCCGTAAACGTTTATTAACATTATGATACATTTGTGTACGCCTCAGTATTAACTGTTGTTGGCGTCTGCGACTAAGGAGTCCCATATCAAAACATGGGACCCTTTACTCTCCACATCGAAACACTCTTAAGTGCTGCAACACGATATTGCTTTATCATCCTCTCCCGCCTCTCTACGATTTACCAAAAGTTGGGTTTGTTTCTCCTGTGATCGGTTCGCCACTCGCACTCGCACTCGACCACCCAAAGAGGATCCTGTGGTCGGTAAAGCCGGTAAGACAAAGACGCCTATATCGGTTACAAAGATTTATTGCTACATGACATCTGTTGAACAAGATTGGATGTGTTTGTATTTATAAATTATGTGTATTGTAAGTATCTGCATTCAACACATTTTGGTAGATTATTCGCACTCAGTAAGTGGTACACGCAATGGCATCGTCAAAGTCTGTTCTAAACGTCGCCATTGACACTACAAAATACATTTTCGTTGGTACGCAGTTTAAATTACCTACCGTTGAGCAGTAAAATCTTAATATCTAATACGAGTGCCCAATATTTTACATTTGGAACGCGGCAGAGGAGAATACCTAAACACTTGACTGTGAAGACAATTCTTAACTTTAGTAAAAAATGTAAAGAGCAACATGCTTATAACTGTAAGAAAAAGATAATAGATTAATTAGATAATGGATTCAACCTCCACCATCCAACACACACGAGTCTGTATCCCTAATGCGTTGCAAGCCAATAAGCATTGTATGTATAAACATAGTAAGAACACTCATATTATCAGAGTACCTAAAAGTTCAAAGAGTAACAATTATGCGCGTAATGTGTTGTTTTTTATTGAACGTGTGAGGCGTCTGAAATCCATCATAAGCAACGATTAAACATATCATTGATCCTACGTTGTTATTTAACAGGAAACAAAATTAAATATTTTAATTATTTTAACAATAAACCTTAAAATGCCTACGAAAACAGCCTTCTGTAAAAGATTATCATCATCATCAGCCTATCGCAGTCCACTGCTGGACATAGGCCTCTCCAATTTCACGCCACTTAGTTCGATCTATGGCTTCTCGCATCCAGCTCCAGCCAGCCGTCTTGCGCAAATCATCGCTCCACCTGACTTGTGGACGTCCTATACTACGTTTGCCGAGACGCGGTCTCCACTCAAGAACTCGTTTACCCCAACGGTTATCGGTTCTTCGGCAAATGTGGCCAGCCCACTGCCACTTCAGCTTGCTAATCCTGTGGGCTACGTCGATGACCCTGGTTCTTTGTCGGATCACCTCGTTTCTAATGCGATCCCTTAGAGAAACGCCGAGCAATATACCTCTCCATTGCACGCTGAGCGACTTTGAACTTATGGACCAGTCGAACCGTAAGTGTCCACGTTTCGGCTCCGTATGTCATTCCAGGTAGGTCGCACGCATTGAAGACTTTCGTCTTTAGGCACTGTGGGATCGATGATGAGAAGACCCGACGAAGTTTCCCAAACGCTGCCTAACCTAGCTGGATTCTTCTGTTTCAAAATCTTCTGTAAAAGATTGCTAGACGCTGATTCGCCAGTTTACGATGTATCACCACATCTGTACACATACTGTCAGGCTTGACTTGATATGCAATCAATCAACAACCCATAAAGTCCCACTGCTGGGCTCGGGTCTCCTCTCAGAAGAGGGTCACTTGATATTGGTTCAGATTATTTCCAAAAGCTAAAACGAAGCACATAATCAAGTGCTTTTATGCACCTTGTATGGATGTTAATAAATAGAATGGAAAATCTTTACAAAAATAACATTTTGACGTAGTATAAGCATCTCAATATGCGCTTGTAATTAGCGTGGGTGGCCGTGCTGCACTGTTACATTATCTGGATTCGCAATGAGTATGGAGATTGTGTTCATCACTCTTGCCTGTTCGCTTAGATCTTTTAAACTACTCCAGGGATCTTAATGCAGCTTTCAGCAATAGATAGTGATTCAAGAGGAAAGTTTATATGTGTAGTACATGCATATCATAGTGAAGGAAATCCGATAATTTCAAACATTTCCGTGCGGAGACGGGCTGCTTCGCTACTATAAAATGAGAAATACACATAGTACAAACTCACTTACAACGACGGCACCACTTACGGGCACCATTTTAACGGGCAAAATTGGTTATAGACAAGAGACAAATGAGTTGTTTCGTGAAGGTTATATAAACATTTAGTCGAGGGCAATCATAACTTCGTGTTTAAACACTACTGACATCGTATTTATAATTTTCTTATGTGAAAAACACTTATTAAATGTGATATATAGTTCTAAAACACTTTATCAAAAATAGAGAGAACTTCACTTTACCTGACACTGATCTGGGTTCGTCCATTATTTCCGTCTTACACTGACGTGACTCGTTACGAAGATGTAATTTCAGATAGCACTCCAAAGTCTTCATTTTCATTTCCTATCGCTTCACTCAATCGAAGTAATCTACTTTTTTGTCAACATCATTTAATGGACGATCCACTCATTTCTGTACATTTTTTTTACAAATTATTACAAGTTTACTCAGACACATTTAAAGTAATCGTTAAAACATATTGCCGTTGTGTATTTAGCATTTAGGATAACTATAAGTTGATTAGTTTTGGACCATGTATCGTTACTTTTATTAAACAAATTTTTACCATCCTCCATGCGAAAAAGAACAATGCAGCATGGTGACCTACACTATGGCGGCCTGGGGGGAAGGGGGATGGTGAGGGGGATAGGGGGCGTTGGATTGGGGTATGGGCCTCTGGTATCCTCACTCACTCGATGAAACAGCGTAAGCACTGTTTCACACCGGTTTTCTGTGAGGCCGTGGTAATACTCCGGTCGAGCCGGCCTATTCATGCCGAAGCGTGGCTCTCCCACGGTCAAAAGACGTTTTAAAGTAAATTGGCAGTTAAAATCAATGTTTCCCTCATCGACAAACCAGCAGATAAGTGGTTCAGAAAACAGCTGCTATACGCGACTTACATTATCTATCATTTGTTTACTGTTAACGAAGTAAAACCTTGTTCGTGGTGTTTCATTTTATTTCAGTCAAAATATTTATTCTTCTTTGATAGTCCGGTAATGAATCTGTCATTAATTGCAAACACAAACGATTACAAATAATGTTAATTGGAAGAAAACAATCCCATTATTGAATAGAAACGTTGCAATTGTAACTCAAAATGAGCTTGTTTTTTGCTATATCAATTACTTTATTTTTTCATGACCCTGAAACCTAGCTATACAGAATATAGACCCTAAATCTCCTGTAGAAATGGCAAGAGTAACAATGCACTATTTCTAATTTTGCATATGTTGGCGAGAGTCAGTTCTTTCACATGGAACATGTGTATCTAGCTCCCGTGATCCCAATGCTATTGCTTATTTGTCATTCCATTCGGTCGGTACTCAAATGCGTTGTGGTGTTTATTTTACGTAGTTGATTCCAGAAGACACTGTATTATTTACTTTTCTCAAGTTGATTGTTTGGGAAGAGTAGATGAAGTACGTATATTGTGTGAGTAGCGGCGATGTAAAGACTCGAGCACTCGCAATTCTTCATAACATATATAAAACGTGTGACAATGGCATTAATCCATATTTTACGGTGAGAATATGTGTTACTTACTAGCGTTTTAAATGACTAGAAGAAAACATTAAAAGAAATAATAAAATTGATAATAAGATACGGTCGTTTATTCGTACAATGTTTACACAGTATCACTTAGTATTTATTGTTTAAGTTAACGTTATTGTCAAATATATAGCAAATAATATAATAATATATAGCAAATAAAGGCAAACGCACTTTACTGTAGCCCTTGTTCTGTAGTCGTTTTAATTCACTCCATACCTACTCAGCTAAAATAGTTTTACTATTCAATATGTCAGTTGCATATGCAGCAGAAAACATCAATTATTAGATACTCTCTATTTGTAATGATGATAACTAAAATTGTTTGTGTCGTGTTGTTTTCGAGCTTGATGCGATGCATTATAAAGTTTTACCTGACTGCACTGTCCACACGAGTATGTGACTGCCTCGTCGAAGTACATTATTTGTAAAGGGGAGACATTGTGCGAGATGGTCCGATGTGTCGGTTGATGTCTTCAATTGGCAGACAAAAGCCGGCCATTGTTGCGGTAAGTCAGGGCGTCGCTACTTCACGTCGCATTCTAACCCATTCTTACGTGGGACCGGGCCGCCAGGGCGCGCTGCGACCGCCCGGACTCGGAGCACGGGCACGCTGTCCCACGACTCGCGCGAGAGCTGTTTGAGGATTGCGATTATACTATGTTCTCGGTCTCAAAAAATGTTCGACACTGCACGTCACTGCAAGTGTGCGTGATTAACTCTCATACGCTGACAGATTGCGTCTTTAAATGAGGGGTCACTAGATTGTCATTTATAGATAAAGAGTGCTTACTCTGCGGTCGAAGTGGACTCTGGTCATCGCTAGCTTACGCTGAAACGGTATTTAGGTGAAGTTGGGTTTGTCGCCGCGAGCTGATAACTTTACACAGTAGGAAGAACAAGTCGACCTTGTCCGTCCTTGTGGCACGATAACACGGGTTCGGGGTCTCGTGGAAACGTGACGCTTCGGGTCGCGACCCCGCTATCTCGCCTTTATACCGCGTGTCACACCGCCGCGCCATCACTCAGCTCGCACGCTCCCCGGGCGTATCACGCACCTTCTGTTTCGACCGTGCGGAAATAACATATAAGACAGAAATCAAACATTCCGAGTTAAGTCCATGGTCGGATCGACACTAGATTGGACGTGCGTTTGAAACATTTGACAGGTGGGGTGACAGAGGCGAGCTGTGCGCAATTTGTGACCGTGCTTTTAAGTAAGATCAGTAGCGCAGGTGAACTGATGGGGTTCTGATTGCAGGTACGTGAAACAGCAGAGCAACAAATATGCCGAGCGCAGTGACGAACGGGACTCGCGCAGGGGACGATGATATAGTGCTGACGGGCCTCTCGGGCCGCCTACCCGAGTCCAACAGCATCGAAGAGTTCGCGCAACAGTTGTTCGATGGCGTGGACCTCGTCACCGCCGACGATAGAAGATGGACACCAGGTAAATACTATTCTTGCGTGGTTATAATTCAGGTTTTCGTGGCGTGTTTACTACTCCGATTTATATACATATTATGCGATGAATGCCCAAATGTGAATAATTCGTCGTGAGACATGTAAAGTACGAAGTAACACGGACGCGCTAACTCACACTACGTGCAGCGTCACCTGGCGAGGTTAACTCGGATCTTGTTGTGGACCTATTCCATTAGTAAATATGTGATCATTTACTGTCTTTGCGGATATTAACATATAATGGCAAATCATCATTTGTTAGCCGTTAAATTGATAGAACATATGCGTACTTTTGTTAAGTGACGTAAAGTGGATGTTGTGCTATTTAGTCCGTACTGCGCAGTGTTCCCGCACTGTTTGACTTCTTCAACTCAGCTGATCGTGTGTGAACAAGTTACACTAAGAAGACAGTATAAGTACGACTGAAAATTAATCGGGTTAGGATTGTGACAGCAACTGTGGACATCAATGCTAGTCCTGGTGTTATGCTTTAGGGCAAGTCAAAGTGAAGGGTACAACAGCATTTTGAGAAAAATGTAGTGGATTATCAGAACTAAAACAAACAAAAAAAATCACCAATCTTAGGTATATTCAACTAAAATAAATTTTCTAAAAATTGAAACCATATATGGGCTGTTAAAAATCTCCTAGAAAAATTAGCAGAGCATCGGTATGTCAGGGAAACTGTCAGTTATTTAAATTACTTAAGAAGATTATTATTAATTAAGAAATTTAATTGTTAATTTGATTTTAAAACTTGGAGGGCGAGATCTAACTTTTTCTAGATTAAATCAATTCCACTTCCATGACAATTAAAAAACCTTTAATTACACAGTTGCCTAATTCAAATCTCAAAGTATTTTTATTGTCAGGAGTTACTGAGGGCTTGTCGTGATTTCTTTTGCCTGTTCCATCACGTATCTAGATCCTATGGAAAAGAATAGATAAGGATGTCAACGGGCTTTCTAGGTAAACTGTATTTTTACAAGTTACATGTCATGAAGTATCATGACATGTAACTTGTAAAATTATTTCATTTCCTTCAGCTTACTACTGTAAGCTGAAGGAAATGTAATCTACGAACAAGGTAATTTATTATCGTGGAACACTTAGACAAAGTGAGTGTAATTGTGTAATTTCGTAACAAAAATTTGTTCAAACTTCAGTTCTTATACACCTCAGCGATTCAACTTTAGGTCTCAATACAATATATTCGGGACGTGACCGGATAGTAACCGGTGGACGTGCAACTTGTAGTTTAGATTGATGTTGTGTATTGAAGGAAACGGGACGAGCCGATCTCACGCCACCCCGCCAGTATACAACGTAGACAAGAAAAAATATCTTTAATATCTGCTCTCACATCTATAGTGTTTAAAAATATTATACATACAGCGAGTTCCAAACAACTCGAACTCGACAACAAAAGCTTCCAGAATGCTACTTAATTGTTTTCACTACAAAAACTAACATTTTCTCACAATAGGTCATTCGAACAAAATAGAAATAGATTTTTATGCACTTTAATTATTGTTTTTATTTCAAATTATCATTGTTTGTTAAAATTAATGAGTGTAATACTTTACGGTCATAAAATATTGAATTGACTATTCAGAACACAGTTAGATCCCTGGGAAAAACATGTAAGCTTTTTGCTGTCATTGTAGTGGTGTTGGCTATTTATTGCACACTGCGCGATGTTCGGTCACCGGTCTCCGGTCACCGGTCGACGCCGCGCCACCACATGACCTCATGATGATATGATGATATGCATGTCATCTGATTTTATTTTACTTTATATTATCAGTATAATAAGTCAAAAGTGCAGATTTTATCTCAAAGATCTGTATGATGTGCGGTTGCGTGTTAGTTGCATAATGTGACACATATGTACCTATTTATGTATAATTGTATATATTGTTTTATTATCACATTTCGTTTAACACTGAGATGTTCGGTTCTTCGGCTCGACATTTTATTAACTACCGATATGGCATTATGTAGATCGATCGACTTCTCCGATGTGCTTCGTTTGTGAACGAACCTACCTAAATTATTCATACCGTTTCGTATTTTTATACATATTTTTTATTTCTTTTCTCTTCTGAAAGAAGAGACGAACAAGATATTCTTTTCAATATTATAATGAACGAGTAATTCCGAGCATACCCACTAATAGTTCCTAGTCATAGGGCCCTTCATTGAAAGCAGGTTGGAAGCTATAGTTTTTGTAAAATGTAAATTAATATTCGGTCAGGTGCGAGCTAACCGCCACTATTATTAGCTAAAATTGTAATTTATTTTGACGAGTTGACGGCGACGGCGCGGCGGCGTTTTGCTGCTCGTACTTCGTAGATGTGTAGGTAAACTATTGATTGAGGCAAACCATACTAGAATGGCAACTGATCAGAATGTTATTTAAAATAATTTTATGGGTAAGATAATCGAATATTAAAAAAAATATTTTTTTTTTATTAAAACCTATTTATTTCCATATGCCTAACCTATTTATTTATGCGCGTCTTCTTCGATGATAGTTGGTAGTAAGTAGATAGACATTGCTCTGAAAAGGGAATTTGTAGTCATTGGACTTATGTTATAAATGTTCAAAAAATGACATTTATCTTATGTGTATAATTATACCTATATAGGATTATTCTCGATAACGTTACACGCCTCACAACATACCGATAAATAATTTTGTGCTATGTTCAAGGACCAAAAACCGAAAAAAAAAACCAAAAACCGTCCACTGCAATGGCACACGATGTTGTCAATTTGAGAAAGAATTCAATCTCAACAAGTAGCGCTGAAACTAAAAAATAAATTAATGTAATAAGCGCATGTATCCGTTACCGATAAAATAGCAGTTGATCCACCGCTCGTTCCACTCAGACGATCCCTATGTTGTCTGCGTGTCCTACTACCCGCAACAACAAAATTGGTGAACCTAACAAATATTATAGTGAGCCAACTTTAAGACATAGACATATGCTGTAGTGAACTTTTCTTCTTTTTTTTATTCTTACGTACATTGTTTTTGTAAAACTTTAACCGTTGACACGAAAGCTCTCAAAAGGGAAGACTTCCCCTCCGTTTTTGCATCATATTTCACTGATACTCCGCTCCTTTTGACCTTATAGCCTTCCTCGATAACTGGGCTATCGAACAGTGCAAGAATTTTCAAATTGGACCAGTACTTCCTGAGATTAGTGCGTTCAATCAAGCAACCAAACAAACTCTTCAGCTTTATAATATTAGTACCTATAGATATATAATGTAATGTACATAATATAGATAAAATGTTATTTATGCGAATTAAATGATCCCACAAGTGATTTGAATCAATACGCTACGCGTTACACTGTTATGATACAGGAAATTCAGAAATTTTTGTTTTCATTGTTATGTGCCAGTTCGTAGTGACAGGCGATTATTTTGTATGTGAGTGTAATATGTGTACGCGAGAAGAATTGTCCCCGCAAAAATTGACAGGTGTTTTGTATTAGTGACGACGGTATGGCTACGCTACCCTCCGGTCCGCGCGCCTGTATTGCTATATTCAGTTCATCGTATGGGTAATATACATATATTTATGGCAATACCTATAATCATTTTGCCACTTTTGTTTAGGAATGAATAGGAATTGGGCATTCTCCTTTATAGGTACACACCAATAGACATTTCACACATTTCAAATGCAACAGAAACATGACCTCGATATGTTGAAGGTTGCGCGCTAATCGATATTGCCCGCCACTAACTCTGATGAGTGGACAGTGGTTCCATTAACGGTGATTAGTTGAAAAAAGTAGCATAACTTCTATTTATATTACCAGAAATCTACCTGTGAAAATTTTGTCAAAATACGTCGAGATGTGCCAGAGATTAGCCGGAATAAACAGACAGACAAAAATCTGAAAAAAAAAATGCTTTTTTGATGTAAGTACCGTATAATGTACTATCATATGCATTTAGTCAAAAGCTGTTAATATAAAAATTCCTAACGAACACTTCAATTTTATTTATTTGTATAGATTGTACTTTCACAACTAAGCCGTTACATCGATTTATTATCTCATTCCTAAAAAAACAGAGGCATGAGAGGAAAGTACAGAAATACATTATTACACAGTCTGTATTCTCGCATTTTGTGTTCCTTGCTGGCGTCAACAATTAATTAATAATACCACAATTGTTTTCACGGGAATTAACGCGGATCACTTATTTAAAGGTTACCATGAAAAAGGTCCCATGCTTCTGATTTTCCTGACGTTTTAATTCGTCGTTCGCATCGTTATTATGTCATGAAACGTCAATGTTTAAAGTTAGTAATTAATAATAATAATTATAAATAAAGTTAAAACACACGAAAACTAAATTACATTGACGATTTTCAAAACATTAATTAAAATTACCAAGTAAGACGAGTTTCTTATACCTAAACAAATCGTACGTTTCGATTTTTTCGTATAAAACGCTAATATGTTATTGTTTCGTTTTTCAACATCATAATTAGTCAAATTAACTAATTATAATAACACAAAAGCAGTTGTGCTGCATAATATCACATTAATCCTATAAGATCTCTTTATTTTAATAGAATCTAGTTAAAGTCTAGCTCGTCAACTGTAAATACTGCAAGGATAAATCGTAAACTTTTTTTTTTTGTGCTGGCCGGTTACTCGGAAGTAGTGCACTTTATATGTACCCTGAAACCAAATTTCGTAAAGAGACGGTAGCCCTTTGGGGCACAGGTCACAGGTACTGTCACGGATGATACTATGACAAAACTTTTTATAAGAAAGCCGAACCTCGTTAAGACGTTGCACGTTTTTGTAACGTAGTACTTCTTTTCTGATAGCCAAGGTCTTTGTATTGTTTGCGTTTACGCTAACGTCATCCACTTACTGCATAATATGAAAATAGAATAATAAGTTTTTTGTCGAATTACTGTCAGCAATGTATCCGGAAGACATTAAAGTAGACATTAGTGTCCGACCGAAACTGGTTTTACAGCCGAAACCGAAACAGGATCCGAACTTTCGCCTTGACCCTCAGTTTCGGCCTAAAACGAAACGGAAAGCCATTTAACCTTAAAACAAAAGCGAACCTATAACCATCTTGTTTTCATTGAGAAGAAGATTATTTTGTTGTTGTCACACACACAGGACAAAATTAAAAATATAATATTTTAGAAACAGTAGTATAGAGTGTGTGTGTAGTGTGTACCTAAATTAACATTTGGAGCAATTTCTAAGTATAATAGCCAATATACTTATATCATTCGGATAATCTTAATTTTTACCACTATTTTATCACAGGTAAATTACTCAGCACTTTTTGTAGTCATAAGCATAAATTGTTTACAGATTGCTGTACTGCTACCAAGTCAGCTTACACTAAAAATATCATAGTTTGAGGATTTATATCAAAAAAACACTTATGAAAATTCGTGTTGATCAAATTTGTAAAATATCTCTATGAAAACTAGATTTTTTGACTGAAACTGGCCGACACCGTAACCGAAACTTTAGGTCGGCCACTAGTAGACATTTGTAGAGAGCTACAACAGTCAATCGGTGCTGGTATATTAGAACTATCTGGATCACTTATCCCTGATGGATTGAAAAAAGCTTCACACCCTTGCTGGCTCGAACTTACGACGACATTGGAGCTGTCATCGGTTGTCAGCGAAGGGTTTAAAGAATTCCTTCTCTTCGCAGTGCTGTTGACCTATATGATTTGCTCCCTTACGACAATTATGGGATGAAAGGGGGTGGTGACAGCCCGCGTTTTTTAATCCATCGCCACAAGAGTTCTCTACTGTTGCAATTATTTTTTAATATTGCGCCATTTCACTGTTGTCGACAAACGGTTTATTACATATTATATCCGATTTAATGCACTCAAGTGTCGTGTACAAGCGTGACGCACGACTGATAATAAGTATATTGGTTAGGTTGTCTACAAACATGGTTACTAACAACAGCAGGCGATTCGCTGGCACAAATACAACTATTATGAAAATCCGTCATTTAGTACAAACGACAGCGGTCATCCTCTCGTTTTTTTACACCAAGTGGCACCAAATCGCCGAGTTGCGTGCTGCGCCTACGATAAACATCGCCACGCTTCTATCTTAAACATGCACGAGTTATCATCGCTCCTCTAAACATCGCAGCATCACATCGATCAGATATCTCACTCAAAATATTGTTTTATCATGAAACATTGATCATGATGACACCTTGCTTCACTCGATGGCGCGGAACAAGTTTTCTCTGTGTTTTCTCTGTATTGTCAAATATCATATTGTTTTTAGTTTTTAATTTAAATGTCACGATATTTTATTGTTTCGTCGAAATTGGTGATTTCTGACCCAGAGCCTTCAGCACTTTTATGTGTTCGTCTTTAAAAGATTTTCTCTAACAGCCTGTACGTAGTGCAGTTCTATGAACAAAACTTAATGGCCAGCTGTGGCGCACGCCGACGCTGCAATTGCATTTGTTTAAAGAAGGTAAAGGCGGCCTCAGTGTTACTTACGGTGGTTAATTATAAAAATAGACTTTTGACTGTGGTCCGAAGAGTAAATTAAAATCGTAAGCTTGCGAGCACTTGGCGTGAGAAGGGAAGACTTGGTTATTAGTAGGTAGTTGTTTATTGATGTGCATGTCTATGATTGATACACTGTCTGTAGGAGATTTACGTTCGAATATCATTGATGACCATTGCATATTCATAATAGGAATCCAGTTTATGAATAGTCTCGTAACTAAAATTGCATGCAATCAGGAAACTCTGTTGAACATAAGGCAATTATGTCAAGAAGATTAATAAAATGATAACACAGAGACACTTAACAATGATTAAAATACAAAAGGAATTGTAAAAACACAAACGGATGGATGCTAATGTTATGAATGTTCATCAAATGAAATCTATATTTGATCAATTTAGTTACCTGTTCGTCACGTTTCGGTCAATAGAAGCGCCCTACGGACATATGACAGCACTAGGATTGCGTTCAATGTTTCCAATCAGCGTTAGAAGCCAAGGTATGTGAAGTCGCCTAGTCCAACAAAGAACCACAACTAATGAAAGACTTCCACGAAGAATTAAATTTAGTTTGTGTTCGTATTTTCAACTACACTACCTAAGTAAGTACGTTTGTTAACTTCAGAACCATATATACCCTTACACATCCGTCTTCACTAAATATTAACAGACCAGCTCGGTGGTGTACGCACTTGTACTGTTTTTATTTTAATTATCGCAATCAACACACTCTTTAATATTATTATACATATAAAATCGTAACTAATAAATTAATTTACTACTAGTGAATATTCTATGTTCATTTCCTTTATTTGATTTCAAATGATCGAAACCTGCTTAAAGCAATAGCTCGAAGAAAAGACGACGGGCACTGGCCACGTAGAGTTGTAGATCTAAGTCGAGTTTGTCCAAATACTATGTTAAATAAATAAAAACTCACATGATTCTCCACACTAAAATTATTTGAGGATAAAGAAAGGATTCACAGAACGCACACATAAGTAACCTAAATTCCCAATTTGTTAAATCGTATAAAAAACTAGTGGTTATTAGCATTTACAAGATTTTTAAAATTATATTTTCGGGGATAGATTCTCAAACGGGCGACCCGCGTATCTATGAAATCTAAAAAAATCTATTTGGCTCCCTACCTACTTTATGTAATGCAAGCACAGCGATTCGCTTTCTTTATCACCCCACTCTATTTTAACAACACAAAATATTATACAATAAATTGGCGCGAAAGTAAGAAAACACAATGAACAATCGTATAAAAATGACAGATTCCAAGTTCAAAAGTAATATTTTGTTTATTTTATAACCCCTGACGCAAAAAGAGGAGTGTTTTATAAATTTAAATGTGTGTGGGCCTGTGTGTGTGGCATTGTAGCTCTTAAACGGATGGACCGATTTCGATGCAATTTCTTTCATTTGAAAGCCAGTTTCTTTTTTTGGCGTATGATTACTCGATTAAGTGCGAGGGTAGGGGTTTTTAAATTATATGTTCAGTATTTATGGTCAGACTAAGTATATTATAAACCTCTTTAAAATGTACAGGTGATACACGTACGGTACAGTGAACAGAATGGAGTGCAAGCTTATTTATGTGAACCTGTATAAAAGCGATACACGCGCGGCGGTAGTGACAGCCCTATCAGGAGTGTTATCTTCTTCTTCTAAAAATACTCTATCTACTGCACTTTAACTCATAATTTGCTATCTTATGTCGGCTGATTACACCAGTAATCCCTATAAAGTGTGTGACCTTCAAGTAAACATCGAAATAAAGTCAAATTTCAATCACACAAACTCGACGCGGCGACGTCACGACATCACGTGATTAGTGACTTGTTCAGAGTTACGAGTGGATTTCATGATTGGACGGAGCTGAATGTATCATCTTCCAAAACATATGATTGACTCAGCTCAGGCGAGTTTGCATATTGGCGTAGGTCCTCAGGTTCAGAACGTGCTGTTGACTGTTTCTGTCTACACGATGCGACCAATACTAACCCTCATCGATATAGGCTTCGCAGAATACTAAGAAACGACCTGTAGCCATATGGTTTCATGTTGGCAAATAATAATAAACAATTCGATCATATTAGATAAATTGAAGGCATGAAAGTAGATTACCGATAAGTTTTCCATCAACACACATATATTTTGTTAGGGTGTTGGTGTTTGTTGATCCGACCCGGGAATTGAACCCGAGACCTCAGCGTTCGCATACGCTACCACTGTACCATTGAGATAGTCACAGTAAAAATTAAATTATTTCTGAAATGACGAATACATATTGTGTATTGTATTATAATTAGTTTAGCTCGTGACCCTTCGCGTCCACCTTATCTGTACCGTTCGAGCGATTTAAAGTAAATCGTTGCTATGACTGGCAGACTCCCGTTTATTAGGACACTACATTAACTTAGTTATGTATAGTACAGGTATTGAACATAATTCAACAATCAACAACAAGATAGAATTTGGATGTAGGAGGACAACTGTTGGATAGAGGTTTTATGAACATTTTATAAACGGGTAAGGTGGCGATGAGACGGATACGATTCCATTAGACAATTGTGGTGTGAATATGACTACATGAACGGCACGCAGCCGGCAATAGACGGTGTGGTATTCACCGTTACGCGAACGCCAGCCCTAGGAGGCGCTCGATGCGTCCGCCGCGCGCGCTCTCGCCGCCCGGTCTGGCCGGCTGCCTCTGGCGCGTCTGGTGGCCGGTGGCGTGATACTCGGTGCGTCATAGCTCGCGTTACTTATCTGACGCTTACAAAGAGCACATTCGCCAAACTCGTTACCGATGATGTCATTTTCGGGGCAAAATAGTAAACATTCATAATGGGTACCATCATTATTGACATTCACGTCACTAACTCGGCCCTGCATTGATAAACGCCATAGTAGCGAACGCCAGTTGATTGATGATAACATAGGCATTTTTATTTTTCTCACGTGCGCGGCCATCAAAGTATACGAGACGGTATCGAGTGAGTAGTCTAGGCGTGGGTGGAAGATGTTAGCATGTAGTAATATGGTTTTAATGCTTGTTATTTAATACGAACTTTAAACACAGTTATTGTCCTGCAGGACTATACGGCTTGCCTGAGCGAAACGGAAAGCTGAAGGACTTGGCACATTTCGATGCGACATTCTTTGGGGTGCATCCGAAGCAGGCACACCTACTAGATCCGCAGCTGCGTTTGTTGTTGGAGTTGACTCACGAGACCCTGGTCGACGCCGGCTATAACCCTGCGGAACTTCGCGGCTCGCGTACCGGAGTATATGTCGGCGTTTCTAACTCCGAAACCGAAGAAATGTGGACATCGGACCCGGATAAGATCAACGGTTACGCGCTCACCGGGTGCTGTCGCGCCATGTTCCCCAACAGAGTGTCCTACACGTTCGATCTGAAGGGTCCATCGTTCGCGGTGGACACCGCGTGCTCCAGCTCCATGTTCGCGCTGACGCAGGCCGCCGCGGCCATCCGCGAGGGCCACTGCGATGCCGCCATCGTGGCCGGCACCAACCTGTGCCTGAAGCCCGCCACCTCGCTGAGCTTCCACCGCCTCAGCATGCTGTCGCCGGAGGGCCGCTGCGCCGCGTTCGACGCGGGCGGGCGCGGCTACGTGCGCTCGGAGGCGGCGGTGGCCGTGCTGCTGCAGCGGCGCGGCGCGGCGCGGCGGCTCTACGCCACGCTGCGCGGCGCGCGCATCAACGTGGACGGCCACAAGGACCAGGGCATCACGTTTCCCTCGGGCGACATGCAGCGCCGCCTCGCCGCGGAGACCTTCGCCGAGGCGCGCCTGCGGCCCAGCGACGTCGTCTATGTCGAAGCTCACGGCACCGGCACCAAGGTACGGCCGCCGCTGACGTTCTAATGTTTTCCGTTTATTGTTAAAGTCGACCGCAATTCCATGATGCTCATAAGCGACGTTAGCGTTGTAGTTATCGTAGGATGACGATATTGAGAAAAGTGAATTTTAGTCCTGGCCAAAATTCGTCTTTATCATAAATAATTAATTGTCTTTGATTTTGAAGGTTGGCGACCCGCAGGAGGTGAATGCTATTGCAGATTTCTTTTGTCCGGGGCGCAAGAGCCCGTTGCTATTGGGTTCGGTTAAGTCCAACATGGGCCATTCGGAGCCAGCCTCCGGACTGTGCTCCATCGCTAAAGTCCTGGTGGCCATGGAGCGTGGCGTCATTCCGCAGAATCTTCATTACAAATCACCCAACCTCGATATTCCGGCGCTCAGTGACGGCAGGATAAAGGTAATCTTTTGAAATGTGCATACAAAGTTCCTCTCGAGTGTTTTTTTGTAAGTTTTGATATATAGCCATAAACCGTTCTGTATGTCATAGGTGGTGGATCGAAATACGCCGTGGGACGGCGGGTTGGTGGCTATCAACTCGTTCGGGTTCGGCGGCGCCAACGCACACATAATTCTGGAGTCACAGCGGGCGCCAGTCCCCCGCAGTACGAGCGCGAGCGGTCCACCGCGACTCGTGCTGGCGTCCGGCCGCCACGAGCAGGCCGTGCGACACCTGCTCTCGCTGGCCGCCGCCCACAAGGACAACGCAGACTTGCACGCGCTGATGGACGCTATCCACCGCCACAACATCGTGGGGCATCCGTGTCGCGGCTTTACCGTTCTCTCCGACCCTCCGGTCGAAGAATGCTTTGTGAGTTTTCTGACTGACGAGTTGCTTTTTAGGTTAAATAGAAATCGATCGAGTTCAAACTTTCACTTTGAAATTAATTTCATAGGAAATGGAAAGTGGCGAGCCGCGTCCTATCTGGTTCGTCTTCTCCGGTATGGGGTCTCAATGGCCGGGCATGGCGAAAAAGCTCATGAAACTACCGGTGTTCGCGGCTAGCATCGATCGCTCTGCCGCAGCTCTACGACCCTATAAGATCGACCTCCTAAATATCGTCACGGAGGCACCGAGCTCGGCGTTCGACGACGTCGTCAACTCGTTCGTGTCCATCGCCGCGGTGCAAGTGGCGCTAGTGGACGTACTCCGAGCCCTCGAGATCCGTCCCGACGGTATCTTGGGACACTCCGTGGGGGAGATAGGTAGGACGGCTTTCTCTGCTCATATAGACTACGGATCGACTCCAAACTGACGGGTGTGAAACGCTGTAACAGGTTGCGCGTACGCGGACGAAACCCTGACGGCGGAGCAGGCCGTTTTGGCGGCGTACTGGCGAGGCCGCAGCATCGTGGACGCCGAGCTGGCCCCCGGCGCCATGGCCGCGGTGGGCCTGTCGTGGGAGGAGTGCGAGGCGCGCTGCCCGCCCGGCGTGGTGCCGGCGTGTCACAACGCCGCCGACAGCGTGACGGTGTCGGGCCCCGTGTCCTCCGTGGAAAAGTTCGTCGCGGAGCTCTCGAGCCAGGGCGTGTTCGCGCGAAGCGTCAACAGTTCCGGCGTGGCGTTCCACAGCAAGTACATCGCCACCGCCGCGCCGCTGCTGCGCAAGAGCCTGGAGCGCGTCATTCCCGATCCGAAGCCGCGCAGCGAGCGCTGGATCTCCTCCTCGCTACCAAGGGACAAGTGGAACTCCGACATCGGTGAGTCTCCGTCGCCGCCGTCGGCGATATCGCATTCGTGTAAAGAGAGTGACGACGTTACCTTTCGACCGACAGCGAAGCTGAGCGACGCCAGCTACCACGTGAACAACCTGCTCTCGCCGGTGCGGTTCGCGGAGGCGCTGCGCGCGGTGCCGGATCGCGCCGTGCTGGTGGAGGTGGCGCCGCACGCGCTGCTGCAGGCCGTGCTGAAGCGCGCGCTGCCCGCGCCGCAGGCCGCGCACGTGGCGCTGGTGCGGCGCGACGCGGCCGACGCGCTCGTGCACCTGCTGGGCGCCGTGGGGCGCCTGCACGCGGCGGGCGCGCAGCCGGCCGTGGCGCGCCTCTACCCGCCCGTGCCCTTCCCCGTGGCGCGCGGCACGCCGGGGCTGGCCTCGCACGTGCTGTGGGACCACTCGCAAGAGTGGGACGTGGCGCACTTCGGCGCCCCCCGTTCGGGCGAGAACGTCATCGAGTACGACGTGTCGCGCGCCGACGACGCCTTCATCGGCGGACACAACATCGATGGCCGCGTGCTCTTCCCGGCCACTGGATACTTGGTACGTGCGTCACCTTATCGAAATAAAAATAACCCATGAGGAAAAACAACGTTCCTTCCCTTCACCGAACTTTGAAATGACATAACATAACCGCACTCGAAGCTCGTTTCGACTTAATTCTTAATTAGTTTGTTAATTATTATTGCAGACTCTAGTGTGGAGGACGATGGCGAAATTGAACAACAGAAAGCCGGAGGAAACGCCGATAGTACTGGAGAATGTGCAGTTCCGCCGCGCCACGATCGTGTCGCGCGACGCTCCCGTCAGGTTCTTGATCAACGTGCTGGACGGCACTGGCGAGTTCGACGTGTGCGAGGGCGGCGCCGTCGTCGTCACGGGCTTCGTGCGCCTCGCGGCCGACCCGCGCGCCGAGCGCCTGCACGACCTGGAACAGCCGCGTCCCGAGCCCGAGCCTGGCCTGCTGCCTCTCAACACCGACGACATCTATAAAGAATTACGCCTGCGCGGCTACAACTACGGAGGTATCTTTCGCGGTATCCGTTCGTCCGATCCGCGCGGTACAGTCGGAGAACTCGCTTGGGACGACAACTGGATCTCCTTCATGGACACCATGCTTCAGTTCGGCATCATCGGAGTGGACACGCGCGAGCTGTACCTTCCGACGCGGCTGCAGCGAGCGCTCATCGACCCGCAAGCGCAACTGGCGGCGGTCGCCGCGCTCGGCGAGGGCGAGCACGTGCCCGTGCGCATGTTCCGGGACGTCGACGTCATCAGCGCCGGCGGCATAGAGCTGCGCGGCGTCAAGACCAGCCTGGCCCCGCGCCGCGCCAACCCGCAGGCGGCGCCCACGCTCGAAAAATATGTGTTTATGCCGTATGACAACGCCACCGTGGCCACCGAGGACACGTCGCGCTCCAAACGCGACGCGATGACCGTGAGTCTACAGCTGGTACTGGAGAACACCGGTGCGCTCAAGCTTAAAGTGGCCGAGGCCGCGATAGACCGTTCGCCCGAGGCGCTGCTCACTCCGTTGGCTCTGCAGATTCTGGACACACAACCGATGGTGCGTGTGGACGCCACCCTAGCCGCGGGGCCGACGCCGGCGCCCTACGCCGTCGTCGTTAAGGATCTCGGCGTCAAGGTGGTGGCGAAGGACGCTCGCACGGCGACGGTGGAGACCGACTGTCACCTGGTGATGGCCGCCGACGTGCTCGCCCGCCACGGGCCCGGGGCGTTGAGCGGCTTGGCGGGCTCGCTGGCCGCGGGGGGCATGCTGCTGCTGGAGGAGCCGCACAAGGCTCTAGACGAGCCCACGGCGCGGGACGCCCTCGACCGTGCCGGCCTGACGCTGGTCTCGCGCCAAGTGGCCGCCAACTGTGAGTACCTCCTGCTGCGTCACCGTGCTCGCGTACCCGAGCACCACGTCGTGATCGACGTCGCCGATGACACCTCTTTCGGCTGGGTGGACGCGTTACGCGAAGCCATGGCGCGCGCCGAGAACGAAGATATGCGCCTGTACGTGGTGGCGCACACCGCGCACAGCGGAGTGCTGGGACTGGCCACTTGCCTGAGGGGCGAGCCGGGCGGTCACGCGCTACGAGCGTACTACCTGCCCAACGCCAAGGAACCCTTCGATCCAACGGCGGCTCCGTACGCGGAGCAAGCGGCTCGGGACCTGGCCGTGAACGTGCTGCGGTCGCGCGTGTGGGGCAGCTTCCGCCACATGGCGCTGGGCGAGGCGGGCGCGGCGCAGCTGCAGGTGGAGCACGCGTACGTGAACACGCTGACGCGCGGCGACCTGGCCTCGCTGCGCTGGATCGTGTCGCCGCTGCGATACGCGCGCGAGCGCGACCTGCCACCGCGCACGGTCCTGTGCAATGTGTACTGCGCGCCGCTCAACTTCCGCGACATCATGCTGGCCACCGGCAAGCTGCCGCCCGACGCGCTGCCTGGCAACCTCGCCGGACAGGTAATCGTTTACATTCATTTGATCTTCAGATTTCATCACTGACATCAGTATTCCATGATTTATCCTTTTATGAAACTTTAGAATTTTCGATTTGTAATTTTTAGTGAGAAACCATATTATTATTAATAAAAACTGCATCTACGTATTCAACGTCGACCGCTATTTTCAGGAGTGTATCCTCGGTCTGGAGTTTAGCGGCCGCTCGTCTGACGGGCGTCGCGTGATGGGTATGGTAGCTGCGTGCGGGTTGGCCAGTACGGTGCTGGCCGACGAGGGCTTCCTGTGGGACGTGCCCGCCGAGTGGTCGCTGGAGGAGGCCTCGACCGTGCCCGTGGCGTACTCCACGGCGTACTACGCGCTGGCCGTGCGCGGGCGCATGCGGCGCGGCGAGGCCGTGCTCGTGCACGCGGGCACGGGCGGCGTGGGGCAGGCCGCCATCAGCATCGCGCTGGCCGCGGGCTGCACGGTGTTCACGACCGTGGGCACGCCCGACAAGCGCGCGTTCCTCCGCGAGCGCTTCCCCGAGCTGGCGCCGGAGAACATCGGCAACTCGCGCGACACTTCCTTCGAGCAGCTCATCAAGCGCCGCACCCGCGGCCGCGGCGTCGACCTCGTGCTCAACTCGCTCGCCGCAGACAAGCTGCACGCCTCCGTGCGCTGTCTGGCCGAGGGCGGCCGCTTTCTGGAGATCGGCAAGCTAGACCTGTCCAACGACACCGCTCTGGTCGGTATCGGTGCATCTTCTCGATATCACTTTCGCTTGTGGTCCTCGACAAAGTACTGAAAGTTTGCGTGCGTCGGTTGCAGGGTATGTCGATATTTTTGAAGAACACTACCTTCCACGGTATCCTGTTGGACGCTTTGTTCGACGCCGGCGACGACAACAGCGAAAAGGCGGAAGTGGTCCGCTGCGTCACGGAGGGGATGAAGAGCGGCGCCGTTAGACCTCTACCGGCCACAGTCTTCTCGGATCACCAGCTCGAACAGGCTTTCAGGTGAGTTTGTACCTCAAACGATCACTATACACGTACATCGGTAACGTTATGATTCGCGGTAAACGTATTATATTTTAGCGAACGATTCGAGTGGAGGTTGATCTATAGACTGCGTTTCAGGTATATGGCGACGGGCAAGCACATCGGTAAAGTGGTGCTGCGCGTCCGCGAGGAGGAGGCCGCGGGCGCTCGGCCCGGCGCTAAACTCGTGTCCGCGATCCCCCGCACCTACATGCACCCGGCCAAGTGCTACGTGCTCGTCGGTCAGTACCGGTCCTGGACTTTAAGCGGAGATACCGCACGACGTAAACGTAAAGTCTATCGGAAGCTGTAAAATCCATTATTTACGACAGGCGGTCTCGGCGGCTTCGGTCTCGAACTGGCTCAGTGGATGGTGAAGCGCGGCGCGACTAAGATCCTGCTGAACTCTCGCAGCGGCGTGCGGACGGGCTACCAGGCGTGGTGCATCCGGCGCTGGCGCTCGGCGGGCGTGCAGGTGCGCGTGTCCACGGCCGACTGCAGCGCGGCGGGCGGCGCGCGCGCGCTGCTGCGCGAGGCGGCCGCGCTGGGCCCCGTGGGCGGCGTGTTCAACCTCGCCGCCGTGCTGCGCGACGCCTTCCTCGACAAGCAGACCGCCGCGGACTTCCAGGCCGTCGGCAAGCCAAAGATCGACGGTGAGCGGACACTACTGCAGCTCGACGCGGCGCTCGATCGGTGTGGTGTGGTGTGTAAAGAAAGTCTAAACGTGAATTATAATATCTTACGGCGACAGGTACGAAAATGTTGGACGCGGCCTCGCGCGAATTGGCTCCGGAGTTGGAGTACTTCGTGGCCTTCTCGTCGGTGTCGTGCGGCCGCGGCAACCCCGGCCAGAGCAACTACGGCCTCGCCAACTCCGTCATGGAACGCATCTGCGAGCAGCGCCAGGCCGACGGCCTGCCCGGCCTCGCCGTGCAGTGGGGAGCCATAGGTACCGTCACTTTTACGCTTCCGTCGCATAGCTCTCTGTCGAGCGACCCTCCGCGGTGAATATTTAAGCGATGATCTCACGAGCGTCGATCGTCGACAGGCGAAGTGGGGCTGATCGTGGAGATGATGGGCGGCGACGAGACGGTGGTGGGCGGCACGGTCCCGCAGCGCATCGCGTCGTGCATGGAGGCGCTGGGCGCTCTGCTGGCGCTGCCGCACGCCGTGGGCGCGTCGCTGGTGCTGGCCGACAAGCGCCGCGCGGCCGCCGCGCCCGCCGCCGACCTCGTGCACGCCGTCGCCAACATCCTAGGTCAGTCGCGGCACTCGCCACGCGCCACTCGCGGTCCGCTGGTCTACCTAGCTCCTCACCCGGGTCGTACACGTGCAAACTCACAATAGGGAGAATGAATACCTATTCGTACGTACCTAATGTATAGTCGTTAAAGGTTGTTTTTAATAACCTATCTCTAGTTAAAGCTGATGATAGGAAATTATTTATTTTTTCTTCTTCTGCTTTTGATAAGCAACAACGGATCAGCTATTTTGCCAATGTTTAAGTATTCAAAGTCTTCAAATCTTAATTCTTCGAGTCGTCAACCCTTGGTGATGAACTTAATGATTTAAAGTATTAAAAAATGTGGATGAGATGAAATGGAGACTGTCTTTCAAAGAAACATAAAACGATCNGGCCTGCCCGGCCTCGCCGTGCAGTGGGGAGCCATAGGTACCGTCACTTTTACGCTTCCGTCGCATAGCTCTCTGTCGAGCGACCCTCCGCGGTGAATATTTAAGCGATGATCTCACGAGCGTCGATCGTCGACAGGCGAAGTGGGGCTGATCGTGGAGATGATGGGCGGCGACGAGACGGTGGTGGGCGGCACGGTCCCGCAGCGCATCGCGTCGTGCATGGAGGCGCTGGGCGCTCTGCTGGCGCTGCCGCACGCCGTGGGCGCGTCGCTGGTGCTGGCCGACAAGCGCCGCGCGGCCGCCGCGCCCGCCGCCGACCTCGTGCACGCCGTCGCCAACATCCTAGGTCAGTCGCGGCACTCGCCACGCGCCACTCGCGGTCCGCTGGTCTACCTAGCTCCTCACCCGGGTCGTACACGTGCAAACTCACAATAGGGAGAATGAATACCTATTCGTACGTACCTAATGTATAGTCGTTAAAGGTTGTTTTTAATAACCTATCTCTAGTTAAAGCTGATGATAGGAAATTATTTATTTTTTCTTCTTCTGCTTTTGATAAGCAACAACGGATCAGCTATTTTGCCAATGTTTAAGTATTCAAAGTCTTCAAATCTTAATTCTTCGAGTCGTCAACCCTTGGTGATGAACTTAATGATTTAAAGTATTAAAAAATGTGGATGAGATGAAATGGAGACTGTCTTTCAAAGAAACATAAAACGATCTCCTATATTTCTTCAATATGTGTTGTATTGTTTGTATTATATGTCAACAATATGAGTTCGAAGTATTGAATCGATCATATTGAAAAAATAGATTTATATTTGGATTTATATTTTGACAAGTCGTGCTTGTCAAACAAAACATCGAATACTCTTTATAAGGTAAGTCCAGATAGTTTTATCGTTAAACTGGAGGTTATTAAAATCGACACGAACATTGTTTCACATTCACTTCTTATATAATCATAGTAAACTAGGTGTATTTAATAACATAGGTATCAAAGATCCGAGCAAAGTATCAGATTCGGCCAACCTCGCGGAGTTGGGTATGGACTCGTTGATGGGCGCCGAGATCAAACAGACGTTGGAACGAGGGTACGACGTGGCGCTCGGAGTGGGAGAGATCAGGGCGTTGACGTTCGCGAAATTGCGCGCCATGGCCGGCGGGGAAGAGGCCGCCCCCTCCGCCGAAGCTCCCGCCGCCGCCGACGCTGCCGCGGACCTGGTGCAGTTCGCGACGGTCGGGGAGCTCGTGCCCAAGCAGGTGATAGTCAAGCTGCCCAGCGCCGCGAAGGCCGACGCCAATATAAAACCCGTATTCATGGTGAGTGAAGCGCCCGACGATCACTAATATTTTTTTAAGCGAGAATCGCTTTCGTTTTACTATTTTAGTTTATTACGTAACGGTCCTTTTACCGTTTCGGTGAGCCGTTTGACCTCGAAGCGATTCACTCGAACGTTCGGAACGAGTAGTGACGGGCGCGGTGTCGGCAGGTGCACCCGATCGAGGGCGTGGTGGAGCTGCTGCGCGGCGTGGCCGGCGGCGTGCGCGCGCCCGTGTACGGGCTGCAGTGCACGGCCGCCGCGCCGCTGGCCAGCATGGCCGAGCTGGCCGCCTTCTACGTGGCGCACGTGCGCGCGCTGCAGCCGCAGCCGCCCTACACGCTCATGGGCTACTCCTTCGGCGCGGGCGTCGCCTTCGAGATGGCGCTGCAGCTCGAGAAGGTGAGTGATCCGGGAGGGAGCGTCGCCCGCTCCGGCGCAGGGTTCGCGCTCCTGACCGAGTGTCTGTCCGCAGGCGGGCTGCGAGACGCGACTGGTGCTCGTGGACGGCTCTCCGGCCTACCTCGCCACGCACACCACGCGCGGCAAGAAGAAGCGCGCCACGCGCACTCAGACCACCGACGAGGCCGACGCGTTGGCCTACTTCGTGCAGCTGTTCAAGGAGCTCGATCCCGCCAAGGTGAGTCTCGTCGTTCACCGTTTCGAACGTTTCGACGATATAGACATACGTAAGGATAGTCTATAGCTATTTAGAATCGCCTAATAGCTAGACGGGGGCCCGTCCGCGTCCGCAGGTGTCGGCGGAGCTGGAGCGGCTGCCCAGCTGGGAGGCGCGGCTGGAGCGCACCACGGCGCTGGTGGGCGAGGCGGCGGGCGCGCAGGCGCGCGAGCTGGGCGCCGCGGCCGAGGCGTTCTACCGCAAGCTCGTGGTGGCGGACACGTACCGGCCCGCGGGCCGCCTGCGCGCGCCCGTGGCGCTGTTCACGGCGCGCGACAACTACGTGACGCTGGGCGAGGACTACGGGCTGCGCGAGGTGTGCGCGGGCGCGCTCAGCACGCGCCAGCTGGCCGGCACGCACCGCAGCATCCTGGCGGGCGACGCGGCCGGCGCCATCGCGGCGCACCTGTCGTCGCTGCAGGCGGCGCAGGCGGCGCAGGCGCAGTAGCGTCGCCGCCGGCGCCGCGCCAGGCGCCGCGCTCCCGGACACGTGTGCGTGTGACCTGACAATGGCTGTGCGTGCGCAGTGCTCGCGAGTGAAGTCGTCGTCCTCGTGCCCGCGCCTAGCTGCGACGAGGCCGGGAGCGGTCGACGATCTGTGACGAGTAGAGATCTGTTGAGCGAGTTTCGCTAATCGGTAACGGTTTACGTAGAATTAAGAGATTACGTCGCGACCGCCTGTGACTCCACTTCGACGAATGCGGTGTGGTCGCCGAGGTATATTGTGTGAAGGAGTAGTTTTAAGTGACCGCGACGCCCCGACACGCGTTAGGTTGTCCCTGTGTATGGTTGTTGTGCTATTTATTTTGTTACTGATGAGGAGCAGAAACCTGTGATTAAAAGTGCATTATTTTCTATAAAGCGATTTTATTTATGACACGCACATTCCGTTCACTCCATCCGTAACGACACCATCGTTCACCATATTCATGCCCTTTTCCCTCCCTCATTTGCCTATAACTTTCTGCGATATGTTAGTATAAATAAAACCGTGTTCAAATATTATGAATATGAAATTTATGCTTAAAGATGACTGACTTACAATATTATGCGTTTTAAATGTATAGCAAACGAGTTTANCGTTCCAAAGGAGTGGTCCAAGGACAGACCCCTGCGGAACGCCGTACGACATGGGTCGCCGTCTCAAGGCGCCATCTCGATCCTCGTACACGACGGTACGCTCCTCCAGATAGTCTGCCACAAGCCGCCTCAGGTACTCTGGCACCCCGTGGTACTACAGGTGTGCTTCCCTGATGCAGCTTAATGGCAGACTACTAAAGGCGTTGGTGATGTCCAGAGACACCGGCAACACCACGCCGCCACAGCTCACCGCCTCTTCGGTCACGGCCCTCAGGCGCATCACGGCCGTCCGACAGGTCGACGTCGTCCGACGTCCGAGCGTCCGACAGGTCGGGGCCCACCTCGCTGAGGTGCCGGACGATGCGGGCAGAGAGCACCCTCTCGAACAACTTGCCCGCCTCGTCCAGTAACACGATGGGCCTGTAGGCCGCGACCGAATCGGCAGGCCGTCCCGGCTTCCTTAAAAGAACCAGCTTCCCGCTTTTCCAGCACTCAGGGAAGCATCCGGACGCCAAGCTAGCGTCCAGAACTTCCCTAAGGCGGTCCGACATATAGACGAGGGCACGGGCCATCACTCGGGCTGGTACCCCGTCCGGCCCGGGGGCGGTGTTCTTGGATCGGATCCGCAAAACAGCCGCCCCTACCTCTGATTCCCTGACTGGCGGACCTCAATGCCCCCGTCGTCTCCGACTGAATAGGCCATCGACGGGGGGGTGTGCTCCGCCCGCTGCGGGAATAGGCTCTCGACCACTTCCTGCAGGGAGCTGGGCTAGATAGTCTCGGTAACGGGGAAGCCCGCCGTGTGGAGCTTCTGATGCACCGCACGATATGGACGACCCCAGGGGTCACGATCGAGCCCTCAAGCATCTCCTTTCGACTTTCGTCTTTGGCGCGGGAAATGGCCAGCTTCAGAGTTTTCCGCGCCTCGTGGTACTCCTCGTAAAGTTGGCCCTCCACGCCGTCTCCGCGGTGACGCCGCCGGCTGCGGTGTAGGTCCGCCAACTCCTGGGACCACCAGTAGACCTCTTTTCGTGGAGGTCGACAAGCAGTCGGTCCCGGTTGTTATCATACGATAACAGTCGTGAAGCTCAGTTGGAGGCCTTCGGGCGTCTCAAAAACATCCAACGGCAAGACTACCTATCTTCAGGGGCGCCAGCAGAGTGTTCGTGTTCATGACTTGTCATCGAACTGGCGCAACCTCTACACAAGCGTTCCTCAAGGCGGAATTTTATCTCCTCTCCTATTCTCTATTTTTATTAACCTCATTACTGATCACCTTCGGTGTTCGTATCACCTGTATGCCGATGATCTGCAGCTGTATTCGCAGGCAAGAGTGGAGGACATATCGCAAGCCATCGACAACATCAACAGGGACCTGGAATACATAAAATCCTGGTCTATGAGATTCGGGCTGTCAGTTAACCCTACTAAGTGCCAAGCAATTCTAATTGGCAGCAAGAACATGGTGAAGCGATTGGATACTAAGTCTGTCTCGCCGGTCGTCTTCAACGGCTCAGTCATACCTTGGAGCGACGTGGTCAAGGATCTCGGCCNTTGACGTTCGCGAAATTGCGCGCCATGGCCGGCGGGGAAGAGGCCGCCCCCTCCGCCGAAGCTCCCGCCGCCGCCGACGCTGCCGCGGACCTGGTGCAGTTCGCGACGGTCGGGGAGCTCGTGCCCAAGCAGGTGATAGTCAAGCTGCCCAGCGCCGCGAAGGCCGACGCCAATATAAAACCCGTATTCATGGTGAGTGAAGCGCCCGACGATCACTAATATTTTTTTAAGCGAGAATCGCTTTCGTTTTACTATTTTAGTTTATTACGTAACGGTCCTTTTACCGTTTCGGTGAGCCGTTTGACCTCGAAGCGATTCACTCGAACGTTCGGAACGAGTAGTGACGGGCGCGGTGTCGGCAGGTGCACCCGATCGAGGGCGTGGTGGAGCTGCTGCGCGGCGTGGCCGGCGGCGTGCGCGCGCCCGTGTACGGGCTGCAGTGCACGGCCGCCGCGCCGCTGGCCAGCATGGCCGAGCTGGCCGCCTTCTACGTGGCGCACGTGCGCGCGCTGCAGCCGCAGCCGCCCTACACGCTCATGGGCTACTCCTTCGGCGCGGGCGTCGCCTTCGAGATGGCGCTGCAGCTCGAGAAGGTGAGTGATCCGGGAGGGAGCGTCGCCCGCTCCGGCGCAGGGTTCGCGCTCCTGACCGAGTGTCTGTCCGCAGGCGGGCTGCGAGACGCGACTGGTGCTCGTGGACGGCTCTCCGGCCTACCTCGCCACGCACACCACGCGCGGCAAGAAGAAGCGCGCCACGCGCACTCAGACCACCGACGAGGCCGACGCGTTGGCCTACTTCGTGCAGCTGTTCAAGGAGCTCGATCCCGCCAAGGTGAGTCTCGTCGTTCACCGTTTCGAACGTTTCGACGATATAGACATACGTAAGGATAGTCTATAGCTATTTAGAATCGCCTAATAGCTAGACGGGGGCCCGTCCGCGTCCGCAGGTGTCGGCGGAGCTGGAGCGGCTGCCCAGCTGGGAGGCGCGGCTGGAGCGCACCACGGCGCTGGTGGGCGAGGCGGCGGGCGCGCAGGCGCGCGAGCTGGGCGCCGCGGCCGAGGCGTTCTACCGCAAGCTCGTGGTGGCGGACACGTACCGGCCCGCGGGCCGCCTGCGCGCGCCCGTGGCGCTGTTCACGGCGCGCGACAACTACGTGACGCTGGGCGAGGACTACGGGCTGCGCGAGGTGTGCGCGGGCGCGCTCAGCACGCGCCAGCTGGCCGGCACGCACCGCAGCATCCTGGCGGGCGACGCGGCCGGCGCCATCGCGGCGCACCTGTCGTCGCTGCAGGCGGCGCAGGCGGCGCAGGCGCAGTAGCGTCGCCGCCGGCGCCGCGCCAGGCGCCGCGCTCCCGGACACGTGTGCGTGTGACCTGACAATGGCTGTGCGTGCGCAGTGCTCGCGAGTGAAGTCGTCGTCCTCGTGCCCGCGCCTAGCTGCGACGAGGCCGGGAGCGGTCGACGATCTGTGACGAGTAGAGATCTGTTGAGCGAGTTTCGCTAATCGGTAACGGTTTACGTAGAATTAAGAGATTACGTCGCGACCGCCTGTGACTCCACTTCGACGAATGCGGTGTGGTCGCCGAGGTATATTGTGTGAAGGAGTAGTTTTAAGTGACCGCGACGCCCCGACACGCGTTAGGTTGTCCCTGTGTATGGTTGTTGTGCTATTTATTTTGTTACTGATGAGGAGCAGAAACCTGTGATTAAAAGTGCATTATTTTCTATAAAGCGATTTTATTTATGACACGCACATTCCGTTCACTCCATCCGTAACGACACCATCGTTCACCATATTCATGCCCTTTTCCCTCCCTCATTTGCCTATAACTTTCTGCGATATGTTAGTATAAATAAAACCGTGTTCAAATATTATGAATATGAAATTTATGCTTAAAGATGACTGACTTACAATATTATGCGTTTTAAATGTATAGCAAACGAGTTTATGTCAAAGAATTTTCAGTGAAAGAAGTTTATGCAATTCTTTGTTATACGAAATAAGACTAAGAAGAAATTAAGAAAGGCAGATCCAAATCTAAAAAAATAGAGATACCACGAATAAGAATTTGGCCGAATACATGATAACGAATATTCTATGAGTCTTTTGGTTCAATTTTACACTTCAGTACGATTTTCGCAATATGTTACCAATAATGTAGTTACTTGAACTCATGATCTTACTGAATCAATTGCAGAGTCTTTAGATAGTGGGAATAATTGCATTGGCACTTTTATAGACTTGACCAAAGCATATGACACGTTCTATATTCCTGCACTAAAATTAAAAATTGGAAGAATTTGTGTCTGAAATAGGCGGCTCAGATTGTTCCAGGGTTACCTTAACGAACACAATACGGAAAGATAGACGGTAATATAAATAACTATCTAATCTATCTATAAATAACACATACAGCACGGCGTTGGTGCTATGCTCCTTCTACCATTTTATTTTTTTTTTACTTATGGAAACCCCCTCGGGCCTTCAGCCCACCGGAGTTTACGGCGAGGCGGTGTGTCGGAATCGAACCGACTAAAACCACACGGTATGCCACTCTGCGCCTGAGACGGGAGAGATCCGGGAACCGCTTTCTTACGCCATCCGGTCCCCTCCCAGCGCCTGCCCGCACTGACGCGAACTCCGCCGTCTGATGGTAGCCTCTCAATTTAGGCGACGTACGTACGGCACACGCGTAACGTCGCCCCCTCGCGGCTGCCCTGTGAAGCGGATGGAGGGGAAAACCCGTCCCGCCCTTCCGCGGCCACACTCAAGGCGGCATGAGGCAGCGACAGATCTCTTCCGATGACTGCTCACTGCAGTCGCAGTGGTCGCACGCCGCCTCCGTCGACATGGTGCGGTATACGCGTATACTCTGACCGCCAATACCCTCTGAGGCCGCCACAGGCGCGCCTTATTCTGGGCGGTCAGAGCTGACACCCACACTGGTGCGCCGTACAGCGCCATCGACCGGACAACCCCCGTGAAGAGGCTTCTCGTTGCGACAATGGCTCCACCCAGATTGGGCAAAAGTCGCCCTAAGGCGGAGGCAGTGTCGACCAGCTTGGGAGCAAGCTGTCGGAAGTGCTCGTCGAAGAGCCACCTACCGTCGAGGATCAGGCCCAGATAC
>PKRV01000461.1:652818-1015166 GCA_003709505.1 Hyphantria cunea
TTTTTTTCCCACCACAATGCATCTTCCCCACAAAATTTCTACACCATCCAAAGGTTGGGTGGTAGAGAATGCCTTGGGCATTAAGCCCGCCGTTGTACATGTGTGCATGAAGTTTTAAAATAAATAAAATAAAAATAAATAAATAAATTTACGTAGCCACAACGTATTCTCGCCAGTCCCCAACCCGCACTTGGCCAGCGTGGGGACGTATGGCCTTAACCCTCTTCTGAGAGGAGACCCGAGCCCAGCAGTGGGACATTATGGGTTGTTGTTTTGTTTGTTTATCGAGCTTGGTGACAGCCCACCGCGGTAAGCACGAGGAACGCCGACATATTGCCGTAGTGAACGAAAGTTCCACTATCGATCACCCCTGCTGTCGCACGCCCGTGTTTGTGGAGCCTCTGTTTAAAAGACAGAGGCCCACCGAGGCCGCCCACTCATCTACGGCCTCTCCCCTGGCGTCCGTCGCCGGGGAGCCCCACGCAATGCCACCCATATGCTCCTTCTACTATACGTCAACGAGATGTACGAAATTTAATTAGATCATGGAAAACTATTTGCGTTTGCCGAAGATACAGTTATCATTTTTAGAGGCCAAACATGGCATTTAACGCAGCACATATTGGTTTAAATAAGCTTACCATAAGATATTCAGGTATTCTCCTAGACAAATATCCCACATAGATCCTCTGACGGGATGAATTCGTAACAAAATATTTGTACCTAAACATCCAAGCAAGACAGTTGCGGATCCTGCTTTGCTTAAAAAGGTTTATATGTTTATATTGCTTTTTGTCAATCCTTGCTATCATACTATATCTTTTTCTGGGGTGAAGCATTAAAGATTCATATAACAAGACTGGAACGAGCTCAGAGAGCAGTATTAAAGGTTCAGCCAATCCTACGCCCCACCCAAAATTTTTCTGCTACTATGACTATGAAGTCAGATGTTTGTCTAAAAATCGTATTGAGACAGCACATAAACCTTTCAAAATCCCGTCAATCAAAATCAGGTTCCGAACAGGACCGAACAGGCCACACGACCACACGACCCAATTAAAATCCCAACAAACGGAAAAACACAACATCGTTTAGCCAGTGGTGGATTAAACACTAGGCTAAGTAGGCTGGAGTCTAGGATTTGTAATTGCAATAGTTGTAGAAAAGTAGTATTTTATTATTTTTATAATCTTAAATCACCACTCAGGGCGGCATGAGGCCTTGGAATCAACGGTTAATTATGTCTGAGTGGCAGTCTTCGTTCCGAGGCCTCTTTGCCGCCTCCTTTCACCGTCATCTTAGCAGAAGGGTCTGATGACTGCAAGGTGGACCCTACGCTGTGATGTCTAAACTGCGCTAATTACATATGCGCACGGTGCCTCCTTAGATACGGTGCGGTAACTGCGTATGCCTGCTAATGATAAAAAGACCGAGAAGGCAGGCCCTTCGACACTACACCCAGCACCTGCACAGGTGCGTCGCAGCGTCGGTGAGATAGAGGCCAAAATTCGTTTCCCCAGATCTGTCTCCCCAAAGGCTAGGCCACCGCAAAAACAACGAACTAAATACATAAGCAGAATCTCTGAAGCTAAGGCCCAAGTCGTAAAAGCTAAAGCTGCTATGAGTCTCAGCAAAAACCTAAAGACTGAGATAAAGAAGGACATCAAAGAGGCCGTGGACCGCCTTTTTAGCCTTCTGAAGGAGGCGGAATCGGTACCCAAACCAACTTTGGATTCAGAGACTGAAACCCAGACTGAAGATAGAGAGGAGAAGGGTTGTCTAGATATAGAGAAACAACTGTTCAAAAGAATGGATGAACAGGAGAAACTGCTAAAGGAAAACAAAGAAGAGATAATGAAAATAGGAACTATGGTACAGGAGAAGCAGAGACAGACATCATACGCAGGAGTGGTCACAAGTGCAAAACGAAACTGGTGACCAAGTCCTGGACAGGGTTAGAAGGGCAGTGAATGCAAAGGAGGAGGGCGTTAGGGTGGACAGAGTGAGGAAAGCTAGGGACCAGAAGGTTATCTTAGGATGCCAATCAAAACAAGAAATGGAGAAAGTGAAGGATAAATTGAAAAAGTCGGGAGGAGATCTTACGATAGAAGAAATAGCAAATAAGGATCCTTTAGTCATACTAAGATATGTTATGGGCTACTTAACCGACGAGGAGATATTAGGCGCCCTAACAAAACAAAACAATAACCTGCTTAAAGATATACCTAGGCAAAAAATAGATTCTATCAAAATAAAATATAGACGGCGCACAAGAAACAAGTATATTTCACATGTAGTATTGACCGTCCCACCGGAGGTGTGGCGCCGCCTGACAGATGCAGGCACCGTGCATATTGACCTGCAGCGGGTCAAAGTGGAGGACCACTCACCGCTGATCCAGTGTACACGGTGTTTAGGTTATGGCCACAGCAAGCGCTTCTGTAAAGATGCGGCTGACATGTGTAGCCACTGCGGAGGACCCCACCTGAGGGCAGTGTGCGAGCATTGGCTGGCAAACCTACCCCCAAAACGTCGGAACTGCACTAGGGCGAGACAAGACCACAGCGAGCACAACGCGTTTAGCCCTGACTGCCCTATGCGCTTGAAATGGGATGAGTTGGCCCGCTCATCTATAGCATATTGCTGAAGTTCTTCCGACTGACTACCGGTTCCTGCAGGCGAACCTACAAAGGAAGAGGCTAGCCACCGACGAACTTATCATAGAAGCTGGTAACAGGAAAATCACCGTGGCACTCTTACAGGAGCCATATGTGGGCGCGAAGAGAGAAATGAAGGGTTATAGAGGGGCTAGGGTCTTCCAGAACGATAACAGGGGAGAGGGTACTGTCAAAGCAGCTATTGCTGTCTTCGACGAAGATCTAAATATAAAACAGTACCCAAAACTCACTACCAATAACATCGTTGTAGTGGGGCTCCAAACCAGCGCCTGGGAGATAACCCTAGTATCATATTATTTCGAGCCGGATCAACCCATCGAGCCATACCTCGACCATCTGAGGGTGATTGTCACGAACGTTACTGCTAAAAACCTAATCATCGGTGGTGATGCAAATGCGAAGAGCCTGTGGTGGGGTAGCCCTACAACCGATAGTCGAGGGGATGAGATGGCGGGAGCGCTTGGAGAGCTCGACCTCCATATTTTAAACAACAGTGCTACCCTAACCTTTGACACCATCAGAGGAGGCCAACGATATCATAGTTATGTGGATGTCACTGCATGCTCTACGGACATCCTAGACAAGGTGGTACGGTGGAGAGTAGACGGAAGCCTTACGAGCTCGGACCACAACGGTATATTGTTTAACCTTAATCTTGAAAAATCAAAAGGTGTCAAGATAGAGCGAACAACTAGGATATACAATACTAAAAAAGCGGATTGGCCTGAATTCCTTAAGAAACTCAGCCAGTCAAAGTTAGATAGCAATATAAATAAAATAGAAATAGAAAAAATAGAAAATATACATAAATTAGAAGATATGATAAATAAAATAACAAATTTAATAACAGATACCTGTAGTAGAATAATACCAAAGAAAAGAATAAAAAAAGTACTTACCGTGCCGTGGTGGTCCGAGAGACTCGACAAGTTGAAAAAGGAAGTCGCCACCAGAAAACGTAGAATAAGATGTGCATGTCCGATCCGCAGGCCGATGGTGGTCGAAGAGTACCTGCAAAAGAAACAGAAATATGATTTGGAGACGTCGAAAGCCCAAGTGAACAGTTGGAAGGAGTTCTGTACGAAACAGGATAGGGAGGGGGTTTGGGAGGGGATTTACAGAGTGATAGGTAGAACAACGCAGAGGCAGGAGTACAGAAGTACAAAAGAATGGAGTGGTGCCTGAGTCCGCAAGAGTCGGTCAAACTACTGGCGGATACTTTTTATCCCGGTGATAAGACCGACAAAGATAACTCTTGCCACACTATCACTAGAGCGAGAGCGGAAGTTGTGAATGAGGAAGTAAACAATGAGCCGTATGATCCTCCATTCACTATGTCGGAACTCACAGCGGCATATACGTCCTTCAACCCAAAGAAGGCGCCGGGGGACGATGGCTATACTGCCGATATATGCAGCTATTTTATCGACAGCGACCCTGAACTTTTCCTGGCTCTCCTAAACAAATGTATAAAACATTTCCCCACAAAATGGAAAGAGGCAACTGTAGTAGCCCTAAGGAAACCGGGAAAGGCGGATTATTCAACACCCAAATCCTACAGACCTATCGGGCTTCTCCCGGTTATGGGGAAAATTTATGAAAAGATGCTGGTGGCGCGTCTGCAATACCATTTGCTGCCTAGGATGAGTACTCGCCAATACGGATTCATGCCACAAAGGAGCACCGAAGACGCCCTCTATACCCAAATTGGGCGCATTCGGGGCGGACTCGATAAAAAGAGACTCGTCACGATTGTGTCCCTGGATATAGAGGGGGCGTTCGACAGCGCCTAGTGGCCGGCTATAAGGGTCCGATTGGCTGAGGAAGAGTGTCCGATAAACTTGAGGCGCATCATCGACAGCTATCTTCGAAATAGGAGAGTCAGGGTGAGATATGCAGGTGCAGAATACTAGAAGGATGCAGAAAAAGGCTGCGTGCAGGGATTGATTGGAGGGCCGATACTGTGGAATCTCCTCCTAGACCCCCTCCTTAGGGAATTGGAAAACCGGGGAATATATTGTCAGGCGTTCGCTGACGATGTTGTGCAGGTGTTTGAAGGCAGCACAGCACGGGATGTTGAGGGACAGGCAGGTGCCGCACTCGCGCGTGTTCTGGAATGGGGTGACAAAAATAAATTGAAATTTGCGGCCCATAAAACCAGCGCCATGCTTATCACGCGGAAACTTAAGTTTGACACCCCGCGCCTGATCATGGGCGGGATAAACATTGAATTGACTTAAAGAACTTAAGCTGCTGGGTGTTACGATAGACCACAAACTCACCTTCAATAAGCACGTCGCGAACGTCTGCGACAAAGCCTTGGGTATATACAAACAGTTGTGCAGGGCTGCTAAAGTGACGTGGGGTTTACAACCAGAGATCGTAAGGGTCCAGAGATCATATACACGGCTAGAATAGAACCTGTTATTCTGTACGCCGTCAGTGTCTGGGCTCCGGCCGCCAAAAAGAAAGGGGTGATAAAGCAGTTGGGAACAGTACAGAGAGGGGTGGCTCAAAAGATGTGTAGGGCTTACCGAACTGTCTCCTTGAATTCGTCGCTTGTTTTAGCTGGGGTGCTCCTTCTTGACCTCCGAGTATGTGAGGCGGCCCCGCTTTACGAGGCTAAGAAAGGAGTACCACTACAGTTTCTTGGGGATAGGAAGGTCGAGCGAATGCACTCTGTATTACTGGCACCGCATCCTGCGGAGAGAGTTGACCTGGAGTTCGACCTGGTAGACCAAAACCAAGTAACAGCACTGAAAACATTCGAGCTTACCATTTTTACGGATGGCAGCAAAATTGCAGGCAAGGTTGGGGCAGCGCTGTCAATATGGGACAAAGAAAAGGAAATAAGATCTATTAAGTTGGTGTTACCAGCGTACTGCACGGTGTACCAGGCCGAACTCCTGGCCATATGTGTTGCGATTAGGGAGATAGGCAAATCTAGAGCCTCAACGTTTGGAGTTCTCAGCGACTCCATGGCTGCACTAATGACCATAAGGAATCATAACTGTCTTCACCCACTGGCAGTTGAAATAAGGGAGAACCTTAAATCACAGTTTCTCCAAGGCAAAGTTGTCGCTTTGCACTGGATTAAAGCTCACGCAGGGGTGGAAGGAAATGAACGTGCGGACCACCTAGCCAAGGAGGCCGCTGAGAAATCCAAGCGAGCGCCCGATTATGATCTGTGCCCGGTTTCATTTATCAGGCGGAGTCTGCTCATGCGGACACTTGATGAGTGGCACCAAAGGTACAACGCAGGCGAAACCGCAAAAATCACAAAATTGTTCTTCCCAAATGCGATGGCGGCGTACAGAGTAATAAGAAAGATCGAGATAGGGAATATAGTTTCACAAGTAATGACAGGGCAAGGTGGATTCTCCGAATACCTGGAACGGTTCAGGTGTAAGGGGAGTCCATCCTGTACTTGCGATCCGACCGAAAAGGAAACTATACCCCACATACTGTGCTATTGCCTTGTTTTTGCGCTGGAGCGACACGACTGCGAAAGTAAACTAAATATAGTAATTAAGGAACAAAACTTTTCTAGAATAATAAATAGCAAAGGCAGGGACGAGTTTCTAGATTACTGCACAAGAATAGCTAAAATAGTTATAAAGCGAAACAAAACTAGAGTCCAAGAAATTATGTTTACATAATATAATATATTAGTGTTAACCATAAAAAGCAATTGTAATATAAAATAAAAAAAAGTAGTAATAGAATACACACCCAATGTAATAGTGATAAGACAAGTTATGTTTCTGAAAGTAAAAATAAATATAGATAAAAGATGATCAAGAAAAGTAGATTAATAATAAATAATAAGTATACTTTGTAAGTGTAATATGGAATAAGAAATAAGAAGTGTGTCGTCCATAAAATAAGTCGATTTAAGGAAAGCATTGTAAAAGAAAAATAAAATAAGAGTACCCACATTTATTTCCCCGTAGCATAACATAAAATATTAAAGCAGCTATAGTTAGAATAGACTACATAGACTAGCAGACGGGAGTCCCACCCGTCAGAAGTGACAGTGATGGATATCAGAAAGACCAAAGTATGAGGCATGCAAGGGCGAAAGGCAAAAAAGCAGAACTGGAATGACTGAAAATAGTGTAGCGTACCATAGGCTCCGATTATGTGGGAGGTGTAATAAAAAAAAAACTGCGTATGGCTAACCGCTTATATCCTCCTTTGGTCCTCCGGGAGCCGGATCGACAAGCGTTTTTGAACAAGCGGTGCCTAAGTTGGCTCGCTACCCCACGTGATACTCGCAATATAGTGGATCGCTGCGGAAGAGTACACGGACCCCGCGGCTGCCCTAACAACTACGCCCTACGTGGTAAGCTACACCAGCGCCCGGATTAGTACAAGGTGTCACCGATAGAAGGCGCCACCACCACACGGAGTGAAGCAGCAGTTTCGCGTTGGTGAAGACAAAGACACGTGCAGTTCAACTGGTCGCCTGTAGAGGGCGCTTCAGGTAGTTCAACGAGACCAACAAGTTTGTGTGCAGTGGAATATTTGTGAGTACATTTATTTATTTATTAAGAAAACAGTGCAAAACTTCAAGCAAAGTTATTTTGAACTTAATTGTCGTGAATTCATTAACTTAGAATATTTGGAAAGAGTATTGGACTTAGAACTATTTTAAATTCTAACTTTAGACTTAGAAAATTTATCTATTTAAATTGTGTAATTAATGTATGCATGTTAGTTTAGGACTTAAAATAATTTATGAAAAACGGGGAAACGAGGAATCTATGCCCGTTTTCTGTCAGACTTGTATAAATTCTCAAACACTTGTAAATTTTAGTAAATATCCGACACTTTCATCTTTTAAAAACTACCTCTTGTTATATATTGAAAACTTTTATTGTATTACCAGCCATATGTAATATCTTACTAAAAAACTCGTAATTAAATGGAAGGACTAATTAATAATAATAATAATTTTAAAAATAAGATCATTACACGATTAAAATCAAAAAACATCACAAACAAATATCTACGATATGGCATGACGTTGAACGTCATGTCAATAATATAATAATTTATAAGAATTTCCGACAAAATGCTAACAAGAGCTAGATCAAGAGCACTTCCAACACCTTTGGACTCGCGGCTAAGCTCAGCCTTACCGTTTTCGGAAGCAAGATTAGAAGTACCAACTATTGCAGAGGCGTCTAGCTCTACATCAAGCAACGAGTTTTTCTCTCCACCGACATCGCCAACACCTGTGCGTCGGCTGGGGAGATGCCGGCCACCAGAAAGCTTGGGATCCCGAGGACCACTGACCTCGAATAGGGCCCCCGCTACCGGTGGTAATGTGCACCGCATGAAGTGGACTTATTCAATTCATGAGAATGTCATGCGGGCATTTTTTTTTTTATAAAAAGACAGCTCCCGCATTAGGAATATACATTCCTGTGTCGCGGGGATCTTTTAAAAACATACATGAAACGGAAACAAAGTACACCCAGACTTAGAACAACAATTTATGGATCAAACAAAGTGTTGTCCTATGTAGGATTTGAACCCATAACACTTGGCGCAGTAGGAAGTGGCGTGGCGACTACTGAAACCACTAGGCCAACCGTGTAGTCGTCTTTCGGTCTACAGAGTTGAGGACAAACCTTACTGCGTACCGTGCTCGACTAGTCTCTCTGTTTCAGGAGCTTGAACCAACTGTTAACGTATCGGCACAACGATTGTCGGATCAAGTACGAGCTATACAGCGATGTCACCTGCTGGATGATGCCGTACTTGAGAGGATACATCGCCGTTCCTCATGACGAGAATCTCGTGAAAGTTGAAAAAGAAAAACAAATGAAATATTTAGATTTATCTCACGAGATTGTCGATATGTGGGATGTAGATTCGAGGATCATTGTTCCGACAGTTGTGTCTGTTCATGGACTGATAGCCAAGAGCCTCGACCAACACCTCAAGAGGCTCACGTTAGGTGGTTGGATCAAGGGTCTGATGCAGAAGTGCCTGTCCACCAGGGGAGTCTCTCTGGTGGTCGGGCGCATCGAGGCGCTGGGCTTGCGGGTGGCCCTGAACAAGACGGAGGCCCTGCTCTTCCACGGGCCTCGTCGTGGCCGCCCCCGGCGCCTCCATAGTGGTCAACTCGGTCCTCGTACCGGTTCGGGCCCAGATGAAGTATCTGGGTCTGATCCTCGACGGTAGGTGGCTCTTCGACGAGCACTTCCGACAGCTTGCTCCGAAGCTGGTCGACGCTGCCTCTGCCCTTGGGCGACTTTTGCCCAATCTGGGTGGAGCCAGCGTCGCTACGAGAAACCTCTACACGGGGTCGTCCGGTCGATGGCGCTGTACGGCGCACCGGTGTGGGTATCGGCTCTGACCGCCCAGAATAAGGCGCGCCTCTGGCGCCCTCAGAGGGTATTGGAGGTCAGAGCCATACGCGGATACCACGTGCTGGCTTCGCCACCGTAGAGGCACTCCAGCCCGTCATCCTCGAGTGGGCAGGACGGCAGCACGGGACCCTTTCCTTCCGACTGACGCAGGTGCTTTCCGGGCACGGTTGCTTCGGGAAGTACCTGCACTCGGTCGCGCGGAGGGAATTGAGTCCCGCCTGCCACCACTGCGACTGCAGTGAGGACTCGGCCCAGCACACGCTGGTGGTGTGCCCCGCTTGGGCGCCGCAGCGTCAGGCCCTCACTGCAGTCATCGGAGGAGATCTCTCGCTGCCGGCCGTCGTACGCTCCATGGCCGGCGGCGAGAGCAGTTTTACCGCGGTCGCGACCTTCTGCGAGGAAGTCATCTCGCAGAAGGAGGCGGCGGAGAAGGCCCGGGAGGACGACCTCCACTCGGACCCGATCCGCCGCCGGTGAACCGGGCGGCGGAGGCGCGCCTACCAGCGCCTCATGCCGCCCTGAGTGCGGCCGCGGATGGGCGGGACGGAAGGTATATAAATAAACAAATATTATGAACATCTAACACACAACGCCATCTAGTCCCAAACTAAGCAAAGCTTGTACTATGGGTACTAGACTACTGATATTAATACATATATATATTTTTTTGTAAATACATACATATTATACATAGAAAACACCCAAACTCCGAAACAAATATTTGCAGATCATACAAACATTTGGTCCGACCCAGGATTCGAACCCGAGACCTCATGGACAGCAGTCGCATAAGCTACCACTGCGCCAACGAGGCAGTCGATTAATATTTAATAGGATAAAAGAAATATTATATCTAAGGCACTCATAAATTACAAAAAAAGTGGCAAAGATAGATTAACTTTGGAGTATGTTGAAACGCGATTAGATTTGTTAGAACGGATTGGTCGTCTTTTAAGGATGTAAATACTACATTGTACGAGCGTTTTAATTTGGAAGACGTAGAAAAACAATTAGGCGATATTTACGATACAGCGGAAGATAACTACATAACGTGCAAATGCTTTATGACAAGTATGTTAAATAAGATCAATGTTGTAAAGGAATCTTCACAACAGTTAGGTGACACTATTTGTATGAATAAATCAAGTGGTATAGTGAAATTACCTAGAATCGCAATACCAACGTTTTCTCGTTGTTATTGCGTTCAAAATATGAGGAGTGGACAACATTCCACGATTTATTCATTTTTCTCGTACCTAATAATAACGCGCTAGATAACGTACAAAAATTGCATTATCTTAAGAGCCACCTCACTGGGGAGGCCGGCCAGCTCATAAGACATACACCCGTAACTGAGGCGAATTATAGTCAGTGTTGGGAACTTTTATGTAAACGATATAATAACAACAGATATTTAGCTAATTATATTTTAAATCGTTTGTTCGCCCAAAAACGCTTGTAATACGAATCTGCAACTCCGCAACGCATTAGACATTACAAGCGATTGTATAAATGCGCTTACTTATTTGAAAATAGATGTATCCACGTGGGATGTTATTATCATACACAATGTGACTTTTAAGCTAGATGCCTAGACGCGCAAACAATGGGAACTCAACAACAACGTAACAACAATTGTCTCGCTCGGTCGACGTCTGTCAACACAGTGTTTTTGTATCTCGGTCCGCAAAATAATTAGTATACACGTAATAATCTTAACTTACACTTTTTTCGTGACGTTTTATTGTTGTGTGAATATAAGTGAATGGTTTTGTGAAGGGATATCGGCAAGTTGTTGCCAAATAGGGCAAAAATTGCAGCAATTCACCAGGAAGAATATAATTACTACCCTCTTTTCTCAATATAAAAACCTNTATTGGGCCCACCCCAGTGACCCACCTGTAGTTGCAGGCGGCGCTGAGACCACATTGACAGGTGTTAAACCTGGAAAGGTTACCCCGAGACCCCTAGGGGGTCTACGAGAAGAACTACGAGACTAGTGACAACTGTCTCAGATATCAACCTATATTTTAAGGACTTTACGAAGGAAAGACTAGGAGATCGCTTTTTTCGTATTGTAGAACTTAACCCCTAATAAGGGGAGTGTGTGTGAGCGCGCGCGCGCGCGCGCGCGTGCGTGTGTGTGTGTGTGTGTGTGTGTGTGTGTGTGTGTGTGTTATAGAATTGAGTGCCTAAATGTCAGCAACATACCGATTTTGTACAACAAGTACAATGTAACACTCAAAAAAACAAATAAATTTGTTATTCAGGTAATCTTAACAAGAATAATAAATCAAAATTTATTTTCTCAATGTTTCAGTATCAGATTACGACGTGATAGCAAACTGTTACTATTGTTCTTAAGTTCAAATTCATAATATTATTTGGAAGAAGGATGAATGCCCATTCTGTTTGATTTGATATTTATTTGGCAAGTGATACCATGGACAATAATAATTTAGACCCCCAAGTTTTTGGAACTTTAATTTAGATGTCGCAAATGAGTTATCATTGCTGTCAACAAGATGGCGCCTTACCATATTTTTCAAGTTAAAATCATTACTTCGCTATTTTCTTGATCAGTCTTGGATAAAATATTTCCTAAATATAAATTTAAATACTTTATCGTTTCAAAAAGTAAAATATTTTCGGATCTGTGACCATAGATGTATTTTAGATAGAGCAGGGGAGCCAGGCCTCCAGCTGTACCTATGTTAGAAACAGAGAGGCGATCGCAGTATTTTTTTTGTCTGTCTTCACTTATCTATCTCTTGAATATATTATAGTACTTCAAACAACTTTGTAAGGTATTTATGTTGATTTGATTTTATTATTTGAGGCTGCCATAATAACAAGTAATTCTTTGCTGCGTATGCATTAGTAGAGTAAGGTAAATGGGGTACCTTGAATGAATAGCTAGTCTTGGAAACATAGGAATGCGATTCGTTAATGCAGTTGTAAAAAGTTTTTGAAAAGAATTTAAATTAATTCAGCAATGTTCTAAAAATATAATAAATACGTAAGAATAGTCAGTATAATTCACTTTATAACCAATAAATCTCATAACGATTCCTTCACATATTGCTAGCGGTACAAGATCTGATATTCTCCTTCTGTTTTTTTGTTTCACTAAAGTTTCAAAAGATAACATCGGAAAGCATATTAAAAAAGAGAAAAAAATAATTTCCTTTATTCCCTAACATGTAATGGTTTCTTCTTCTTTTGATGATATGGCAATCAGCCGGATCAGCTATTTCTGCCAATGTCAAGTATTTCAAGTCTTCAATTCTAAGTCTTCGAGTCTTCAAGTCTTCGTCATGATGGAATTAATGATAAAAAAACATAAAAAATGTGGATGACATGAAATGGGGACCGTCTTTCCCAAAAACAAAAACCGATCTCCTAATGGTTTCTAACTAAAGCTAGTTGTATGTTATTCATATATATCAAATTATAATAAGTCAGTTGCCTTTCAAACTTTGCTGCAAGTCAAATTTTCTATTATAATTCGTCAAAACGCAGCGATGCTGCAACATAATTCCATCTCACTAAAACCTACTACGTAAACATAAATAAAAAGCAATACACTACAGCACATTTAGTTTTATCCACATTTTTTTACATTTAAAAAACCCGACATTTTTAAAACACTATCTAATATTTAGACCCTTAATATTGTTTTCAAGACTGGCAATTCTTATACGTTTTACACAAATTAAATTCCTCATTTGCGAAAAATGAGAGGATTGTTGATTGGTGTATTTATTTCAATAATATAAAGTGGCCAATCATGTAATTGTTTTGTAGTTATGAAATTAATGAAAACAGTTTCCTTCTTTCTGCCAATTTAAGCGCGGGTTTGGTTAGTGATAGCATTGATTCAAATTTGAATTTAATATTGTAGGAGCGTGATCAGTAAAGTAATAAATAAGTTTTTTTGTGATATTCTATTCAAAATAATATTATTAATAGTACACTTTAATGTGTTCGTATCCTGTGCGATGACAGAGCAGGCGGTGACTACCGTAAAACATTCCGCTAGCGCAGCCCTGGCGGACATCGCCCCAGTTGTCCCTTCGGATCGAGCGGTGGCGTAGTCGCGCAGCTGACGGCTGAAGATTTGGGCCCAATCATTATCTCTTAGCAATCGTGGTGTTCCTAAAGTGAATTTTAAATATTAAAAACAATATAAAATCAAAATCCTGTCATATTTATAATCTCCGAAAACTCTAAAATCATTCCCGATTCGATGTAGAGTTGTGCACAAAATGGAAGATTCCTACATTATCGCAAATTTCCACGCGTTATGTCGGTTGTGTCTGACGAAAAGTTCGCTCTCTACATCAATATTCACAGCTGCGCCTGACGACGAATCCAATGTTACTTTAACCTCCAAAATAGCAGAATGTTTCGAATTACAGGTTCGTTTGGTTCTTTTCTATTTACGTCGAATTATTCTATGACGGTTGCAGACCTAAGTGTCTCCCTTACTATTCTTTTTATTTGTTTTTTACAGATAGATCCTAATGATGGCCTCCCTGGAAATATTTGCTTCAGGTGTCTATTCAAACTGGATACATGTTCTAAGTTCAAACACCTATGCATTCAAAATGAAGCCCGATTAAGACAGATAACTACCCGCTTGAGTGAATTGGATAACTCAAATTCATCTGAAGTTAATGATTACCAGTTCAACCAGGATACAAAACCACCAAAACCAGAAGATTACATTGTTGAGGACAGTGTTGTAATGGTTGTTGACCCAAGTCTTGACTATGACTCTTCAGAAGAATCTGAAAATCTGGAGCCAGCTGAACAAGAAGTGACAGAAAGAGACAATACGCCGGAGAGTGAGCCAATGGGTGAATCTTTCTTCAAAAATGTGTTTATGTGTCAATACTGTGATCAAGCTTTTATATCTCAAGAGAAGTGTACTGAGCATGAACAAAATTATCATGATCCTAATCTACCTTTCAAATGTGTTGAGTGTAGTTTAGTATTTGCTGAGCGAAGTCAATATGTGCAGCATAGCAAACAGGTACACGGTAATGATAAACCCTACCATTGTCCCGAATGTGACAAATGTTTTGGCAGACGTTCTGATTTGAGAAAGCACTCTATTGTACATACTGGCATAAGGCCATATCAGTGTCAATATTGCTTAAAGAGCTTCTCCCGTAACACTAATTTAAGCAAACACCTCCGTATTCACGCAGGACACAAGCCACACGTCTGTCCCCTTTGTCCGAGAAGTTTTGTGGCCAAAGGAGATTTACAACGGCATGTACTAGTGCACTCTGGGATGAAGCCATATGCTTGTCGAAAGTGCCCACTAACATTTGGTAGACGTGATAAATTAATCAAGCATGAGATGAAACATGGCCCTATTAGTCCTGAAAAGTCAGAATATGACAATGAAAATGATGCACATGATATGGTTGTCAGTGTTAATCCTTTTAGTAATCTCATGACCTCTCCAACTCAACCAAACCCGGATTCATCAAATACTGAATATGAATTACCTAGAGTTCCAGACCACATATCTGGTGAAAGTAGTTTTATGAAGGTGCGGAAGAGTTCTACTACCAGTAAACCAGCACAAAGTTCACCACCAAAGAAACCAAGTGTATCAAATAAAAATAGACCCAAAAATATAAAATGCCATCAATGCCCGAAGAGATTTAGTTCTTTAGATTCATATAAAACACATGTGTCTATTGCCCACATGAGTTCAAGAATATTCCAATGTAAAATTTGCTTTAAGAAGTTCCCTAGAAAGAGGGAATTAGACCGTCATGTGGCTCTCCATTCTGGTATGAAACCTTTTTCATGTAGCCAATGTGATAAGAAATTCAATAAGAAAGATAAACTTGACAAACATGAAGAGAGTCATGAAAGTGTGGTTGTGAATATGCCTTGCATTGAATGTGGTATTAAGTTTGAAAAGAAAGCTGATCTAGTTGCACATATAAAGTCCCATTTCTCTGACAATTTTGATGAGAAAATTGATGATATTGAAATTAAAAAAGAAGATGAGTATGTTCTGGATGAAAACTTCTATGATTTGGAGACGTGAGAGTTATCCAGCTGCCAAGAATAATTATAAAACTCTTTCATAATAGGATGGCCATGTAATTATTACACCTAATTCATTGTCCACTTAGTACTTAATATACTCCACCTATATGTAGCACATACACTGGTTTGATGGGCATTGTATTTCACTGTATTAGATAAGGAATATTATGTTTCAAGTGCTTTCACAAACCACCTGTATACTACAAACTTAAATAAAAATGTTAAATGTATAAGCCCACTCGAATCATGTTCAGTACCATATATGCATTATACATATTAATATTAAGATTTCACAATTCTCATATTGAGGTATTACCAAAAATTACTGTAAATTTTTGTTTGAAATGACTGATTTTTTTTTTAATTATAATAGTTAAACTATTTCTTTTATCATATTAGTAGAACTTAGAATATTTTATTTAGTTAACATTATTGGTCAGCTTCATAGACTATGAAATAGTCCATTCCAGTATTGAATCTGAATGTTATTCAATATAATGTATGTTTAAAATTATATTTTATATTTTCTCTATTGGCAAGAAGCTTCACATGAAATGAGTGATGCAAGATTAGTGAAAATACCTAGTGCAATTTGTTTTCTTAAGAAAGTGACGGACCATTTCTTTTATCCAAAGATTTTAACAATGATAACTTATAGTCAAATATATTATCCACTTAGTAATGATATAAGTTGCAAGAGAATTAATATCATGCACAAATATTGTTCTTATTAAGTGATAACTCTAGATTAGATAGTTAATAATAATTCAATTTCATTAATTTTTACTTTTCTGATTTACTAATAAATATCCTTGTTGAAATTCAGGTACCTACTGAATATGTATAAAATAAATAATAAACTTATACACTCCGTCATAGCCATTTCAATAAATGCATGATTAGTTCCGTCCCATTAGTCTCATGATGTTAACCCATCATGGGACAGATAGCTCTTTTTTCTCAGTAGTCTCATTGTTTAGATTGTATTTGGAATTCTGGAACTGAAACACAAGTGATATCACTTGTCCCATGGGACTAATGGGACGGCCCCTCATGATTATGGGTTCTCAAACTCGAAAATTGCTTTGACCTATTTTTATCTTGCTTGCCTAGTATGTGGTGAGTGATGAAAAAATCGGAGAAAGAACTGTTCAAACTTAGGAACTTTAAATGTAAAATGAATGTATAAAATAAAAAAATAATTTATAACTCATTATTATTCCAATTGTTGACCCCATGAAGTGAGTCCCTGTGTTTATTTATTTGTAGTTACATAAGTGTTTTTTTTTAATTAAGTCACAGTCTTATATTTGATGGTAACAATAAAGCAAATCTGTCTTAAGGCATTGTGTCCCAAAAATATGTAAGGAAATTGTACTATATATATCCTTTGATTAAAATACTCCATTATAATTGCACTTTTTAAAATGTATTAAATATCAACTAATTTAATATCATAATAGTAGTAATAGTAATAAGCAACTTGAAATTGTACTTGCAGTCAACATCGAAAGATAACACTTGATGCATCTCTTTGTTAATCCTATGTAATAGAGCCTATTCAGCTAGGATGCTCAGAAATGTACTTTTAATTAGGTAATTGACTCTCTATTTGTTAATATTTATTAGCAATAAATGTTGTCCACTTATATTTTTTTTTAATAATTATGAGATCCTTTAAAACATCCATTAAGTAAGTCAGTGGTTAACTAGATCAATGCTAGTAACCTGCTGATCTCTGCTGTCTAGCTTATTTGAGTCCATACATGTTTACAGTTTTATCTTTTTCATGGTTTATTACTTTTCACTCCCAATTATTTGATAGGTGTAAGACTTATTTAAGCCGTGCCCTAGTCTTACAGCCCAAATAGGTGTTCTAAGAGGTGATTAAAGAATAAACTAAACAACACTACAAGAAAAAGAAGAACTTGAAATAAATCTTATTCCTAATCTTAGTCCAGTCCAAAAGGTTTGGTTTTGTTAGTGCAATTATTTTTTTAAGAATGTGACAGAACATTTCTTTTAGCCATAGATTTTAATGATGATAACTTATAGTCAACTATTTTATCCATTTATGATTATGATAGAAGTTGCAAGAGAATTAATATCATGTTACATAGTCCAAAATATCAGTAAAGGACCTTCTTTACTTTTTGGAATTTGGACTGTGTCCAGCTGTGGACTATTATTAATAGACTTTAAGACTTTATTTTTAAACTAAGTTTCTTAAAGTCTATAATAACCCTGAAGTTATTTTTAGTTACTGAAATATTAGTAGTTAAAAAAAATATTTAGATAATCATAAATATTATATTATAAAACTTATAAATTACAAAGTTAACCAGCTAATGGATTAGCATGTATAGTGACTGATGTTATTCTTGATTCAGTAAGAGGTCTATATGTTTTAGGATTTACTGCCATTTTCTCCAAATCATCAAGTGCTTCAAACCCATCTATAATTCTGAAACAAAAAGTAATTAATAATAAAACATTTTTATTTAAACACAAAGTTACATATAGATTAACTTTTACGTAAGTCACACATGATTTTTTTATTATTTTGGTATTGGAATGATGCACAGTGAGTCTGAGAAATTCAGAGTAATGCTGTTATCATGATATTTGCACAACTAAACATAGATCTAAAAGAGAACTCTGTACAGCAGTCTAAAAGGTTAGCCAAGTAACTGCATTTAATAGGTTCATGTCGCTTTGACACCCTTAGTTGTGTTCTTTCTTTCCTGACCTCTTTTTACAGTTTGTAATCCCAGCATATGTCACTTGTTTCAATAATACACCTACTACACTTAGCTCTGCACCACCTAAAGGTTGACTGGAAGACAATGCCCATGGCATTAAGTCCGCATTTTGCAATGTAATTGCATGAAGATTAATTAAATAAATAAATATATCTATCTAGCTTTTATGTGTATGTCTTGTTAATTTAACTAGAATTGGCGTCATTTTGTTTCTAATAAGAATGAATTGGTGCCAATTAAACAACCCTATTTACCTCTTGTTATTATTGTTTAAATCAACAACCATAACACAGCGGGGTGAAGCAAGTCTAAAATAAAAGTAGACAAAGTTACTTCTTATATCATATGCTTTTTGCCAGTGAAAGTCCCATCAAAATGTTACTTAGTTGAAGCTAATATATATGTTCAGTGTGAATTGAATAATTTGTCAGACAAACTGAAAACAACCAGTGTCAAAAATTATAGGTTTTTTTTACTTATTTAATATGAATTATTATTTACTAGTTGTGCCTGCGACTTCATCGTGTGGACTTTGGGTAGCATTTATACAACTTTTCATCCGCTTACAACCCTGTTTTTACCTTTAAAATTAGCCTATGTCCTTTCTCAAGCTTTAGACTATATGTGTACTAATTTGATTTGAATTGGTCCAGTAGTTTTGTTGTAAAAGTGCGACAAACAGACAGAGTTACTTTCGCATTTATAATATTAGTAAGGATTGCTATTCTCACCTGCCAAATAAAGTGTACTTGAGGTCTAAGTGAGGTTGTTCTCCATATGTGAAAAAAAACTGGCTTCCATTAGTATTCGGTCCGTTGTTGGCCATGCTAACCATTCCTCTTGCATTATGCTAAAAAAACAATGTAATATAGTAACAGCATGTTAATTTTAAACTATATTTATAAATCAAAATATAGTCATACCTTTAATTCTTCTTTGAATTCATCTTCGAATTTTCTTGCCCAAATAGATGAGCCTCCTTTTCCAGTGCCAGTAGGATCGCCAGTTTGTACGATAAAACCCTGAACAAAAATAGAATTATTATAATATGATGTGTTCTGTAAGTACGTATGTGAAGTAACATTCATTTGAAATGTTTCATTTACCTTAATATTCCTGTGAAATGAACACCCATTGTAATAATCACTAGCACATAAAGCTAGAAAATTCTCGCATGCTTTTGGACATTGTTCACAGAATAGCTCTATTTTTATATCTCCAACATCAGTATGAAGTGTGACTGACATGTTTTACTAGTTATAAATATATACTTGCAGTCTATATAGGACTATTCATTAATTGTAGGTTAAATTTTCAACTCTATTATTCTTCTGCCTATTATCTGAAAAATAACATAAACATAACCTGAAATAACCTCTAGACTTGACACTTGACAGTAGACGTCAACAATTAAAGTTTATCGCTGCGTTTTAAGGCTCTGAAATCTAGCCCTTTTAAGCCAATCGTAGAAGTGACTTTTTGGCGGGCCCCCGAACGTACCAGGCGCGAATACGAAAGCCCATCTTCATAAATTCCACAAAAATAAGCTCCAAAACTCGCGCCCAGCGCGCTTAAAGGCCCGCTAAATAGCTCAACAATGAATGTCCGTGTCAGTGCTACCAACTCTCGAAAATATTTGACAATAAAACATATGTTAAATTCTAAATATATTATCATCAAAAATTTTATCTTAGTTTCGTAATGATGAAATGTTTGTTAATATTGGACAAGTTAGTATTACAAAAAAATTGCTGTAAGAAATGGTTCTTTAAAAGGAATATTACTCTTTTAATAACGTAAATAGTTTTTTAGAAAGATATAATATATATATNTTTTTATCTCAATTTCAAAATTAAGATTCAAAATGAACAATGAACAATTTAAACTGCTCATTTATAAAAAAACATAATGAATGACAAAAACTGCTGAATAAGAAAATATGAATTTCATTTATTACCACAAACCGTTGTTTAAAAATGTTTCTTTAAACATTTTGAAGTAACGACTTTCTATTGGTCTCAGAAAAATAGTACATATTTTTCTAAACTTGAATGTCAACACGGCTGTCCATTTTTTTTAAGTTTGTAAATCTTCTATCTTTGTACTAGTTATAAATCGTGCCGTGTTTACATTTGTTATTAATTCAACACCGCATTCTTTATGATAAGAAGCTGAGCTAGATGTCGGTAAGGCCAATAAATAGACTGGATTACAGTACACATAACACATAATTAAATACCATGCCAACCCGCTATGACGTCGTAGTTGGAAAGTCACGATTCTATTCTGTCGGACTATCACCGCGGCTCTTTTGTTGTCTTTTCTTTCCTTATAACATTTTCTTTCATTTAAGCTTACAATGCTGTAGATACAGAAATCAAAAAGAGGTGAAAAATAAAAAGATAAATACCACCTTAAAATATAATAGATTTAAAAAATCTTCATCCATCTCATTTATTTAGGCCATCAAGAGGTGAAAAACCATCATTTGTGAACCCTAGTCAGTTTTGCCACCATATGTTCAAATAAGGGAATAGTTTTTATTTCCAAAGGTTTTACGACTTTTTTAAAACAAGATGGACCATGCTGAAAACGGAAACTTCAGCGTCGTCGATTAACTTTCAGTTATTAAGTATTGCTTGTGTTTTTTTTAATTTAAACCCTAACTTGATAAATTATACTATAAAGATTGGTGTGTTCGTTTGCTTTTTACTATATATATTATTTAAAAACTAGCGTTTAGAAACTTTTATTTCGGGTACGTATTCATATTATTTCATCTCTTTTTCTGGCATAATTTATATGTCAAAATGAAAAAAAAACCTGATATTCTTACGATAAAAGATTATTCCAGAAAAAACACTCCACGCACACAACAAAAACACGTAGAAACATCCGAAAGCTCTTGTTGATTTCTTGAGGTACAGAATAATGAACCTTACATGGAGCTCATTCGCCAGCGCGTGAAAAAGGACTAGTCTAGTTTGAGCTACAGTGCGATTAATATTGGAGTGATATCAGTGATTAACCTAGCGACTTTGGCGACAATAGAGTGTTTTTATCAAAGCCTCTTTTACAAGCCAGAAGGTTTATTTCTCAAATCCATCGTAACCTAACACGTAACACAACATACACTTATTAAGCATAGTTTTCTAATCCTAAACTGTAAAAAAGTGTTTGGGTAGGACTTGTAATTAATTTTAATTTATCGTTTTAAATAAGTTTTATTTACCATTACAAACTTGAATAAACTTTGATACTAATATTTCATTAAAGTGAAAAAAAATAATATTGCATTTAACGTTTTTTTACAGTCGAATTAGAAGAGAAAATCAAAAAAAGGAGGTATTTAATGAGATCACAGCTACGGTACATGTGTTTTATTCAACACCACCCGCTCTTTCATTTTGGCCAGCATGCGGTTCATGGACATGTTCGTCATTTCCATAATTGCCCAGTATTCTTTGACCATTAGGATCAAACGGAGATTTAAAGTGCAATGTCGCTTTGTGGCGTTGTCCCAGTACTTCGATCTCATATTCACCCTCTTTCAAATAATCTTTGGTTACTTTGTCGCCTTTATTGGTAACGTAACCAACACCGACTGGCTTGTCTAAATAGAAGGCGTAATCTCCTCTTCTTAGGTAACCAACGGGTTCCCCATTTCTGAATATCGCTTCTTGACCAAATATTGCCACCTGTAATAAAAATATTTCAAATTTATTCTACATTTAAAAAAAAGCAATTAGTCAACAAAGTTATCATAACATTAAGTTTAAAACCTTAAAAATGTACCTATCATAATTTTCAATAATAGCCTAATTTCATTCAAAATAAATTAATACTCAAAATAATTAAATTTAAAGGCACAGTACGGTTTTTAAGGGGCCGTACAGCGCCATCGACCGGACAACCCCCGTGAAGAGTCTTCTAGAGGCTTCTCGTTAAGACGCTGCGCTCGCTCCACCCAGATTGGGCATCAGACACCCAAGGGCGGAGGCAGCGTCGACCAGCTTAGGAGCAAGCAGTCAGAAGTGCTCATCGAAGAGCCACCTACCGTCGAGGATCAGAACCAGATACTCCATTTGGGCCTGAACCGGTACGAGGACTGAGTTGACCACTATGGAGGCGGCGGGAGGCGGCCCATAACGGGGCCCATGGAATAACAGGGCCTCCGTCTTTACAGGGCCACCAGCAAACCCAGCGCATCGATACGCCCAACCACCAGAGAGGCTCCCCTGGTGGCCAGGCACGCCACCTCCTGGAAGTTCGCACCCCGGGTTGTTACCAAGGTGTTATTGGCGTAACAGATTACGCCCAACCCGGGGGGGAGACGTTCTCGAAGGACCCAGTCGTACCCCATGTTCCACAGGAGTGGTCCTAGGAGAGACCCCTGCGGAACCAAATAGTCTGCCACTAGCCGTTTCAGGTACTCTGGCACCCCGTGGTACTGGAGTGCTTCCTTGATGCAGCTGAATAGCAGACTATTAAATACGTTGGCGATGTCCAGAGAAACCGCCAACACAACGCCGCCACAGCTCACCGCCTCTTCGGTCACGGCCCTCAGGCGCATCACGGCATCGAGCAAGTGTCGAACGTCCCTCTCGGAACCCGAATTGGCCGTCCGACAGGTCGGGGCCTACCTTTTTTAAGAATATGGTGGCATGAGGCGACATACGGAGGGCAGTGGTCTAGACTAGAGATTGATCATAAGTAAACACAATTGACCCTTTATTCAATCAAATATCGTAATCGATTTGTTTTATTGAGAAGTTATTGATTTATGATTATATAAGATATTAAGCGAAATAGATTTACAAATATAAGTGAATTTTGTAGTAATAAGCGAAATTTCGACACTAATAAAAACTAATAAAATTTTATTTTCTAAATTGAAAAACACATTTACTTAAATATCAGTTATATATTAATCTCTCCTTGAGTAACGACTGTATGAGAAAGTCTAAAACCGCCATAATGTAATTTAAATAAATATATTTTTATTATTTAATTTAAATCCTTTTTCATCCATCCTTATTCCTTTTACATTACTTCGTGCTTATTGGTTACTTCGAGTGTACATGCGCCAAAGTTCTCAGAGCCTATGTTCAGATTCGCCAAGATACGTCTACTTATACGGTCGATTTATGCCGTAACGTATCTACTTACGTATCGGCATAAATCTATCTTGGCGATTGTGTTAACAAAACCAAACTGTTTCGAGGATTCCAAACAAGGGGTTTTCTGCTACGTACCTTATCATGTAGAGTAAAGTAGCCATGTTTCTTCGTTACTCCGTCCTTTCTAGCTTTAGTGACAAAATCGTTTCCGATGTAATCGCCTTCCTTTCTACAAGTAAATCCCAAACCTGCTTCGATAGGGTTGTCATCAGTTCTTAAATCAGCATTCCATAAATGGTAACCTAAAAATGTATAAATGTATTAACATATTGGTAAAATTAGATGTAGTATTACGACTTATTCTGATTTTTTAGCTCCTATCTAAGACGTCATTGAAATTCTATTTCTACATAAATTCACAAGGACGCATGCATTTTTAACATTTACGATAAACATATCGATTTATTTTCAATATAAAAATGAATCCCTATTTCCGTTGCTCGATAGTTTTTTTTTGTATTATAAGAATTTGGCCGTTCATACGTGAACAAGGAAAACAGGAGTACTTTTATATGTATGTATTGATAGTTAAAACAAGATAAGACAACGTCTGTTGCTTCAGCTAGTGTCCTTTATGTAAGAATACTTTTAGATTCCAATCTACAAAAAAAAAACTTCAGAACAATGGTGATCTGGAATGGAATTTTTTAGCTAAGCAACTTTGCAACACCTGCTCTGACTTCCTTTTTAAGAAAAAAAAAGATGTGGTAATTTTGGGAGGAACTAGCTGACCCGGCGAACTTCGTACCGCTATACCTGAGTATCCGTATTTTTTTTTAGTATTTATGTACGCCTCAGGTTTCCGCGGGTTGTGTACAGTCGCAGACTAAGAAAATATAACCATTCCGGTTTTCTTATAATTTTTGTTTATACAAACTTTGTCCTGATAGTAACAAACATAAAAAAAGAATCATCCAATTTGTTTGAGACGATCGGAAGTTATGCGCTTACATCATATCGGTGATACATTTCAATTTATATAGATTGTTTCTTTTTCATTTTCGTAATCTTGCCATTAAATTCTACCTTTCTCTAAACTGAGTGACGTCAACGCCCTCCATCCTGCATTCTTGATTCCCTCCGTACGACTCAATGCTTTGTAAACCGGTATAGCATGAGATGAAGGTACATGCAACTCCCAGCCAAGTTCCCCGGACCATGTAACACGAAGAGCACGGCAAGTATATTGTTTATCGTCACGTTTACTGGAAGATTTGCTGAAGCGGATGCTGCGATGAGAGTTGACGGGGAAAGCATCGTTGGATAACCCAGCGTCTGTGAACCGCTGGAGGATATGTTGGCTAAAACAACAATGATAGATATTACTTTTAAACATCTAGACAGATGATGGACTAAGACACACAACGCTATTAAGCCTCAAACTAAACAGAACTTGTTCTAAACATAAACATTCTAAATGACGGAAAATTATAAAAATCTGTGTATTTTCCTTCAGGTAAATTATTTTCTCAGTTGAATGAAGAAACACATTTTTGATAGATGTGGATTTTAATTTGAGCCGAATGTAACGTTTTGACGGCTTATTTTATTTGATTATTTTGTAAATTAAATATTGTGTCAAAATAATAAGCCGTATAAGTTATTTTATTAATAGGTATAATATTTTCGGTTACTTGATATACTTTTAGTGATGTATTCAATTTTCAGTAACTTAGGACTAGTAGAGAATGGTATGGTGGAGTATTAGGTATGTTATGGAATAATCAGTCAAACCTCTCTGGTCCTTGCACACTTAGAATGCATAGTTGTTTAGAGACATCAGTAACGGTTGCTTTTAGCTTGTACTTTTGAATGATACGTCGCAAGTGAGCCAACGAGTGGGTTGCACTGAATCCACTAGAGACTATGTAGTATCCTCGACCCTGTTTAAAGCAAAATAAAGTAGTTTTTACTAAAACAGTAGCTTATATACACGGTTAACGGCATAAACTTATGGTGATAAGTCACATGCAGATTTATGGGAGTTTAGTTTTAGGTTAAACTTGAAGCACCAGCGGGCTTGACGAAACATAACTGTTTAAAGCTAGTTTTTACTAACGTGTCCTTCGGTAACTGTCTATTTTTGAATATGACAAACGCCTTAAAATTCCCGTGTCACAGTGTTTGTAACCAAACTCTTCCAAACTGGCTTAAGCGATTTTTATTTATTTTTTCTATATCGGCGGTAGGTCTGGGAATAGGTCACTAATAATTTTTTATAGTGTGGCGACTTCCACATACAGCGTCAACATAAATATATGACAACGCCATCTACCGAAGAAACATCGAACTACGGAGTAACGAAGAAAACTAAGAAACTACCAATCCTAAATCGCGCAATAGAAGTTCTCGCGCCGATTAACATATATATACAACTTCCCAACATCAACCGTTGGGCAGTGGCCCGCCAGGCATGATCACCTCGCCTGGTCGGAGGATCCTCCCTTTGTGTTGGAGGGACATGACACCCGTTCCTCTACAATAGCCCTAAGTGATATGCCACCTTATCCCAATTTCTATTTTTTGGACAAATTTTATATTTTACTAGCTGAACCTTGTGGTATTACCCGAGGGCGGGGTAACATCGCGGGGAGAAGCTGGACTAAAAAAAGGTGCCTAAGTTATTCCTTATATCATCAGCTCTCTGCCATTAAAATTCTCATCAAAATATGGCCAGCCGTTACAGGTATAAGCCGGAAAAAACAGACAGACGGAATTACACACAGACAGACCAAAAAGGTAAAAAATGTTTTTTTTTTTAATGTAAGCACTGTATTTACTTTCATACGCATCGAGTAAATACATGTTAATTTGAAATTACAAACAGACACTTCAATTTTATTTAAGTGTGTAGATGATTTGGCACAAAATCCTTAATTTTTACACTTCTACCCACAAAACATATTTTAGAAATAATTTATAGGGCAAAACAACATTTGCTGGGTTAGCTAAATTGGTATGTTTTACCTTGAAGATAGGTTCGTGAAGCTGGCCACTTCCTCCATCTAAAATACTGACTGTGACATCAGCTTCTACACCACCTTTTTCATTCAGCATTAAGGTGTAGACGACCCTGGAATCAGAAATAATTAATCTTAATTAGCTGTTATTTGATTTCTTTAATAGATTTCATTTCTGTAAACTACTTATACATCATTAGATATCATATATACAAGTAGTAGTCTATTATTCAAACCAATTAGCTTAGCATACAGCATGAGGATTTTGCACTAAAAACTGGGCTGTGATTCATGACGTATACAATATAGTTGCGTCGTGTACGAACATCACAATTCTCAAAACTGATGTAAACACTAAGTAAAAGTAGAAAGGGAAAGAAAATACCACCACCATACTAGGGGCTACCTCTTATTTAAGGGAAATGAATATAAGTAATTAGTTAAGTAGTAGTTTCCGTAGCTTTGAAGTAGATTTTAACACTCACTTGTATATAATATATATAGATATAGTTACTTACTTATCGTGCGCCTTAGAAAGGTCAGCAGTGAAGGCCAATTCAGCAGTGCGCTGTGCATCGGGACCGGTGAGGTAGAACTTCGCGTAGTACGACATGTTGAATAGAGCGGCTGCGTTACGACACGCCATAGCTTCCGACCCAATCTGGTATCATGGCATAAATAATTGTGCTTTAATAATAATAATATCAGTTTAGTACTGAAGATTGAGATAGGTAAGCGAAAATGGGTAGAGTAATAAATCGCACTAATTGAAACACCTGTTATAAACAGTTCTTTCATTGCCTTCTTCAGAGTAAGTAAAGTTACTAGCAAAACACTTCCCCTCTATTTATTTTTAGAATTCCTTATGGATACAACCCACTGGTGGTTATGTCGGACTCGAACCGACCAAAAACCACACGTGTACCAGGTGTACCCTAGAAATGAAACTTCTGGAACCCCAACGTATCACTCCTTCCCTCCTCTTGGTCTTGGAAGCATCTGAAAGGACAGCAAGGGACTTGTGACTCCTTAATTTCAAGTGTCAATGGGCTACGATTGTCATTAGACGAGCGTGTAACCTTGTGGTTAGTGATCCTGACTGCTAAGCCATAAGTAGTGGGTGTTCATCATTTATTCTGTGTCTGGATGTAATTTATCTATAATATATATGTATTTAGGAATATTTAGTGTGTTTATCGGCAGTCTGCCTATTTTGGGATCAGGCGGCCGTTTGTGACATGTGTAAGAATATTATTATTATTAGGTAACTTTCAGGCTCATTTACTGTCATACATTATAAAAAAATAATACTTTAGATACTATGTATATCGGAACATAGTAAAACTGTACACTGAAAGTCGATATTTTGCCTTTTAGTTAAGTGATTTACGTTTTGGTCGAGGAAAGAAGTCAATGATCTCAAAAGATTTTAAAAGAGCCTATACCAATTCGTGATGTTTAGAAAAGTTGAAGGTATAATCTCCTTTGAGGACATTCTCATAGCGTTGGTCCATGTTTCTGGGGTAGTCGTGGGTGCCGCCCCAGTCGTAGTGTTGAATCCTTATCTGTAAAATACATAAAAAACTGTATTCCGCTGATGAAGAAAAGGAACGAAATTTCGGGTAGAAACGATAGCTTATCTACTGCAGAAAGCCGAAAATATAAAAAAAATTCAAAAAATAATAATACGGACTATGATGAAATGAAACCACCATTTGTAAGTAATTTTTTAATAGCTTGAAGATGCCGTAGATCTATAAATTTTGAATTTATATCATGTTGATTCGTTGCTTGTGTGGTCACGGATTGTGTCATCACCTCTAATCATGCCGTAGGTGTATATAATAGCCGACTAACGGAGCAAACTAAAGCATTCCAAACACAGAAGGCAAACTTGATACAAACTGTACCAACCCGTCTGAATAGAGTGGTATAGTAGGCCAAAACCTTTCTATAGAGAACCCAATGTTTAACAGTTGATTGAATTGAATTGAATTAATGATTACATGGGTAAGCGTTGATGTAAAATGTTGCTTGTTATACAGACCGGCGGTCAAAAAAGTAATGGCTAAGATTTCGTTTTTCATGTATGGAAGTAGTGTATGGTAGACTAAAAATCTAAATCAACAAACAAATATTTTTCAAGTATCAGTTAAGTTAAAGATGAAAAAGACTTTTACTTAAATATCGTCTGCCAGTTAGCAGTGAACTTAGGTAAACTGCTTACTTTTTCTCCGGGCATATAGAATGCTGGTCTCTCCCATCCTGCTCGAACCTGCATGACCGCTCCATCTTCTACTAACTCTTGGTGTATAGCATCATGGCTTGCATCACGGCCGGCCAGAGGTTCGTCATTCGGGAAGACAACGCTATAGTTTTTGGCGTAAGCCTCATGACTACTTTCTCTCATCCAATAACTGCGGGACATCTGTCCGGGAGAAAAGCGACGGACATCGAATGTAAACATGTTGTAGTGAGGCCTGAAACGTTATAAAAACATTTAGTACGAAGTGCACGTTCCGAATAAGGCATTGCTGTTAAATGGGGAATAATAGATTAAATAATAACCTTCCGCTGATAATCCACTCAGCCATTTGTATCCCACAACCAGCTGAGAACATCATACCGGCTGAATTGTACCCGCAATTGTGGTATAAACCTGTAAACAAAAGAAATAGAAAACAACATTTATCTGGGAGTATAGATTTTGTCGTCTAATTTAATTTAGCTTTATACGATTATCATTTTAATATGAAATGTAGCAATATAAAAAATGCTGGACGATAGCACTAGTTCTCTAGTCCACGAGGAAATGTTAAGAATCTATACTACTATTGAAGTACACAACAACATTTTCAAGTATACCTACGATAAGTATTCGGTTTAAATAAACTATAGGTACCTATAATTTATCTATATACCTATACCTATACTTTAATATCTACCTATACTTTATTACTTTAGTGTATATATATTATAGTAGTGCAGGTACACCACTAACATTAGATACCTTAGAAAGGAGGTTTTGGCCTACCTTGCATCGTAAAAATAAGAAAACAAAAGTATAAATTAAGGAGAGGAGGCCTATGTCCAGCAGTGGACCATAAAGGCTATCGATGTGATATATCAAATAAAAAATAAACTATACAATTTCAAGGTATAAATTATGTAAACAAATATGTACAGTTACATATAATTAAAGTAAGTTGCGTCAGAATGATAACAAAATCAGAGTTGTGATAAACATAAATATAAAATAACTAGTTAATCCTATCTAACCGGTTTCGCCGATATAACACTAGGTATTTATATATAATTTTTAAATAGGTACCTAAAGCTAAACAATACCCAATATCTTGTTAGGTATTTTTCTTTCTTATTTATATCTACCTACTACCATTTGTTTTATTTCGCATCAGAGAAGTTCACTTTAGTAGCAAAACCAAATTACAGCGATCCGGATTTCATTAAAATCGCGTTCTAAGCGATAGTTTTGAAAGCCTTAATAGGATCATGCTAGAAAATAAATATTACGATTTTATAAATTTCAGTTAGCCCGAAACTCTAACGTAATACACAAGGCATAGTGATAGATTAATGAGAAATTGCAAAATAGTGCAACTAATATTTAAATCACAAGATACTTACCAAACACATTAGGATCTTCTCCTAGAACGGGTTTGTGGTCAGGAGTAAAGGATTCAGGGCCGCACACCGTGCTCTTGATGCCAATTTTAGTCAATTTTGGACAAAGGGATGCAGCGCTGCTCATGTGTACTCCAAATACATCCCAATCCAAATCGTACATATGGAATTGTAAGTTGTCTGGTACCTGGACAAATAAGATTTAGAAAAAATAGCACGAAAATGGATCTTTTATAGCAAATTTTTAGTTTTCTTTTATCTACCTGATCTAAAATGTGTGGGTTGGGCTCATAACCTCCAACATGACAACTCTCACCCTGGACTTTGATATACAGGTTGACGTCATGATCTCTCAGGTTAGGGGCGTTGCGGATTTCTGGTGTAGCATCACATACGACATACGCGTGCTTGAATGGGATTACTGGAAGTGCTGGGATACCTGCAAATCTGGCGACTCGTGAGCCCCATGCACCTAATGAAATAAATAATCTTTATATATCTAATATTAAAACATAAAATTCATAGCTTAAAACTGTTTTTTTATAGACAACTCTCGCATTAAGAATACATCCTGTGTCGCGGGGGACTTTAGAAACGTATATGAAACGGACACAAAGACCCAGAACAACAATTTGTGAACTCCTTCTCCTCCTATAAAGTCACAACATTCAATGCAGAAGAAAGCGGCGTGGCGGCCGCTTAAACTACTGTGCAGTTTGCGTGACTGCTTAATTTCTAATTACAGGCAGGCAACTTAGTACAGCGAATCTCAGACTCTATTTTCGAAAAGGTATCCGTCGAACTCGTCGAAACATAAATTTTGTAACAGACCGACAACCGGTGTGAAACAGCGCCTACGCTGTGTTTTACCGAGTGAGTGAGGATACCGGAACCCCGTAATCCAAGTCTTTCTCTCATCCCCCTCCCCATCGCCCAAGGCCGGCTACGCATTTGTAACACTTCTAGTAGTGCGAGTATCCATGGGCGACGGTAATCGCTTACTATGAGGCGATAAGTCAGCTCGTTTGCCTTCTATTTAAAAAAAATAGAATCCGTCAGCAAGCTGAGAATATCTATCTCAAATAATTCACTGATCTCGTCTGGTAATACCTTCGTTTCGGCTGCTGCAGATGATGTAACCGATGTGACTTCCTGCTTTTGCAATTATCACCTAACCGTCTGTACGTCAGCCGTACGTCATTCATTGAACCCAGTAACCTAACCTTAACTCGACAACGGCTTAGCAATAAACGTAAATTTCTAAAAATAGTTTCTAATCATAGTGGGTAATTAAGTATATATAATATACATACAAAAGAAACATTGTTATATACATTTCTGGATGTTAATATACCTACTAACTGAATTCGTCGTTGGATTATCGACTAAATAACTAATGGAACGATAGGTTCTTTCTTCGTGTAGGTATTTAATTTAGCAGATGGTTCTGTAATCATATTTTAGAGATAGGTATGTATGTTAAAGTTGTTACCTCCACAGTTGACCACGCATTTTGTCTTGATGATTCCTCTGTCAGTGTGTACAGCTGTAACTTCTTTGTTTCCAAGTAAATTGTGAGTGTAATGTATATCAAGGACAGGACAGTCCTCGTAGATCTAAGACAAGATATAAATTAGGTATTATTGCTGTCTGCCATATCGTCCATGTGATGGCGGATTAAGAATACGGGGTGTCACGACCCCTAATTCATCCTGTGATTCCCAAGGGTGTCGTAACAGTTGATTAAGGGAGCAAACTACAGAACAACAGTACTACAAAGAGTTGGAAAATTTCAAAATAACTCGTATTTTAATCCGTCCGGCCGATGTAGTATTATTATACTACTGCCTACTAAAGGCTGTTGGATGGATGGATGGAGGATGCTATTGCAGTAATATATATTCTATTAATGTTATAAAAGTTTGTATGGATGGATGTTTGTTACTCTTTCAGTTAAAAAGTACTCAACGGATTTGGATAAAACTTAACAGTAATATAGCTGATACATCAGAATAACACTTAGGCTACTATTTACCGCGATAACCGACATATACGAGGGGCGGAGCCGCGGGCATAAACTAGTAACTGATATTTCGAAACAACTTAAAAAAAGGCGGAGTTTCTCAATTCGACTGTATTTTTTTTTTGTTTTTTACTCCAGAACTTTCCCTTGGATGAACCGATTTGTATGATTCTTTTTTATCTGAATGTAGTCCCATTTCAGTCCAGTTCTAAAAGACGTTTTTTGCTGTTTTTTTATCCTACTGTTACTTAGATGACGAAAACTACATTAACTATCCCATAAAGTTTGGAATTGAATAAAAAAAGTCATTGCCACATTAAAAGAGATGTTTTGGAGCTAAGACTGCCTATATTTAAAAACAAGCACACAATATTGACTTTGCGTCCTAAAAAGACCCAACACACTCACAAGTATTTGGATAAAAACACAAGATTGCTACTTGTTATAGTTTATTTCTTATCCTAGACCTTTTTTTCAAACTAGGTTGGAGGCTGAACTACTATTTTTTACGTGGAGCGACTGCCAGTAGGCCTCACCTCAAGTGCTGGTGATATCGAAGTTCTGTAGAAAAACTTTGTAGACCTTTTTTGCTGTTGGACTTTTTAGGGCTTCAACAGCCCGTAACAATTACCAAACCGACAGTTTAACGTGCTTTCCCAGGCACGGAGGGGTCTTCATATGTTAAGAATGGTTCTCATCCCATAGACACTGACTAGGATTGTTTATTTTAATTTGCGATATTTTAAAAACACAAAAAACTTACTTTTCCTCCATTCTTGGTGGCCATCTTGACCAGAGCGTTGCATGCCATCGAAGGATCTATAGTACCATCTTCAGGAGAGTACAGCGCCATTTGGAACACTGATGGATCCAACAGAGGGAATATCTTTTGAGCTTCATTAGGATCTAGAATTTGACTAGGAATTCCCAAAGCTTTTCCCAATGTATGTAGCCTCATATATTCTTGTGTCCGAACCTGACCAAAATACCAATTTGTTCATATGGGCAATTAAAGTTTGGGTACAAAAGTCTCAGAATTATAAGAATAAACGACTAATCTAAAGCTATCAAAATTTACTTATTATGCTTAACATAATATAAAATTATTTTTCAAGAGAATTCTGTTAAAATCTAGTAGCATAAATATTGCCAAACTTAACTAACTTAACAAGAAGTTCAGAATTGAATGCTCATTCAATTTTTATGTACAGTTAGTTTACCTCGCTCCTTGATATAAACAATCCACCATTGTTGATCCATCCTGCGTAGTCCCCAGTCTCCTTTTCTAAATTATTATATACTTCTCTCGAATCTCTCAATAGTTTGACTTCTAAATCGCAGGGCCTGAGCGACCAAACTAACCCTACAAAGAAATATAATCTAATATTTAAAATTCTCGTGTCGCGGTGTTTGTTACCAAACTCCTCCGAAACGGTTTTTATGAAATTTTATGTGCATATCGGGTAGGTCTAAGAATCGGTCAAATGATGAGGGTGACAAAATTTCTTATATATGGCAAAACAACGTTTACCGGGTCAGCTAGTTGACATTATAATATCTTTTTAACTAAGATCACAATATTGCCTGTGATTTTATATAATGACAAGTATGATAATAGCTTCCAGAAATAATTCAAGTTACTGGACAAATGCAGCTTGGGTGATCACTTTACTAATCTGATACCGGGGAGAGTCACGCTTTGACATGAATGGGCCGGCTCGACCGGAGTGATACTACGGCTTCACAGAAAACCGGTGTGAAATTGCGCTTGTGTAATTGTGTGTGTGTTGTGTTTTACCGAGTGAGTGAGGCTACTGGAGGCCAATACCCTAATCCCTTCCTCCATCCCCATCCTCCTCCCCATCTCCCAAAGGCCGGCAATGCACTTATGACGCCTCTGGTGTTGCAGATGTCCATGGGCGGCGGTAATCGCTTACCATCAGGCGATACGTCTGCTGGTTTGCCCGCGGTTCAAAAAAACAAAAACCCCGATATAAGGTACAATCAATGTAGATCCCCGAGTACTTCGCCTTGACACTGTGCAGAAAAGGTGTTCTATTGTGTGTGTTAAAACAGTTTAGTTTAATCAATTTTGGAGGCCATTCACGAACTTCCAATGACCTGTGTCTCGAATGGATATTCAGGTTGTAGGATGAGGCTCCACTTATCCACGTCAAAACTACTACTGAGTGGTGTCAATGGATTCGTCTTATTCGTGAGAGTGACATTGGGTACATCAAAATTGAAAAAAAAACAAACAAAAATTCTCATTTCAAAAGAAACTTTTATTTCAGTTCTTTCTATGTTTTCAGTTCCTCAATGAATTTAATAAAGATGGCAGATATTGACGCAGTCGATTTTTTTTAATAATTCATTACTTGTTTTTATATGAATCTCCTAAAGTATAAACATGAGCAGAATTCAAGAGTAGTAGTCATCATACTCATTGCGAATGCGTACAAAGCAACAATGCAGCGGTGGTGACCCTTCCTATGGTGGCTTATTGACATGGTTCTGCATCCTTGAGCCGGTATCGCAATCATCAACGAAACACGACAGCACGAATGTTATCATTTTAAGATATAACGTAATGACAATGCAGTTGGAGATAGAGAGGGGAGTATATAGGGCAGAAAGTTAACGGTATTGAATGTATTACCGAAGTCTAGGAGTGTTAGACCTGTAAGATCACCATTCTCCATTTATAGTGGTGCTGAGACTGGGTCAAAAGCTGGAGTGGACAGACTTTAGCAGCAGGTTTCTGAACAGGAAATTCGAGCGTATATATATTATTATGTTTATATTCATTGGAAAATCGACCCTTGTCACAAATCAAACCAATGCATTGAGGTTTGAATTGTATTCAGTAGACACAGGAGGATATCGGTTTAGTTAAGTCAAGATGAATGTAGTAACGCGTGCCATCCACATTCGTAATGCAGATAAAATAAACAAAATAATGACATTGTTTTATACTATTTTCAAAGTAAGAAGAATAACAATATTTTAAAAGTACATGGGCGGATAAATGCTAAACTTATTATGTGATACTTAAATACTTTTTGTAAATTAAATTACAAACACTTTTACAATAGCAGTCATTTGTTTAATCCAATATATTTCTTCAACCTGATTATTTCGGGTACCTATAAGTTAATCAATAAACACCGGACTGGTACAAACAGATTTATATAATAAATCTGATAAAATTTTTATAAAATTATATAACCTATTACTGCGCGAAGATAGGCCCTGAATAACGACTTAGAATATATAGGTTTTAAGGTCGTTGGTCGTGGTTTAGCTTACAATGGTGCTGACTTTGTTATTCAAAAACTCTCCAAACCAAAATAAAATGCATTTGTCTTGTCAAACGACATTCTAATAGTACAAGAGACGGCAAAGATTATTTTACAACCATCTGAGAACCAGATAATATTTTTTTTCTAGAATTTTATTAATTAATCAACTCATCAACAGTGTTAGCACCAATAACACAACGAAGAGCAAAAGGGAAACTTTAACAAGGATACTATACCTGCAGTATGCCATGTTGTCCCACTAGTTAATTTTGCTCGTTCAAGAAGAACAGCATTCACTCCTCTTTTCGTGAGTTGATACAAAGTGTTACAACCCGCAATGCCTCCTCCTGCAAAACCATGTAAATGTATCGGCGATATTTGTTATATGGCTTCTTTAAATAACCTCAACTCTCATTATCGTTAAAGGAACTACGTAAATAAATATTTCATACATCAATGACACAAATTCAACTAGTTTCCAAACTGGGCAGAGCTTGTACTATAAAAGCTAGGTTATCTGATACTTTTACATATACATATTATGAATAGAAAACACCAAACTCCGAAACAAATATAATTGTGAATCATACAAACTTTTTCCGACCCAGGGTTTGAACAGTAACCGCGGCAGTTACTTAGATATGTCAGCTTGGAACCAACTGAATCCCAATAGTTCCATCATGAGATCATTATAATTGAGGGGGGTCATAGAGGTAAGCACTGAGGACTTCAAAGATGTAATATTAGATTTGAACCTCTTATTTTTTAACTAATAACAAGTGTTAAAGATCTAACAGAATAATCTGATAAGGTATTTAGTTACACAATTTTTTTACGGAAGCTTTTAAACAATTTTACACCATATGATACCTACTACCCCTAAAGACCCAGTATTATAGTGGCTTGCATTATGATTGGCTGGACAGAAAAACACCATTTCATGACACACTTTAACCAGAAAATTAGTGCAATGACCTCTAGATACACTCTTTCAACAGCTCTTAACAAGAAAAATATTCTATAGATATATTTATCTAATACAATGTTTCACTTACCAATGATAACGACATCTGCAGAAGACACCACTTCTTGTTGCGTGGCTAACGATCTCTTCTCGTATCTTAATTGTCTCAAGTAATTAACCGCTTTAGTTCTTATACTTGAGTCTTTCACTATTTTAAACATTTTCGAATACTGTAAAAATAATGAAATAATATACAGTCTTGACTAAAGGACTGTGTATTCTTGAATGGTTATTTATGTGATATATTTATTGGAGTTATCATCTTAAGTTATCTAAGTTCAAGTACCTACTCATTTTGTTTTGCTTATCAAGCTAAGTATATATTGCGGTTTGTAATAGTATTCGTATGCTTGGTCTAACGCCCTGCAGATCTCTCGACATACTACAAAAAATACTACATATTAATATTATATTATACTGCATAAAAATTAAGGTCCATCGATTCGATTACGTATACCAAGCGTCAGAACAACTACTACTTATGGCTAGTGCGTTCTACGAATTCGAATAAGTTTATTCAATGATTAGTTAAGTTAAATAAATAATAATATTAATAATGCGATTTCGTGTGCGACACATTTTTGTATTGTATTATTTGCACTGAAATTTCTTTTTGATTATATTGTTAGGATCTAGGTAACTGCCGAGCAGACAGATATCAAGTTCGTGCCCTTTCCTCTTCTAGAATTAGAAGAGCTCTCCTCTTGGGACTCCAATAATATGTCTTGGTACATTTAAAGTGAACTTTCTTAGTTATAGTATCGCTATCTAGGTCGAGCAGTGACGGCAAGGTGAAGCTAAGAGGTTACGAAAAGTAAGAGTAGCGAATGGGAAAAATACGGCATAAAATTAAACTCCTTTGATTCAATTAATTAAAAAATGGGTGCACAGGTTCAAGGAGACAGGTTCAACAATAAATTAACCATGATGCGGCCGACTCAGTTGCGTATCTAAATGCCTTAGTGCTATCATTACTCTAGCGAATTTTAGTAAACTTAGCAAGCTTCAGTAAGCACGCAGGTTTATGTTAAGTGCCGTGGTCCTTAACAGTAGTGTTCAGCAGTGGACTGCGATAGTCTGATGATGCTGAAGATATGATGATATTTATATACTATCATACAAAATAAACAGTTTTAAACTAATTTGTTTATAGTAAATTTTTTAAAAGTAGTTATTAATAAACTTTGGGTTCAGCCTATATCTGACCCAAACGCCTGATTCAAATGCCCTTGTTAATAATAAATATAACTACTTACACTTATTTTTGTGTCTGACAGTGCCTACACTTTATTTTCTTATTATGCCACGTTTATTTGGGGTCGGCTTCTAATTCGACTCGGTTTTAACGGAATATCAGTATTTAAACTGAGCGACTGACATCGGACCTTCGCAAACTCTGAGGATAGAAATTATTATCAGTTATGCAGGCGACGACTGGTATCTGACCTCCCGCAGGGTCAACTGTGTTGGCAGGTTTAACTAGTGTCAGTATATTTGAGGCAACTGACTTCTTATTAACGATGACAATAGATGTTCATGGCAACCAGGACCGACGGCTCAACGTACTCTCCGAGGCACGTGCGTGTATGATTAACTGCCAAACACTTACATACGCCGGGCTGGTGGTAATAAGAATTTCATAAACGAAAACTAAATTCATTACTTTGGCCCGCCTCAGGAATCGAACCCGAGACCTATTGATTGGTAGTCGCGAACGCGAACCGCCAGACCAACGAGGCAGTACCTACACATCTGTCATCAAAGGAGACACTAAGTGAAGATGCTGCTACAGAAACGAAGTATAATACATTAAATAAAAAAAATACATATATATTACACATAGAAAATACCCAAACTTCGAAACAAATTTTTGCAGATCACACAAACATTTAACCCGATCCGGAGGTCGAACCCGAGACTTCATACACTGTCGGCAGCAGTCGGGATTGCTACCACTGCAATTACCAAAAACAATCGCGTTACATACGCGGCGACGTAGCAGAGGACAGGAAAGAAACAGGGACAATCTAGGGAGCTGGGAAGGGCTAGCGCCCCAATTTCCCCTGCTTGTCTACACACATTACAATTAAGGAGGCAATTAAGGGACTTTTATACATATATTTTGTTATATAACGGGACTTATTCGTGATAAAAATATTTATAAGTTACGTTACCTTCTATTTCCTAATGTTCCAAAAGAGTTACACCGCTCGTGGTCACGGGTAGACTGATGCGAGTTAAGCGATGCCTTAGTGAAGCACTAGTTGTGACTACCCACACTTGATCGCGTTGGTTGTAGTACTGTCAGTATTTCTACTTAATACACTTACATCGTCTAAACTCTTTGTTTCGTCCCTACGGTGGGGATTGATCTCCCTGATGTCAGGATTCCAAGATATTATCGATCGATATAGTCGGTATCCGTTTTTCCGGTTATTTTCTTTTTATTTCAACCACTACAAGTGTTATCTTTTAAGACTAAATGCAATCTTTATGCTGAGTTTTTAAACTAAACTGTGCAGTATATTTTTTAGATATTTCTTGCATACCACCTGCATTAAAAAAGTACAAGTATTTATATCAACTATATGGTACCTGCTCTGTTTAGTTCGGGACTAGATGGTATTGTGTGTCGGATGTCTGAAATATTTTGTTATTATCTAGACGTGAATTGCTACAATGTTATAAATCTTAAAACGACCTATTCAAGCATTAATTAAACTGCCTCTGTGGCGCAGTGGTAGCCAATGCGACTGCTGTGAAAAAGTGGTCTCGGGTTCGATTCCTGAGTCAGACCAAATGTTTGTATGATCTGCAAATATTTGTTTTAGAGTTTGGGTGTTTTCTATGTATAATATGTAAGTATTTACAAAAAAAAGTATATAAGTATTAATATCAGTTGTCTAGTGCCCATAGTACAAGCTCTGCTTAGTTTGAGACTAGGTGGCGTTGTGTGTTAAAATGTCTTAATGTTTATTTATTAGTATTATGTTATGTATGGCCTTGCCAAAGTGACTCTAGTCTACCTGATGGAAACCATGAACAGAATCCACGAATAGTAGTCATTATATTGATTTCAAACGCAGACAATACAACAATGCAGCATATTGACCCACATTGTGGCGGCCTATTAAGATGCTACTGAAGTAGCCTCCGGTCTCGTATTCATCAACGAAATACGACAGCACGAATGATGTTATTCTAGGTTGGTCTTCCGTGCGAGGTTAGTACCGACCCTATCGAGCCGGCCTAACAGTGCTGAAATTAGCGTGGCGTGGCTACCTAAATGATTGCCATAAGTAGTATTTGCCATAAGAGAGTGATAAGAATTTAATTGTACTTGTTTAATGATTAATTATTATTTAATATTGATTGTTACATGTTTGTCTTTTATGGAGTACAAAGGTCTGAAGATCTACGTTTATCGTTTTGCAATAATTTGGAGGTCGTATTAGCTAAAATATTTAATATTTTAAAATAATTACCCAAAACCGGTGTGAAACAGCGCTTGCCCTATGTTTTACCGAGTGAGTGAGAATACCGGAAACCCATACCCCTCTCCCCACCACCCAAAGGCTGGCAACGCACTTATGACGCCTCTGGTGTTGCGGCTGTCCATGGGCGGCGGTAATCACCTATCAGGTAATACGTCTGCTCATTTGTCCACTATTCCATACGAAAATTACTGTTTGTACACGGTAATTCAATTGATGTATGAGCTGCCTCGGTGGCGCGGTGGTAGCGTACGCGACTGCTGTCCATGAGGTCTCGGGTTCGAATCCTGGGTCGGACCAATTGTTTGTATCATCATAAAAAATATTTGTTTCGGAGTTTGGGTATTTTCTATGTATAGTATGTATGTATTTACAAAAAAAAAGTAATTATGTATTCATATCAGTTGTGTAGTACCCATAATACAAGCTCTACTTAGTTTGGGACGAGATGGCAGTGTGTTTAGATGTACGAAATATTTATTGTCCGAAAATATTTATTATGTATTATGTAAACCATTTATTTGTGTAAACTGTTATATCTGCTGTACAATAAAGTGTATTCTATTCTATTCTATTCTATTCTATGTACTGGTTGTGTAGGAACGGGTTTCATGTCCCTCTATAAGGGAGGATTCCCCGTCTAGCCGCGGTGATTATGCCTGGGGGACCGCAGCCCAGTATTTATAAGGCTCAATATGCTACGATTTGAAAAGGGTAACATTGTATCAATTTTTCAAAACAAAAATAATACAAAAAATTTAAATAGACATTTAATTAAAGCTATATTTACATTGTTAAAAATAATAACTATATTATACATATGAACACCGAGACGGACAAATTGAACTTTTTATATATAACACTAGCAAAGGCGACAGAAGACGGCCGCTCATTCTTGACCCCAGAACAAAGTGTTCGGTTTTCTTGACTATGGTAGGTCTTTAAACAAAATTAAATTATCTTACTCTTTAAAAAAACTTATTTTAGACTTTGAATCGTTTTACGTGCTATTATTTTTATTAAATATAATATCAATTTGATGTAAATCATAAGACTACGAAAGCAACTGGTAATATTACTATGTCAATATTTGTATAAATTATTTACTCATGCATCGGAATGCTGTTGATTGTCATACTTATAAGTAATAATAACTTAATAAGTAGTAATAACTAATATATTCGTAATGTACCTACACGAAATGTGTAATCACGTCTCGGGACTGTGCGACATATCTGCCGACCAGAAAAGTTATCACTTATTGTCTTAAATACAAAATGTTATATTTATATATAATTTTTTCATACTGCTCATAACACGAAATAAGGCAACCAATGTCACTAACCGACATCAAGCCACTATCGCCAACTAACATCATTGGCCTCGAATACAAAAACAAAAATAATTATTAATTTGTGTCAAACATTCGCTTATTTATTTCTAAACTTTAATGGCATCTTCTAGAAGTAGAGAAGTTTTAATCATAACCATATATTAGTACATTAATAATATTTTTTTTTAATAAATAAATGCAGATGACGTGCCTTTAATTATTTTTAAGAAAAAAGGTTTATACTTTATCTTAATATCTAACAAATAATACAATGTTTATCACGATAAACAACAAACATGCTAACATACTAATCTAACAGCTCACTTATGTTGCAATGTTGGTACTTCCTTAAAAAAAACAACCTGAATTCTTACATTTCAAACGGAGGCAACGTTATAATGTACGATAATTTTGTAACCATTACTAAAAGATACATTTAAAAAAGGGTAATTAAATCAAATACATAGTACATTAAGTACTAGCATAACAAAGTTCCTTCGATAGTGGAAAGTTGAATATAATCAATGCCCAGGGCCAAAAACTATAAATAAAATAATATTTTACTAATACAGAACTTTTAATTTTTTTACACGAATATAGTCTTTGGCATATGTCGTCTTGGTCACTTTTAGCTAAATCTGTAGACTTGTGGAGGATATTATATTTTTCACAGTACTTTTGATCTGTTATTTTTATCAAGCGAGAGACTATCCAACATCAGTAAGAGCGTCTAGATATACACACACCACAACTTTCACACGTTTTGTCAAGAAATAAAATAGTAAATTCCTTTTAGAAGGACACGCCATCGTCCTTTAAGGACATATAGTCTGTAAGTCCGTGGGACAGATTTATGTGGTGGTTTCATACGTGGTGTGGGCTGGCGACCCTAGGAGGTGTGAGGCCGAGGCGGTGTTGTCGAGCGGCGTGGTCACCAGCTGCAGCTGCTGCAGCCGCCTCCAGCTGAGCACGAAGAGCTACCAGCTCTCGGGTCCGCTGGTAGATTGGATCCTAGGAGCCAATATTCATATCGTTACGGAAATAATTTGTTAAGATTAAAAATAAAAATTATAGTTTTGGACATCTCACACAACTTCATTTAGTTCGAGACTAGCACGGCGTCTTTACACATTATAAGGTGAAGTCGCTTCTGTTGTCTATTCGCTTAGATCATTTGAAATACTGAAAATATTTGAATGTATTTTGAGGAAAGATTAAAGACGAAAGTTTATATGTGTAAATGTATTACACATATAAACCTATATATCTTTCCATATATACATCTTCTGTGCGTATGTATGTGACTAAACTCCTCTCAAACGGCTGAACCGATAATGAAATTTTTTGTCTATTCCTGAGGATTCAAGAATGGTTTAAATTCACAATTCGGTAAAAAAAAACCATACAAAAACCTATTTGTATTGCTGACTGATTCGACCCGCGACGTTACCTGCGGGTGAAGTTATACGGAAGGTAACACCGCGGAGCTAATCTCGTAGTATAATATAGTAGCATAGTAGATAAAAATACGAGAATTTCAAAGACTTCCGTGTAAAGCCTGTTCGGGTCGCTTGTGTACCATAAAAGCTACTACATTACTTACTAGACTAATACTATACTTATATCCATATTACACGTCGAAAACCTGAACACAAAATACATGAGTAACGCATTTGACAAGCAGTTAGGAAAAACAATGTAAACTATTTTTTGCATTAAAGGGCAGACAGACGCGATGCCTTTACTTAATCCTATGTGATTAATGATGCTAAAATCAAGAGTCCCAAGCGCGTTACCGAGCCGCTCATAGCCCAGCACTCGGTGATTAGAAACAATCACCACCAACAAGCTAAGACGGCGCGGTCAGTACTTGGATGGGTGGCCGCTGGTGGTATGTTACCATGAGCAGTCTCCGTGATTCGGAAGTCACGTTAAGCAGTTGGTCCCGGTTGTAATCATAGGATAACAGTCGTGAAGCTTAGTTGGAGGGCTTTGGGCGGCTTAAAAACATCCAACGACAAGATTACGTAGCCACAACGTAGTGTAGCTAGTCCTCAACCCGCACTTGGACAGCGTGGGGACGTATGGCCTTAACCGACTCCTGAGAGGAGACCCGAGCCCAGCAGTAGGACATTATGGGTTGTTGGTGAGATGCGTGACCGCCTTTTGAGTTCGTCTCTCAAATAATTGAGAGCGTAAGCATCTATAGGTACTATCAACAACAAACTTTTGTCAAGTTTGTAGTGCTGTTATACGCGTAATTTAGACTTTATACATATTGTAAATATACATACAATTTCACAAAATATTTGCTCGTCTTTTATTGTTTCTCAATTGAATTTAAATTATACCTGTTGCCTCATAGTAGGATTCCACCGACAGTACAGCGCTTTCCATAGCTTAATGAGCCTGAGCGAAGCCACCGGGACCAAGACAACTTGAGGACGCGAGTATGGCGAAGGCGGTGAACTGGCACCGAACGAAGAAGGCCCCCAATACAATGGGTTTAGGTACAAGTCTTGGCGACTATTAATGTACGACCATAGGGAAACGGTCTTAGTTTTCACTTCTGTAACAAAAACACATATTAAATCAAAACATGAAGAATTATTATTTTAATGTATGCGTATGGTGTATCGTACTTTATTGAATGTACTTTAACGAGACTATAATCTACATACGGAACCCTAAAACATTGTGCGTTAACATAGCGTGTAGCAGCTGCCTTATGGATGCTCTTCAGCAGTTGTATTACCTGTCTAATATATTTTTAGGTGCTAACGAATAAACTTAGCTTTTTAGGAAAACACTAGACAAACACACTTATGTATTTTTTCTGTCTATTCAGAAAGAGGTGACTGAAAAAGTATAATATAATCTTAAGTTTACACACTTGTGTGAATGATCCAACTAACACTTGTTACAAAATATTTATTTTAGGAGTTTTCTGCAAATGACTCATAGGTAGATTCGGAGAATGCAAAGGTATTAGAAACTAAGATTTAGACTATGTTATGTAGAAATAATCTAATCAACAATTGCAAAAAAAATAAGTTTAATTTTTCAAATCTAAATTGGATGATTCTTTGTTTTATGTGTTTGTTATTGTCAGGACATTACCCGTGGGAAGCTGAAGCGGGCGGGAAAACTAAAATAAGTGTATCGGTAATTTAGGAAACAACAAACAACAACAACAACAACCCATAATGTCCCACTGCTGGGCTCGGGTCTCCTCTCAGGAGAGGGTTAAGGCCATACATCCCCACGCTGGCCAAGTGCGGGTTGGGGACTGGCAAGAATACGTTGTGGCTACGTAAATCTTGCCGTTGGATGTTTTTAAGCCGCCCGAAGGCCTCCAACTAAGCTTCACGACTGTTATCGTGTGATAACAACCGGGACCGACTGCTTAACGTGACCTCCGAATCACGGAGACGCTCATGGTAACATGCCACTAGCGGTCACCCATCCAGGTACTGACCGCGCCATCGTTGCTTACCCTCGGTGATTGGAGCGCCTTATACCTATGAAATATTTACAAAAAAATGCCAGGCCAGCTAGTATCAAATAAGTTTTGTATGTATAATATTTCTAAGGATATACCTAATTATAATGCTTACAAAACCTTTCTTCATCACAAAAAGTACGTAAATGAGTTTCGTCTCTGTATTAATACTGATATTTAAACATCGCACTTGCATTTCCGTAAATTCTTGATTTTGACTGCATATCATCGTCCAATGGTACAAAAAAAAATATAACGCGAGGCGCCATTTAAACTTACCTTCCTTAACTCTTTCTCTTTCTGTGTTGAAGAGGAATGTTCCAAATCTACACGAGTACAAGTGATCAACTATAGTGATGAGCAGTCTCTCTGTGAATTCGAACGCCGTAGGGAACTGTTGCTGCAATTGCCACACACAATCAACCCACTGTACGAAGACCGGAGAGCGATCAGCGTCAGAGTGTCGCTCGTCACCGTGACCGATGCGCTAAAACGTAACAAAGTGCGCATGAGTAAAGATGATGGCCTAACAAAACCTGCAATCGTGTAAGTCACACACTAATACATAGTGTACTACATAAAACTGTAGCCAATGTCCAATAAGGTCCGAGTTAATTTTGGCTTCGTACGGAAGCTTGGTACTTGATTGTTCAGGGGGATACGGTTGAACAATGCGTCACTATATTCTTAACTCGAATGGACTTTAAAGTTAATGTTTAGTCAGTTCTTATTGCACATATCACCCATTTTTAGGTTCACCATTACATTCTCTCTAGTCGTTATATAAGTTTCCACTTTAGATGATTTCTAATGCTTGTTGACTTAGCTATACATTTTTATAGTGAGAATATTTTTATAATAGGCCCAGCTATAACTGCTTCGTTTCATCACCAAGACGTGCTTTTAGTTGGTAATCCTTTATTACTTTAAATTTATAATAATATACAAATTTATATGTATAGTTCAATTAAGAAAATAGAAATCACATTGATCTGCAACACACGTTTCCAAATCGTTATACGAAGCAATAACTTTCCGGAGAATCTGGTCAGTGAGCAAGATTTGATCGAAGCATCATGACTTTCTTAACGCGAATGGCCTATACTTCTGAAATATTAAACAACCTACCAATTGGAATTTATGTCCGAATGACAGCCATTCTTTTTCGATGAGTACTTCGAAGCCTCTGAGTGTTCTGTAGTAAGGATCGAGCATCAACATCGCCAAGGCGGTCAGTTGTGCCGTACGATCCCAGCCGTCTGAACAGTGGACCAATACTGAAGTTTTGTGGTTCTCCACCTATAAATACCAATAAGAATAAGTTAATAATAATAATGATAACTTCACTCATGTAACACGCGGTCATTTAATAAAAAGCTAAGCATACACTTATATCCAATACGTTTAAACGAACAACCTATATATATAAAAGAGGAAGGTGACTGACTAAGATACCCAGATATTAACGCACAGCCCAAACCGCTGAACCTGGAATCCTGAAATTTTGCCTGTAGGTTCTTTATATAACGTGAGTGAGCACTAAGAAATGAATTTTGGAAATGCCACCCCTATGGGGTTAAAATAGGGGGTGAAAATTTGTATGAAACTTTTTATTCCTTGCTTAAAATTTTGTAATTATATAATAATGAAATACGAATTATAGTATTTTTTAAAATTCCACCCCTATGGAGGCAAATCAGGGGATGAAAATATGTATGAAACATTTCGTGCGAGCGAAGCCGCAGGCAAAAGCTAGTTCTTATTTACAGAATCTGAATCTCTGAAACGGCTGCAACGATTTTCATGAAATTTAGTAAGGAGGGAGTTTCGGGGGCGATAAATCGATAGCTAGGATTCATTTTAAAATTTACCAAAAACGAAATACCAAGCAAAGATTATCAAGGTACTATTTCTAACTACATATATCTTATAGAAAAAATTACAAACAAATATAGAACAAAGTGATCATGCCCATCACACAATTATTTATCCTGGATGGGAATGAAACCCGAACGGGAACGACCATCGGCTTAAACGTCAGTCACTTGTTTTGTGTGACAGCACATTCTATAAGAACTTAAGATAATGGAGTTTTTTTATTTTTTAGGGGAAAATATGTAAAAAACTTTTTTAATAATTTTACATACTTATTAGCTTAAGTAAAGTTATTTATAGTTCATAAAATAGCAAAAAAAATAATTACCTTATCAACGATTCGTACAGCTCCAGCCAGAATACACTTGATATGTTTCAGCCAACAGGTAGCTTCAATACCACTGAACCATCTAGAATAATAAGCGAAATTCTGGGTATTTAAATATTATTTATAGCAGATGGACTATGCTTTACCTGAATAGATCATGCTTACGTATCTATTTAATTAGCCGAGACCCACGGCCTTGCCCACGGTTGTTTTTGTACCTTTACAACAACAACCGCGGCAAAAGCCACGGGGTGAAGTTAGTCTAAACAAAGATATCCTAAGTTACTTCGTATATCATCAGCTATCTGCCAGTAAAAGTCCCATCAAAAACGGTCCGGCCGTTCCAGAGATTAGCCGGAACAGACTGACGGACAGCCAGACAAAAATATTAAAAATTGAATTTCTGGTTGCGTATCGTTTATACTTTCATGTATAGTATATTGAGTAAAATGGTGTTAATTTGAAATTACGAACAGACACTTATATTCAAACATTTATTTGTCTTAAACGGGAAACTAATGTATGATCTCTACTAGTACAATAGTTATTATCGCTCTGTACTAGACCTAGACATCATCCGCCACATTATTACCGACTAAGGGTACAGATGGCTATATATTTTAAAAAACCTATAATATGCAAATAGAATAATAGTGGAAATACATCGTTATTAGCCTATCGCGGTGCACTGGACAGGGCTTTTGTTTAAATCAAGATTTCTAACTCACTTCAAAAAAGTAGGAGGTTTCTCAATTCGACCGTGTATTTTTTTTAATAATAATACCCTCAGACATCTCACAGACGGCCATCTATTCTCAAACTAGATACCGAGGCTGTACTATGGTAACCAAATTAGTGATATACATACTCATATAATTTTAATACAAACATATCATAGAAAACACCTAGAAAGAGATCAAGTGATAGTACTCATCATACAAATAATTGTTTAAAAATCGAACCCACTACCTCTGGCTTAGCAGTCAGGATCATTAGCCACTAGGTAATAGGCCAGTCGGCCACATTGATCTAACAAAACTACTACTATAAAAATTTCTCTATTCTTATATTACTAAAACAAATCTATATAAATAAAAATGAATCGTCGAAATGTATATACGCTCATGCGAGTGTGTGATTCAGAAAATTTTCAATATGGCTGTACGAAGTTCGCCGGGTCAGTTAGTTTTTAATAAACTATAAAATTATTTAGAACATTTTACTTGATCCGTGGGAGAGTCACGCTTCGGCATGAATGGGCCGGCTCGACCGGAGTGAAACCACGGCCTCACAGAAAACCGGTGTGAAACAGCGCTTACGCTGTGTTTCATCGAGTGAGTGAGGATACCGGAGGCCCATACCCCAATCCAACGCCCCATATCCCCCTCACCATCCCCCTTCCCCTCAGGCCGCCATAGTGTGGGTCACCATGCTGCATTGTTTTTTTTCGCATTGAGGATGGCGACCACCACTCTTGGATTCTGCTCATGCTTTCCATCAGGCAGGGCAGAGTCATTTTGGCAGCTTAAATATAAAAAAAAACAAAAATATATCGGTCATTTATCTACCTGGTCTGGTCAATTTGAGGGAAACAGAGCTCTTTGAGTTTCCGCAGACTTTCCCTCATCACGTGAATGTTGTGTATATCCAAGAAGACAAGGTCGGCGTTCTGGTATGCATCTTCTGACTCATATCTGAAAAATATACGAATGTTTACCAGTTTTACAGGCAGATAATATTAATAGCGTGTCTTGTACATCCGTAGGATCACGATTTTGTATATTATATACCGGATACCTTACACATATTTACATGTATAATATGAAGTAGTTTTTAGTTCTCGTTCGCTTAGATCTGCCGAAGCACCCAACCTATTTTAATGCGGTTTACATCAATAGAAAAAGTGATTCTAGAACAAGGTTTATATATGTATATTATAGATCAAATAAACTGAGAAATTCGAAGGTTTCCGAAACAAAGTCGGGACGGGTCATTAATAGAATTAGAAATGTTAAATGCATTAAACTCAGACTTGTCTTATTCTTGAAAAAGAAATGCTATTAGTTTCAGACCAAAGAGACACGACTACGTCTGCGTCTCTTTGGTCTAAGCGTGATGTTAACTATCCAATCTTAAGCACGCCAGCAAAATACAATTGAAAACGTGAAAATTGATTAGATAGTTTCGTACCGAGTTCATCGTGAGCAACAACCTGACAAGAGAATTATATGTCACAGATGGGCAAATATATAAAATGGCGGACTCAATGCATAATATATTCTCTAAGGAAAGGATGAGGTAAGTGCACTTTAGTAGGATCCGGATGGCGTAAGGAAGCGGTTCCCGGATCCCTCCTGTCTCAGGCGCAGAGTGGCACACCGTGTGGTTTTAGTCGGTTCGATTCCGACACACCGCCCCGCCACAAACCCCGGTGGGGTGAAGGCCCGAGGGGGTTTCTACACGTAAACAAAAAGGTGCACTTTAGTAGCGGAGCTGTGTTAAACAGGTACAACTCTAGGGAGAGCTGGATTTGAATATAAAAATAACTAACCCGCCTCCTTTGGCTTTATTGGCTACAGCATTAGCAGTCGGTCTAGCATCCATGATAAATAGTTTGTGCGCTTGGGCATTAGCGTCCATTATGAGTTGAATGTAGCGTTCGTCTTCACGACTGCGTTTACCGCTAACCTTAAACAAGAAATGAAAAAAAAACTTATTAGCAGAATTTTTCTTTAGTGTCCAAATTGTAAATGCCTGGAACTCACAAGCAATTCGAATAAAACCACTTAACTCCGAAACACTTTAAAGTTCTTTTCAGTTTTGTTGGCGGAGCCAGTAGAATATTTCTTTAGAAGTGTACATTTTATTCAACTTTTTATCTATATATTAATATGTGAAGCAAAAACTTTCTACCCCTAAAATTAAGTGAGCGGAGGAATATGAAATTTGGCACTGTTAAAGTTTATTTAGCTTTTGCACTATTCCTCATAGTGCAAAAGCTAAATAAAATAAAAATAATAATAATTAATTAGCGTCGAATTCCGACCACTAGGCGATCACTATATGTATAAATGTACAAGGATATGTGTGGGTGTGTATATGCAGTACATGTATGCATATTCACTCATTTAACTTATTACTTAATACACATGTCTATATCTTCCAAGGCTTGACTGGAAAAAAATGCTTCGGCCGTTTAATCTTGGCTTGGCGAAATGTATTTATAGCAAGAACAAACCATGTTACCTTTAAATAAATTCAATTTAATGATGGCAGTTTTCTATGCCCACTGCTAATACCTCCCGTGGTGCAAATTATTCATACCCGTTTTCAAGAGAATGACCCTTATTTATAGCTGGTACTTTTATGATAATTATTTAGAAAAATGTTTACATTGAAAGATAAACCTTGATTTGTTTGGCAGATATTTCATTTCAGTTTGTTTTAATAGTGGCTTGTTATTACTCGCTCTTATTCTACAAAAGATCAATTCGTTATTTTAGAATAGATTTATGCTTCTACTCAGGTATTGTAAATCTAATTTGAGTCATAATATAGCTGTCCTATTTTAGAATTACGTCTTAATCAAAGGGCAATAACAAACCAGGGTATAGGAATGCAGTGACTTCTAAAATTCATTGTAATTTGACCTACAAACGGTATAGGATTCCCAGTAAGCAAAATAGGGGAATTATAAATGTTACAGTAGATCGTCAGCAAAATATTGCGTCAACGATGAATAAAGAAGGAACTACGTACTGGTTGACGCATGATTACTCATTTCGTAACAATTAAATAGTTCATGCCAAACCGGAAAAATCTTTCGGAATTTTTGTAGGTGATCGATATTAGGTGGGTAGATATAATTTTTGTATCAGTTTTGTTTACACGATATTTGTAAAATATCTTAACTGTATAACTAACAATGCTGTTTTGTTTATAGTGAATTTTAATAACGTTTCAATAACAGTTTATTATACTCTCTACTAGTGCGTACGATATATACCTACTACAGATAAGCTAGGAACAGAACGAGTTTTTATAAAAGGATAACTCCCACATTAGAAATCTACGTCCTCCATCGCGGGGGACAAACATGCATGAAACGAACACAAAGAACACCCAGACTCAGAACAACAATTTGTGAATCACACAAAGTGATATCATATGTGGAATTTGAACCTACAACTCTCAACGCAGTAGAAAACGGCGTGGCATAAATTATTATTAATGACATGATAATATATCTGATGATATTATAGATGATCTATAAATGATCACTAAAAAGTTGCACGGCTAGTTTAGAATCTCAAAGAGAACTATCATCAAGCACTAAAGCATTATGCCGTGGTGGTGTCCAGTGTCACACGTGGACGGTGTCAGGTATCGGAAGTGTTGTCAGGCATCCGAAAGACACGTGAGTAAAATCGTTAATCCTATTAAGATTATAAACGCGAAAGTTTGTATGGATGGATGTTTGTTACTCTTTCACGTAAAAAATACTCAACGGATTTGCATGAAACTTTACAGTAATATAGCTGATACATCAGAATAACACATAGGCTGCTATTTGCCGCGATAACCGATATATACGCGGGCGGCTATAAACTAGTCCTACATAAACATCTTTCGCAAAAACTGTTAAGATTTGATTGTAAATGAAAGTGTAGATTAAATTGAATGTTTTGTTTGTTTCCAGTACAAAAATATACATTTGAGTTATACTATCATGCTGAACAGTATAAAAGTTTCACAATACTCGTAATTTGAACTCCCAACTAATAACGACATTAGGATTTAAATGGAATAAAAAAATCATGGACGCGAGCACAACTAGGACACATAGCTAACTACACCTACACTATTCATCCCGCTTTTACATCTTTTACACCTGTACATAGATTTTATCTCTGAGGTATAATCATTCATAATAACTTTTCTCCAAATATTCCTTTACCCTTTCCCCAAATAAGCTTGAGAACGGCTTTAAGTCCACTACGATACGGCTATCCCCTCGGATGGATGTAACCAACTGCTGGCTATCTCGGACTCGAACCGACTAAAAACCGCACACTGTCTCGAGTACTAGCAGTAAAAGAACCAGGCGCACCGGACGACAGGACGTATCGCCTGAGTGTAATCAATTACCAACAGGCGATGTCCTTTCTCAAGAATCAAAGTATCTCTATACCAATTTCATTGAAATCAGTACAGCGGTATAGCCGTGAAAGTGTAACAGACAGACAAATTCGAATTCATAATAATAATAGGGAAGTCTGACTAACAAATAATGGTAATGTTATCAAAAATATGATCTGATATGGGCTGTCTTTGTCAATAAAACTAATACTGCATTTTCTTTTGAAAATTTTACAGATTTACAAACAAAACAATTTTTACTCTAGTGCAGTGTTTCTATATTACCTCTAAAATTTTAACAGATAATAATAATTCATTTTTAGTAGACGAGGATGGATAAAGGATTCCGTAAAATTGAAAAATGTGAGCCCCAAATAAACTTATGAAAAAAGCAGGACAATAATACAAATTTATTCTTTTTATAAATAGCTAGATAAGATGGAACTCCTGAGAATTGTTTAACTGTTTATTTAGGTGTTCTACCTATGGTTGTACTTACTAATTGCCTTGCTAACATTTATTAAAACCATTTTTTTTCTGACAAAACAGTTCCAAAATATATATATAATTAACACTTACCCCAACCAAAGGCTGGCTACACCTGGTTATTGTAGCTTGTGAGCTTGGATGTATCCATGCCAAGACTGGTATCCTTCCTCTTGACCTGAAGCTGGCTACAGCACGAAGTAAGTCATCATTGGCAGCTGCTGGTACAGCCCATACTGATGGATAGCTATCGCAGACTTCATATTTGTCATTGATTCGTGTGATACGCCACATGTCATTGTTCACACCCTATAATAACATAAGAATATTTTCTCTTCACAAAAAAATTAATCTTACAATCTAGTTAAGTCCAAGTCAAATTTTATAAGAGACTGGTGCCTGTTATAGGTTCAAGATACCTGTGTACAGGTCACCAGGTCCCCACTCTATTTAGTTTAAAAGTCAAACTAACATATTAGACATCAATACACATGCAATTGTTAATGTGTAAGAGAGAGTATGCATATGAGTGTATGTATTTATGTTTAAGTATGTGTGAGTGTGTAATGTGTAAGTAGTGTGTAGGAGTGTGATGTGTTATGCTATAATTATGGATAAGATTACTGGTTTAATAATTATGGTACATTACACAATATATTAAAGTTTTTTTGGAAAATATTTTATATAATTCTAAAATTGTTTAAAGTTTACAATAAGTAATTTATTTTTATGTTTAAATTGGTGTTCTATTTTACAATAAGATACAAAACTAAATCCTTTAATTTTTTTTTACTAAATTAAAATATATATCATAATGAACAAGCAACAAAATTGCTGCTGGATATTTTTTATTTAAAAGGTGGATTACTTTATGTGAGTATTTTAAAGTCATACCATTCTTCGGAGTTCAGCAATGGGTTCATAAACATGCCACCCATCTTCAGGGAAGCTCTCAGAATAACTGAATGCAAATAGTGGGAATCTATGTGATAGTGGAAATGCTAACTGTTGCAATTTTTCAAATATGCCACGCCGTGAGTGATTTTCTTGTTTATGAGCAAATCTCAAATTTCGCATATCCTGAAAAAGAATACATTTTAATTATATAAATAAATGAGTACATAACATGGAAATATAAGAATTTTATAAGACTATTTTAGTTAACAATATCATACCTTACAAAATATTTCAATTCCATATGAGTTTTCTCCTTTAGATGATGCTCCGCCTACTTTTTCAATTCGAGATACCTAAGATAAAGTAAAAAAAAGTAGAAACGTTTATGCATACACCCAAAATTACTTTTGAATACAAAATGGAAAAAAATATAAATATGTTTTTTAGTAAATAGAGTGCTGGTATTGTCCAAAATCCACAACTTACAACACCCAAAGGAAAAATAAAAATCTAGTAACATTTCTTTATCCATACACCTAAAATTTACATTCCTTATTAATAGTTTTTGTTATAATTTTATTACTTTTGAAAGTAAAAAGAATTTTAAAAAATGTAGCAAATAAAGTCCAAAAAACCACAACTTACAACACCCAGAGGCACACTAAGAGTACCCTGTGATGGAGCTGCATCTGTAGGTCTGAAATGTAACTGATAATTGGTCACTTTAAGCACACCCCGAGAAGGGCCGCTGTAAGGGCAAAGATATGTCACATCTCGTGCAACACTTGTTACTTTCTCCCCCTCCAGTAAATAGATGTCACCCAGCACATGAGGCTAAAAACAATGAGAAGATATCATTTTAACCTATAAAAATGCCTATAATTCTTGATTACCTAAAAATTAGTAGTTTAGAACAATGATATAAGAGAAAAATCAGTCACACAATATATATTTAGCTCTGTATGAATAAGATATCTTTAGGATCTTTTCCAATTATCATATACCAGCCTTAGATAGTTCCTGTTGTTGCCTGTGATTATGTATACAATTAACAAACAAACAAATGTGAATACGACTGTTTTTACTCATTGTTAAAAAGATTTTGCGGCAGCAACACAGTTTCGAAAGATTCTTAGCAGAACCAACAAGAGTGACTAATCGCATGCTTAAACTTTAGTACAGGAAGCAGGGAGTCCTATATCATAAATTCAATAAGAATAAATTAATCCTTTTAGGAAACTTACGGAATCTTGTCCGTGTTTAGAATTCAATGAACTCGATTTCGAGTCCGAGTCCAATGAATCAGAACTGGCATTCTTTGATAGCGAAAAATCCGAACTTAACAACTCCGAACTGTTATGTTTATCCATTCTGCGTGAATATAATGCAAGAATTATATATATATGTTATAGAAACAGTGTCTGTTCCTGTACAATCTAAACAAATTTATTAAAATAAAAATACGAATTCGACTGACAGTTCGATTATCACTATCACTATCAGTCGCCTGTCGTTCCAATAAAACGTTTCGTTCTACTCACAATAAATATTTGACTTGTGTATGCTGCGACGTACTGTATTTGTATGTATTTGGATGATGTAGTGGAAATACCTAGTGAAAACGAAAACTCGGGAGTGAAAATAGACATACACATCAAATTATTATGACTTTAAAAAAGAATCATATTGTTAAATATGTATTAGTATGTTAATTAGAAAAAAACTATACAAATACATCTGTGCTGCTATTCTAAATTTGAATTTCCCAACAGTTTTTAGTGCTCTCTATGGACATTTCCGTTTACATTGTAAACCCAATTTAATAATAACCGCGAAGAATAAACATAACAACTCTAAAGTATCAATGAAACATGGTTACTATGGTTGCATCGGTCGTAACTAAGGCTACTACTATAAGTTCACAAGCGTGTAATTTATGTAAGCTAAAGGTCTATTAGTAGTAAGGTAAAATACGTAAAAATCGTACATAAATTTTACTTTAAGTATGAAGTTACCAGTTAGTGTAAAGTACAGCACTTACCTAGCTTATAAGCGAAATGGAGATCTAGAACCAACAAGAAAAATAAAGGCAGAAGACTTTGAGTGGGATTCTAAAATACCAAAATCATTAATATCTCTTTGTATCGAAAAACTGGCGCTAAATTGGATGGGTTAGTTAATTTAAGTCACTTTTTTTCTTTTTTTTATATATGAGCGTGCTAAAGAGACTCTGCTTAGTGGAAAGCATGAGCAGAATTCAAGAGTTGTGGTCACCATACTCAATGAGAATGCAGACAATGCAACAATGCAACATAGTGACCCACAACATGGCAGCCTATTGAAATGAATCTGCATCATTGGATCTCCGGTCTCGCACTTACCAACGAAATACAATAGCTCGAATCCTGTCGTTTTAGGCTGTTCTCGTTTTCGTGTAGGTGTATACCTATAAATATATATACATGTTATATTTTGAACTTGGTCCTAGAAAATAATAAAATATTTTCTTTCAGGTTATCCAAAGTTAGAGGCTTTAATTGCTAAAGATCGTGAACTTTTTCTTCAAATACTGGACACAGACGTTCCGCTCCAAATTTTAGTAGATAATATAAAAAGTGACGTATTTTGGAAAAGATGCTATCAAACAAAATTTTCAGATTCTCCTCTTTTAGATGATGATAAAAAGTGGATTAATGCATTCATGGAACTTTACTTTGCTGATATACTTGAAAATATGAATCCACGACATTACGATCCTGAAAAGGTAAAATTACAAGAATAAAAATAATTTCCTATTTATTTTTTTAATAACATCTTCGCAATTATAATTTTATTTTCAGATTAGGACTTTAGTAAAGCTTTGTGGTCCATATATACAAAAATTATCAATTCGTAGTCTAGTACCTACAGATATCCCAGTTCAAAGAATGGCGTCTCCAGAAATGGCACATTTAGTTACAAGTCAGCCACATAATGGTAAATTACATTCAAAAGATAGTGAGATTCTTTTAAGAGGTAAGTTCAACGTCTATAAATATTTAATTATAAGGCATTCACTTTTTAAATCTCTTAATTTACTCACCCCTACATTATGTCATGTTTTAGATCATATATCTTTGCACGCAGCTTTAGGAAGTCTGACAAACTTAGCTGAATTGCATCTCACGTATCAACTACGTTCCATTGGAGTAGAATATCGAAGAGATCAGTTCCAATTTACTAATAATGATGCAAAGACTTTAGCTCGTGGATTAGAGAAGTGTGAGCAATTAAAAATTTTGAGGTAATAGTGTGTATATTACACAGGCACTCACTAGTATTATGGCATCCAATTGCTCGCTAATTTCATTTAATTTACTCAGGATTACCAGAAGTGATATGAACTGTCAAAGAGTAAAGTACATACTTCGGGGCCTATCTGATATTAGTAACTTAGAAATGCTAGATTTCAGTCATTGTAAAATTGGTGACGAAGGTGCATCGTCAATTGCAAAATTTATTATGAGACGAGATGCTTTACGGAATCTTATTTTAGTAGATAACGTTTTTGGTAAGTTCAACAACAATAAAAAATATATATTTGACGAAGACATGCTTACCCTTATTTGAAAAATATTTTTTATTTAGGGACTGTTGGCATAGAAAGCATATCACATGCACTTAATCATTCTGGATGTGGAGTACGCATTTTAGATCTAAGGCTTAATACTAAACTTGGATCTGAAGGTATTTCACATGTGGCGGTAGCTGTAGCAAGGGGATGTAATCTCACTAGGTATGCTTTACTTAATATGAATTGTTATTTAAATAATAGATCTACCGATAATCAGTTTTTTAATGTAATTAATTTAAATGATGTTTAGTTTGAACATATCAGGCTGTGGAATAATGCCAGGACCTTTGAGTAAGCCACCTGCTGGAGTATGGTCTGCTACAAGTGCAGAAAGTCCTCCAACCTGTGGAGATTTACTAGCACGAGCTATTGGGTTAGTTAAAACCCCTCTACGATCCCTTGATCTCAGTGTAAATAATATTGGTTCTGTGAGTATATTAACTTTGTATAGAAAATTCGTTAGTGTGTATATGTGATACCACAATAATTAATATTATTTTGTTACAGCCTAGTGATATTACATTATCAAATGCGATATGTTTAAGTTATATCGTAGACCTTAATTTAAAAAGGGCAGGAATGGGTTCTGTCGCAGTAGCAATTGCGGAGTCAGCAGCCGCAGCCCAAAGGTTGAGACGAGAGGCTGAAAAGGGTATGAAGTTTAGAAGAAGTGCTGGAAGACTTGTACAAGCACGAAGAGTAGCGAAAGGAATGAACATTGGTAATACTTAAAATTTAACGAATTTTCAAATGTGCATAATTTAGAATAATAATTAAATACTACTTATCAATGTATTATCAAAGGGCTTCATTTACATGTATTTTCTGATTTAAGATACTGATACAATACTATTGGCACAGCAATTATCCGCCCGACCGTCAATTGTTTCTGTTGCATCTGAAGAGGGAACATATAACGTACAAATGCAGCCCCTCCCATCAGATTTTGGTTTTATTCCGTCCTTAAAGGTACATTAGTTTTGTTAACCAATAATTTAATATGTAAATTAGTATTTTGAGTACATTTTTTTATTTATATTATAGGCTCCATTGCCATTGTCTCGGGCTTCATCTATTACTGGACCTCCAACATCTAGAAGATCATCTCATCATTCTATTTTGGAGCCTGTTAAGGTTATTTGTATTTTAGTTTCAAATATTCCCATTTAATTACATTAAGGATGTACAATAAGTCTTTATATTTTTGTATTTTCAGGAAGTCAGACGAACAGCACTCGTGCGTCGTGGATCAGATGGCTCTTTATTGCAACCTCGTAGCTCTGATAATTCTGAAAGACATATTAAAATATTTGTGTCATAATTTAAAGTACTTTCTATTAAATGAAACGCTCGAAAATGAAATTTTTATTTTTCCCTTAATTTAATGATCTCTCTTTACTTGGCCACATATTGATCCATAGACACTTTGATATCAAGCAGTTTAGTTTTCTAACTTCCGTCCGTCACTCGAGCAGTGCTGTGTGTACTGTAATGTAGCCAGTCTATCGAAATGTCATGTCAGTCAGCCATGTTTATTTCTGTAGAATGTGTTTTGAAATGGTGGTAGTGATAAAAAACAAATTAATGAGTGGTATAATTTTTGAAATTTAATTTATAAACAACTGTAGTGTTTTAGTGAAGCTTCAATGTGTTTTATGTGTAAGTGAGGATTCTATTGCCGTACAAAATGAATTGGGGTATTGAGCTTTGGGTAAGTGTCTACAACGTTAGATGATTCCGTGTCGGTTGTCTCGCAAATTGTTAACCGTATAGTTGCTGTTGTTATAGGTAAATATATGTTGGGTATATGTTGAAAATGGTCACAACTAGAGAAATTGCCTTTTGCAATACTTAATAAACAGTCTAAGCATATGTAATAAAGGCACAAATGTAACTAAAAATCTTGTAGAAAGTAGATTAACTTTTTGATTTAATTATTTTTTTATTTTTCTATCGGAGTTTTAGTTAAAATAATTTATTGATTATGAAGCGCAATTTTTTTACTGTACAGTAGCTTAAAGTTACAAACAAAACCAATTAAAACACGTAAAATATTTTCCGTTTATTTACAAGAATTCGTCATTTTGCTATTAGGATTTTTTTTCAACATTTAAACGTAATGCATTACTTTATTTATTTAAGTATTAGGTGGGCCAGTCGATTTCATATGTATACAGCATCTTTTTTTGCATATTTAACAATGATTTTAAAAGTTACTAGTAATCTAATGTATGTTTTGTAGTTACCAATTACTGAATTACTTATTACGGAAAGTAATGTCGTTTGAAATAGATCATACTGTGTAATATTAACAATTTTTCCACTTGTGAAAAGAAATTGTACTTTTTATTTGTAAAGTATAGTTATAGTTTTGTTGTAATATCTATAGTATGGTCGTAGGACAGATGTGGATTGTATTTTTATATTGAAATAAAATATTGTTCATTACAAATAAAAATGCAAGAACTCAATATATTCCTATTTCTTGTCCCTGGCAAGAATATTTGATAAATAAGAATTACCATATATCAATTACAATTATTACTTCATTTAAATTTTAATCAAATGCATATAAAAACTCACATTAAATGATTTATAATAAGTCTTCAAACTTTCTAAAAAATATTAAAATTTGGTTGTTCAGAGTAACTTATTACATTATTTTTTAAACCTTGATAGGACTTGATGTTGTAGTTCATTACATAGTTAAAATAAAGGTTGTATATATATAAATATATTTTTCATTTAAGCTTTGGGTTTTTACAGTCTACAACTATATCAAACTTTCCATGTCATCTGTTATCTAAGTAATTCCTAGGTGATTATATACTATTAACAAATTAAATATCTCATTTGAGTCATGCTTAATTAGCCACAAATATTTCATTAGTTAGGTATTATAAGTGGAAACTTATAACTTAGAATGTATATATATATTATGAATTTGTAAAATTAGAAATTTCATAATTTTTAAAATAAAACTATAAACATCGAACATTACCATATCGATGATGCATACCTATAAGATTTTCCCCTACCAAAAAGTGATCAATGCGGCCAAAGAAGTTTCGTGAAATCAGCATTTCGGTGGTGTGAACTCATAAGATTTTCTCCTACCAAAATGTTCTTGATGTGGCTATAACTGTTTTCACTTCAAACATTACTCATGATGAACAGACACAGCCTGAAAATACTCACAGTCTTATGTTCCGTTTCAACCTTACTACCTCTATTATAAGTTATACTTAGAACTTCCTTGTACACTTTAATCCATGTTTGCCGAAGTGGGTGTGGTTACTTAGAGCTGACCTGAACATCATTTTTTGGACATGAGAAGGGAAAGCCCATCACTATACAATTCCAAGCATACAATTCAGTTTAAAAGGCAGTTTCTTACACAATTTCTACACATACATTACAGATAGAAATGAATGTGTGTAGATCTTTAAAGAATAATCAGATTATTAGAGATCGTAAAATATCTATATAATCAAATTAATCTTGGATTATAAATTTTATAATGTGTTAGTACCAATGATAGTACAAAATTTTCAACAAACCTGGGAAAAAATTACAAGTCATACTACAGAATTAGTTTATTATTTGTACCAACTAATCCTAGCTGGGTATATAACTGTCTAAAATTTATGGGATATTAATTAAAATAAATAATTAATTTTATTAAATATTATAAATGTTTATGGGTGATTTCATACTTAACATTCATATGTTTGAAATATTTTTTTATTAGATATGATGCTTTCATTTTTTTTTCCATTGTTTAGGTACAATATTGTACTCATTATTTGATAGTTTAAATATGTAATACAAATTGTAAGTCTAGATTTACCATTCATTTCAAAAATCGAAAAATGAGGTAAATACATCATAAGAATGCATTTTTAAGGAATAGAGGCTTATAAGAGGCACTGGTCACCCAGTTATGAACCAGTGCAAATCCATGAACACCTGCACATGCAACAAGAGCCACAAGTGCATTGCCAAACTAAAACAACAAAAAAATCGCTTTAGTAAAAACTGAAAGCTAGTGTAGTTTTCAGTGAGGTTGTGGTATAACCCTGGTCTCATGGTTCTCCCACAGAAGAAATAGTACTTAGTACCCATTGTATTTAGTACTTCTTCTACATTATTACCACATGCTAACATTATCCAACTTTGTGGGTAGTTAGTATTATGTACGAAAACAATCATTTTTGTTCTCTTATTAATATTACGAGTGGGCTCCCAGTGCTCGAAATTCGACCATAACTCAATTATTTTTTATTGGTTTTGTCAGCGTTCTATTAATTTTCTTAAAAAGGAGTACAAAGGTTTTGCTTCTAATAATTATATATAGATTTGTATTGTTAATGACAATGTATACAAGAAAAAAATAAATACTTTAAACTATGAAACTCACAATTTGATTCAATTGTAGATATTATATGTCCTTGACAAAAAGGTGCAGATTGTCTGATGGTATAATCATCATAATGTCGTACACGTAGTAAACATTGTGACTGCGTTCGGGATATGAGTCCATTAAAAATCTATTTATAAATAATCAAAATAAGTAGGTTATGGATATTGACAAGAATTGACGTGATTAAATAGTGAAGATTGACGAAGGGTTCATCGTCCTCCGTACACGTACAGAAGCGCCTTATGTCGCTGATACTGATTCTATTTAGATCTATAAGTGTGCGAGTGGTCAGTGTTGGCAAGCTGCAAGGCCGTTGGCTGCCCGCATTCCGCTCGACTTGCTGCCTAGTTGTGAAATGGTCCATTCGTTCCTAACTAATCATTATGTAGATGAACTGTTGATGCAAAATATCACCTTAAGCGTTTAGTAGTATAAAAGAGCTTTGCGTTTCGGTATGCGTTAGTGAAATAAAAATGCATAAAACCAGTCACCTTGCAAGGTTGTGTTAATTAGGCACCAACCATTTTATAATCTACATTTTTTCAGCTCTTTCTTGCAAGAGAAAGTGTAGTTTACTAAAATGTTTCAAAGCCGTGCTATTAAGATAAAATTATACAAAACGCAGTTTTATTATACAGTCCAAAATAAAATAAAAACACGTAAAACGGCTATTGATACAAGTAAAGTATACAATTCAATTATGGCGAGTGTCCCTGAACTAGTTCACTAAGCGTTTTGTAACACGACCTAGATATTGGCCACAGTGAGACAAGTAAGGCTTAATGCCTACAAATACAATCAATATTTTGTTCTGCTACCATTTGTAAAGTGTTCACACGAAGCTATTCGAAACGCAGTAATCTGTCTTATCGTAAAAAATGATCAGGTTTCAGAACTCACCTTATGTTAAAAGCCCTTAAATATTTATGCAATGTCACTATTTTGACGACTTAATGTTTCGCTGCCTGTGCCTGTGACAAACTCTAAAGTCTTAGTATTTACTATTTATACATACTGGCAGAGCAAAATGTTATTACCTATTCTAGTTAGTATAACTAACTTGTTATGCAATAGCTTGGTTGCAACCAACATAGAACCACGTCCATGTGGACGTACCTATACCGTTATCGCAAACATATTTTCTCGTTCAAAACATATTTTCATACATCGGAGTACGTATGATTAGGGCTTCCTATGAATTCGAATTAAAATGCTATGATGAACAGTTAGTTCGATTACAAACTTTTACTTTCTGGTATGTGTAAAATATCTCCATTTATGTCTAATGATGAAGCAAATCTACAACTTTTTATACGTAATTATTTCTTTCTACTTTTGGCTGTCTATTTTGTAACGGAAGTTTAATTATGTTATTGAATTACTTGTAAAAGTAAGAATGTAGGTTTTAAGCTCAATAGAGAAAATCATTACAAAGCAGGTTTTGAATTAGGTAATATGTAAGTACTTATTTTATGTCATTCATTAACGACTGATGGCTGACCGAAGATAAATTGCGCTGGTTTTCATCAACTGAACGCTAGGCTCTGTTAGGGAATTACTTGTTTAAAAAGTAATGATACTTGTTTTGTCAAACTATATCTGCAATAACTGTATTGGACATTTCATTCAGGATATCTGAAACATCCAATTGAACTCATGTATCGATCGATAAAACTCAACAGATATCGTTAAAAGGATGCCGGTCTAGACTAGATCAAATCGATAGAACTCGACGGCGAGGCTTCAACTTTCCTTTAAGTTAGTTTTGTAGTTTCCAACACTTAGTTTGAAAAACGATAAAATGTTCTTCATAAATCCGATGTTCAACAATTCTTTCATAAAAATGGTCCTACCTCTCTCCCTCCCCTTCCAGTTGGTGGGGGGAGGAGGTTCAAAAGACATACATATTTGTGACTTTTGAGTGGTAAGTGCCCATGAGTGGCATAATAGTGTTAGTCGAATAATATGTACCTCTAGGTACTTACTGTTTTCAAATCAACCTAATGCCGTCCACTGCTGAACGAAGGTCTCCCCCAAGAAGCGCCAACTATCCCGGTCTCAACCAGTCTGCATCTATCCGTTGCCAAACGCTTTCTTGAATTTGTAGGTCCATCATGCCGCATGTCGTCCTACACTACGTTTGCTTAATCGTGGTCTTCTTTCTAGCATAGACATGACTGGTCCATTTCCACTAAAGCGTACAGATTTTCCGTTTGATGTTGGTTACTCTAGATCTCTATTGAATAAACACGATGCGTTGAATATTTACTAATTTCTAAAGAAAAAGAAAGTTGCCAGGACTTGCGAATATTCTCATACGCGTATTATACTGTATGGTAGAATACCCATAAATATACATACACACTTTAATGCATGTTTTCATCTATTCATACATAAACAATTTGTACGATATTTGCCGTTTGTTTTCAAACATACATTTACTCACACACGACTATATTACCTTAGCGATATGAGAACACGTTTGACTTGAATCTTACTACTAATGACGCATTTTAAAACAATGTGTTTTAGCTACCTGACTCGGTTAGGTGCGCTTTTTTACCCGTTTTAAACAAATCATCACAAAATAAAAAAGAACAAATTCATTTAATTTGAAAGTGTTAAAAAAGACTTACTAAGATAATGTATATAATTCACTCAAATATATAGAAATGTTAAAGAACCACTTAGACCAAATTTACCATGGATGTTCCCTAACAAAAAATACATAAAATAGGTACTGGCACCAGTGATTAGTACTCATGAATTGTAGTGGGTATCTATTAATTACTTTATGTGCACGAATTTAATGAGCCATTCTTATAATAAACCAGACTATACAATGATTGCCCCACTAAATGTGTATTGCAATAAATGAAAACATATACTACAATGTACGTAGGAATGCATCAGAATAGTAAACTAAGCGAATAGAGCCGTGTTGTAGTATTCTCATAGTACTACGTATCAGGCAGATATATACTCAACTCATTTACTTTTAATAAGTTTTAGTACAAAAAAGGCATTCTACCTGCCTGTGTTTAGAAATGTGTACATACTGACTATACAAAATATACGTATAAAGAAGAGAATGACTTTAAAGTTTATTGTGCACTTATGTTCAATAATTCACATTTAGAATGACGTTTATAAGGATGTTAATAAATTATATAAATAATGCCAATCTTCTGGCTTAGCACACCTAAGATATTCACAACTATGTATAAACTGTATACCAAGGTTTTAAACGCAAACTTAATAAGAGCTTCACTCTTGAAATGACGGTCGACAAAGGGTCTGCAGAGCGATACGAGACATTTGTCAATCACAGTCCATGATTTGAGGATTATGATTGCTTATATAATTTATGCATTAGATTTGCTTAAATCGTTATCTTCTCCCATTTCATACCGTTGTTTATAGGTACACTTATGTATATCTTCTATGAATGAAGCGACAATTGAAATAGTACAGTGTAGTTTTGTGAATAAAATCCATGTAGGTACGTGACTATAAATAAAATAATTATATATCAGATAAAACGTTATCTTAAATAATACGCCAGATACACAGCGTGATCGACTCGAGTTTTGAAATCGCGATTGTGGGACGAACAGAACGAAAAAAGGAGTCTGTCTATTATGGTCACCTTGTTGGACGATGATATCATCACAGCACTGTTTTTATTGTTAACTACGATTGAATACCACACGGTATTTGATGGTTATGAATTACAAAGTACATCTAAATTATTAATATTAAATTCAGTTAGACATTAATGAAAAAACGGTCCAAGTATCTCGCACACTGTATGCATAGAACTTGTAAATTCATTTAATAATAGGGTTAAAGTATGAAACGTTTTATACTAATAGATAATTTGAATTGACATAAACATTTTATGGTGTGAGATTTTCGAGTGAAATGTGATTCGATCTTCACCATTATTGCTCCATGACTTGACTACACGGTTGGCCTGGTGGTTTCAGTGGTCGCCACACCGCTTCCTACTGCGCCAAGTGTTGTGGGTTCAAATCCTACATGGGACAACACTTTGTGTGATCCATAAATTGTTGTTCTAAGTCTGGGTGTACTTTGTGTCCGTTTCATTATGTTTGTAAAGATCCCCGCGACACAGGAATTTATATTCCTAATGCGGGAGTTGTAAAAAAAAAAATGATAACGCACGACCTCACACTGCACGAAAAATCGTTGTAACTCTACAGGAGCTGTAGTTAGAAACCGTACGTATACTCGCCAAACCTTGCACCAACGGAATACCACTTTTTTCGTGAATTAGACAATTTTCCATAAATAAAAAAATTGTTTCCCTAGAGACAGAAGAAAATTCCTTTACACAGTTAATTAAGTTAATAACTTTACACAATAAATGAACTTCTGATTAAAGTGCAACAATCTATAGATAATGAGGGTAAATGTTTTAATTAAATAAATGTTATGTTAACATTTGTTAAAAACTAGTATTTGTTTTTCAGTACAAATCTGTAATAATTGTACACTTTAACCGCACGCTAGGAGCCGGGGAACCAGGTACACCCTAGGAAGGAAAACCCTGGAACCCCAAACACTTTAACCCCTGGTACTTATGTTACGAGTTAACCCTAAATAAATATTAAAGACATATGAAATGTTTAAGTACATTAACCTCCGTGTATCTAAAATATGTATATCGTATATCAATGTAAAACTGCATTAGTTTATAAAATATTAATAGCAGATATAAATATACCTACTAAAAGTGAAAACGATAAAATTCAACCAATTCGTTTGATTCGTGCAGAGATATGAAAAACACTATAAAATTTTATAGACGTCGACTGCTTAAAACTCGATTGGTGATGTTAATTGATTTTTATATGTACTTTGTACTTAAAGTTAAAGAGTCCTATCTAACCGACAGAAGAACGGTTTTGAATTTATCAGCTTTCTTTTACTCTTATACAGTTCTTCAATATTATCAAACGTTACCCAACATAATAACTAGGTTCAAACCATCTTGTTGATGTTTGTTACTCTTTCACGTAAAATCTACTGAATGGATTTTAGTGAAACTTTACAACATAGCTTATACGTCAGAATAACACATTGCCTTTGTACCGCGGGGCTCAGCTAGTGTTTAATAAGGTTACATTACAATATTAGTGTGTTTAAAACCGTATGACTGAAAAAACTAAATATTTATTTTATTTTATTACCATTTAATTAAAAAGGCATTAGGTATATGGTATTAATATGGTGGTAAGAACAAAAACGGTATATGAAAAAATAAAATGCAAATAGGTATTCTTGTTTTTAGCTTAGATAAACTTAAACAAGAAAAACTGGTTGCGGTTTTAGTTGTTTTCATGACGACTTTTGCAACCGCATCGATTGTGCTCTATGCCTCTCTCTCGTGATCTAATACACTTTCTTTGTGTTCACAATATGTTTTTCTTCTTAAATTTATCAATACACTCTATAAAATTATCCATGTTCTTCGAGGAAAGGACCTAATTTATCTGTGAAGCGTTAGTAGTTTAGCGAATACAAATAGCATCGTTTAAGACGATGTATGTGCAAGCTGATAAACTTATCAGAAAAAAAAATTATTATATTAAGTGAAAAAAAACTTTATTAAGTAGATATAATATACATACTCTATTTTTAAAATAAATCCAAATATTTCTTTAAAAAAAGGTTACATAGAAAAATAATTTTACGCTGGTTACAAAGATCTCACATTTAGACCGACGGTATGGTACATTTTGGTTAGTACGGTAGTACCTATGTATTTTGTCAGTTCCTGTATATTTACTGACTTTAAATATTCACGACGTGTCAATTCTTTTTTCGCGATAAGCAGTAAAATAATATTTAAACTTAAACATTTTATTCCAGTCTTTCATTATTAAAGTAGATATTTGTAGTTAGGTAGTCTGAAAGCATTGTTATTTACGTTGATTATCCAGTAATCTACTTTAGATTTACTTATATTACAATGATATCAATATATAATTTGTGATAGAATGATGACATATGTATTTACTATGTATGTAATACTCGTAAGGTAATATCAAAAACGTATAATATTGCCTACTTTAATATTGCTAAGTAATCTTAATGTATATCGGTTTTGTGAGTAATCATATTATATATGTAAACTATTATATTTCTAGCCGTGAAATCTTTATTTTTTTGGGGAAGCTCTCACGAAAATATTGGCAAATATTTTTACAAATGTAGGCATAGTATTGATGGGAATTACTCAGATCTCCAGGATTGAATTACACATTAATACAAAATAGAAAAAAATCAAGAGCTAGCACAGGTCTCTTGGTGTTAATTAGGATTTTTGTTTTAATTAGGTTTTTGTTATTCATCTCGTGTCTTTGGGCATGTGGGTTTTCTTTTTACAGCCTATCTCGTACATAAACACGCTAACAAAAAAAAATCGTTCGCTTGTCTAAACAAGTGTCTAGGACTGGTCTGTAATCATTATTTTAACTTGGGTTTCTTTATTGAAAAGCCCACCAACCTGTTTTCTTTCTTAACTATTGCACAGATCGGCAGGTTGTTATTTTGCTTATCTATAGAACTCAGTGTTTCTTAGAAAAGATAGAATTATGTATAATATTTAGATTTTGTTCAATCTTATAATAAATAGTCGCTTAATATTTAAAAGCAAAAGTTCTGTTAAGGCAAGCTGTTTTTTAAAATATGCAATAAATGCATAATACTTGTTATGTATACTGTATGCTTAAGAATGGACGTTAAATAATTTTATGTTGTAAATGAGCATTACGTAAGATTTTGGAAACTCCGGATTAAAAGAAACTTTGCTTTGTGATTGCCATTTAATTATTGACCATCATGAGGTGTACATCTTTGACACCATAGTTTGAAATAGTGAAAAAGAAGACCTAATAGCAATAATAAAATATGTTAAATAGGCTACGTATAAGACGGTTTTAGGTGCGACCTTTAGGCTCTACTTTCAGTCATTTTGATGGCAGCCACACCTGCGCGTTTTTATTGCCAATGTAACGCTCCAAGGTCGTCCATAAATTTTCTCTCCGTATCAGTTGATAAAGTTGACTTTGTGAAACTATAGAATACATTTATAAGCGATCTATTGAGTACAAACGTACCATAACACATTCGCAGCGTAGGCGCTCACACGACTCATTTGGCGAGTGGAAGCAGGTCCAGTCTCAGGCTCAGGCGTAGAACCGGTTCGACCAGAATCAGCAGGACCGCGCCAAATAATGGCTAAGTATAACGTGAATGAACACAGGCAAAAAGCAATGCTATTCTCGTCACGTTAAAATTTAAAATCCACTAATATGGTCAACTGAACGAACGTCTAGTTGGTTAAGCATCTTGTGAATTGTCTTATTTTTATGATCTCAAGAAATAAACTTCGTGTGTATCTACCCTTAAAATCTGTTGTTTAAGTTTGAATTAAATAAAATAATCCTCTTTGTTGCATGCCAGTAAAATTAGTTGAAATCGAGTTTCAATTTGTGCATATATTTATTATGAAGGACTAAATAAGTATGCAAATAAAGTTTAGAGTAAATCGAAACTACTTAAATTTACTGCCGGACTTCCTTATTAAAGCAAAGAGTAAAATATATAGTGAACAGCGTATCTGTATTCTACGTTAATTAGATATGTATTTTTTTTACTGAATTAGCAAAATATACATATAACACCTAGTAATAATGTGCATTCCATTACATATGGAAGTCACTCACTGTTCATGGTCCGTTACTTAATTTCTTTGAGAAAGTATGAACATATTTCCACATTGAGAGAAAGTGTACTTTAAATGTATTGATTCACTATTCCTGCCTTAAATAAAGCATCATAGTATTGTATACACCAATTTTAAGGAAATAAAATGGCATATTTTGAAAGTACTGAGAGCGAAGTAGCATTAGAAATAAGTAATAATAGAGAAATCCTTCATGCACTTACATTAATGAATACTATTTACTAGAACCGAGGCTACTGCCATTAAGGCTCATGTGTAATTTTCTAAGTTGTGCTCTTCATGCAGTTGAAATAACAAAGTCGCATCGCCCAGAGTTTGAAGTTATTTACTTAACCGTTCTTATTTGCTACGTCATTGCGTAATTATACCTACCAATTTTGGTTAAGTCGACCCTTCGATATTGAATCACAAAACTGTAATCGACAAAACAGCATTATTCATAGCATTGTTTATCAATCCCGATATATCAAATTAATTATAAAATTCGACCAAAATGTTTCGGTGACAATAATATTAATAATAACTAACAAATTTAAAATTAGTTTAAAAACTCACACTTTTGAAACAAACCGAACTAAAAATATACTTAATAAATAAGATATGAAAAATATGTTTAAATTGTTTTTTTAACTTCCTCAATATAAGAATTTTTTGTTGACGTAAAAATGGACATTTGGTATATTGTATGTAACTTGAGGCACGTCTTGAAAGTATTATGTTACGTAAACCACAAATATGCACACGAACTTCAAAATTATTTTCTAGCAGAGAGAGTGTATAGCGTACGATCACACCCCTGCTTGTTAACAAGCCCATGTGAAAAACAATGCAAGCCCCGTATGAGGTCTGTACTTGTGAAGCGTTCCAACAATTAGAAGGCGATGGAGCAATTGCAGTCTATCCGACGCTCCAAAACTGTTGTGCTCACACGCAATCATTTAAATACTCGATTAAGAAATTTCACATTTAAAATGAAGTTTTCGATAAGCGTTTAGAATGTTCTAGTGTTATGTTATATTCAGAATATACACTAACATAAAATATATATTCTACAAGTTAATAATTTCTTATTTATACATATTTGTAATATTTATTTATTATTGCATATTTACAAAGAATTTTGTTTTGTATAAATATCACATGACATCAAGCATATTGTGAGAATTAACGTTTTACACATTAGTGCATTCGACAGTAATGACGCAGTTGTGGTGTAGTGGTTCAATATCTGTTTTGTTCTAAATACCTATGTAAATACATACATCATATTTCTCTATAGCCTTTTTTTTCAACTAAGTGATTAAAAAATATAAGCAACTATTAAAAGTGACACTAAATGATTACCGTTTGTAATTAATTACTAATGAATTCTTCACGCGAATATTCAATACATAAATCTGAAGGTCATTGTCGGTTATGGAATGAACATTATCAGATACCAATCAAAGATAAAACAAATAACGTCTATTGATATCGCCTTGAGATATGCTTGTGTGATATACTTTTTATTTGAATAGTATTGGAGATTTTTTGCTGAAGAAGTTCAGCGTCGACTTATCTTAAATAGATACTGTGTGTCGAAAAATAATTGAAAAATATTGAATAAATGGTCACAGAGAAACTGATGTACTTTTCAAGTGTATAGTAGCGTATGATAATAGAAGTGGAGTTTATTCTAACTCTCAGGGCCGTTATTTGGTACTTCACGTAAATTTACGAAGTGCAGTTAAGGTAACACTAGTATATCGTACTTACATGTTGAGGAATTATCCCATAATTTTTAAGGTAACGGAATGTTGCCGTTGCGCAGTAAAGTAGTTCTTGCAAAACCGTTAGTGGCGCATGGTGTGCAAAGCTCCAAGCAGGAAGTCTGATACACGTGAACTGACAAGGTGGGGTAATCGTACTAGTTACTATAACTTGGAGTTATCTCTCGACGTTGCAATACTGTCATCTTATAAGACAGATCGTGTTGCTTTCCTGTCTTCGATGAGCTGAATGCGTTCTCGGTACAAGTCTATATCTCAAATTGAAATTGGACAGGAAGTTGAAGTTCATTGCTTGTACTGGAGTTAAGAATAACATATAGCTTTCAATAACACGTCAGAAGAGTATTAGTTTATGAAGTGTGGATTGTGGTTAAACGATGTATGTTGGAAGTATTTACGTTGGAAATTCATAAAAAATCATCTTGTTTAAGATGGGTACATTGAAATTAGTCAATTTCGTAGCGAACGATTGGAACGTAATGCCTACAAAATAGGAGAAGAGAGGGGTTCTTAATGTTTAATAACCCAATGAAGTAGTGTTTACAGGTAACCACTTTCCAACGGGAGTATGCATGTTTCTTATTTTAGTTGGAGAAATAAACATGACGTCTTTGATCTAAAGGTTTGGACCAATAATGTTATAATGTATCTTTAAGTATATACATATCTATTGCGATGGTTCGGTTCGGTTTTAGGTACACGCATATTAGCAAGCGAACAGTTTGCACAATGTATAGCCATGAATTTGGTTAAAAAATGTTTATATTTGCCCAAGTTCGAGGTGAGATATTCGCTCTAAAATGCCGTAACTAAACTGTTAGTTATTTTTCAAGTTCAATAGACAATGAAAACAATGAATAAACAATTATCAGGAGTGCGTCTAATTTAAATTAAAGGTCGAATTGGATCACAATGTAAGATTGTGGAAATGATCTAACTGCCCAGTTACAAAATGAGCTTCCCGTTTCCAATTAGAGTGCGTGAACGTTCTAATTATATCGCTTGTTTTTGTTTGAAACCTCTATAATTATTACATAATTTAATACTTTTTCTCTTTATTACATTGCCATTATCAAGGTACTATTTACCTTATTAATAATGTCATTTGTATTATCAAAATTCTGCTTGAACAGGTGATAAATTTACTTATCACAGCATGACAGAAACAATTTCAAATAATGTGTAATAAGGGTAATACAACTAGTAAAGGAGATAAGGAAAAATATGTATGTAGTCATTCTGTCTTAGGCCTTAGATCAATTTATTTATTTTGGGCCTCCGAAAAAGAATACAAATTACATGGTTACTATTAGAACCAAACAAACTTTGTCTTTTACGACCTCAATTTTTGGGAGAGCATGGACATAATGAAATTAAAAATTTATACAAACTACGGTAAAACAACAATTAATTGTAGAAAAAGTAGTAAATTAGTGACAGGCACAAATACAACATTAAGAGCAGGCACGTCCATGCTCACCACTCTAACTCCGGTACAATAGGATTAACAGCAATGACTCACGAACACACCGAGTTATACACTCGGGAAGTCCCAGGAAAACTTTAATTATCTTGGAACCCGCAACGAAATAATCAGAAGTAAACTGGAGGAGTTGGAAATATAATAAGTTCACTTCCCTTCTTAGCAAAGCGGAAGACAAAACAGTTAAAATAGGCAGAGGCAGACACCTTTTTCAAACCGGGAATCAGTACGGATAAAATATAATGGGTGAGTGAGCTATAATTGATTATAGCATGTATGGCAGAATCGCCTAAATGCACGGCAATTCACCGTAGTTGACACATGATCCCCATAGGATGCTGTCCCAGATCCTTTGTAGGCAGTCCTTTGTAGGCTTCAGCCTTTTATTACGTTCTTTGTACCAAAGACAGTAGATATAGATTCCTAGAGGATATGACGAGCTGACTCTTCACAGTAGAGTCAGTTGAGCATTAACACAATGTTGAATAGACTGTCTTAAACGAGCGTAGTTTCCTCTTAAAGTTACCGTGCCTGTAAGAAATTGAACGAATCCTACTGCTTGAACCCATTCCACGACTGGTCTGATCTTGATTAATGTCTTCCTAATATTGAATTAGGAAGGTATTACCATTCTTTAGGACAGTTTCTATTTCATATTCTATTTCGATCATCGTGTGAATGTCCGTCACTTTGAGCACCTTTACTACCTTTTCCTATCACATTTGTTTGGTTTGATTAGATAACTAAGCTATCACTATCAGACGGACCCAACCTATCTCGCTTACATTCGTTCATGTGGTTATGTTTTATTTAACTGCTTTTTTGCTAGAATATTTCTTCCTAAGATGTTGCTAGAGGTTAAAGATAGCCGACCGGTTTGGCTTATCCCAGCTCGGTGCAATTGTTATAGATAACTGTATAGACATATTTTATTCTATCTTTATATTTTACAGCTCTTCATTCTACCGCGTGCATGAGTACAAAATATCCTGCGACAGATACAAGGCCACGTTAGTACACAACGTAGGTACTTGATAACTGTGATAGTTCATTCCTATTCACCACACTGGTCACTGGCTGTTATAAAGATATTATCGTTTTAACGAATGCCTGTGAGTGCGTCGATCTTTGCCAGTATGATTTTGTGTAGGTAGGGTAATATCATGTAAAAGTTAGTTAAATTAAAAATTTGGACCTACTTGTCCATTCTTTCTTTAATTCATTTTATAAAAATGTGTAGGTACTTAGAAAGTTAGTTTTTACTTATGTATTATTTAACATAATGAAACGCTGTAACTTAAATCAGTATCTGATATAATATGAGTGAAAGTGGTGATGTGGAGACCATACCTCGCAGCGGAACGAACTTCCCTAGCGTTGTGACGCTAACTGGGTGATGTGTCGCGCTCCAACTCGCAGTGGTCACACATGGCTCGCTTTCATAGAAATTCTTATGTTAGTGGCTACATACAAAATTAAGATTAGCTACTTTAAATCATTTGATACGCATCGTTACCTTTATTTTTTTGTCAGATATTTGTAACATTATCTTATTAGTCTAGGCATGCATGACATGCCGTTGTAAGGTATTTACCTTAGTACGGCGAAGACAAAAGGAAGGGTAGTATTTTTGGCAGTTTATGTATGTTTGTATGTTCCACTTCTGCTGTGGCTTTTCCCTTTTCATTTGGGGTTGGCCCTTCTCGTTTTAAGGCCGCGTTGGGTTGTCTGTTCCTCCAGCTGGGCCCGTTCCATGTCCCTGGAAACGGTTGTATGTTCCACTGTAGTGTCTAAAATACTGAACCGATTTTAATGAACGAGGTATCAATAGATTCGGAGTAATGACTCGGTTAACATATGCTGTTATACATTTTATCAAAATATTTTACTTAGTCGGGGTATATTTTAACACCTTCTCTTGTGGGATTCATATTAGCATTAGATTCATAGTAGCAAGATAAAGATAAGAAAAAGCTTACATAGGTTATTGGCAATAAGATATCCAAAACTCATTATGGAGATTCTACTTCGAACTAAGGAGGATGTTGCGGTTTATGAGTGACATAATGTTAACCAAAGTACAGTTATGATTATTATAAAAATAATTAATATTGTTTTTTAAACCATTCATTACTTAGTCCTAAAATCTTTTAATTAGAGAAGAGGCAATTAAGTGGTCATGCTTTGGTAAAAATCAAATTAAAAAAAAACATTCGTTTCTTTTGGTAATTAATTTGTGCAAGATCATTAAGGATACTAAAGTCAATTGACTATTCAAAGATAGATTAACTTGAATTATAGTAGTATCTTATAACGTAAATTCTCCTTGCTCTTGTGAACAATGGCGTATGTGTTGAGCTGCGAGTTCACATAATTCTTCGTAAGGTTATGATTGCGCGCATTCCGTGAGAATTTGCCTTCGACCGATGTTGCGAGCTTCAAACATTACAACGTCTGTCTGCGCAGCTGCTTGCCAAGAGTATGTTTCAAGGTTTAATTGTGAAAGGAACCTATGTCAAATAGTAAACGGAATTTACTGGATATTTTTTCAAGAGTTTCTACTATAATAACAAAATGGAATGTAGTGTAAATTGTCAATTATTTTTTGTTTACGTTTCTTTCTTGTGATGTATTTAAATGTTTTCAATTTCTTATTAACTGAAGAGAACATTCATGTTAACAAACATTAGAAGTTGTATAGATGAAATAAAATACCATCTTGTTAGAGTTTTCTCCTCTATATACATAAAATACATAAAAAGTCACTGGTGCTTTGCACAAAATCTAGTAGTGTTTTGATTGCATGTGATGCAACCGCTTTAGATGGAATGAATGGGTATTACATCGTTGGAAATGGTTACATTGAACACAGGTAACTATATGTACAATATACCTGTGAACATTTTCATTTCCATTTAGACAAACACTTTAGAAACGCAAAGCTTTGCATTATAAATACGTAATATACTAAGAATTAAAGTCATGTACTTAATCGATTGATTTGTTTTAATAGTCGATTGAGGGCAGATACTAATGTTGAAGTTTAGTTTATTTTTTTGACGCGGTTACTCTAGTTGCAGTCATAATCATGGATAGTTTAAACAATCCAATTGTAAATAAGTACTTCTTTTTTTCATTTATTTAGAACCTTATTCGCGGTAGCCATATTTAACCGGTTTTGGCAGGTCTGTTGTAATTAAATTCCACGTGCTCGAAATGACAAATCCCTTTCTTTATGAAAAACCACATGTTAATCTAAGTAACACACTTTTAAACACCCAAAAAAGTCGTGAATTAAATTGTTCGGCACAGATGTTATATCTTTAAATATATTTAACGCTTTTTAAATTGGTTTGTTTACAAATGTATCTTTCAGTGCCAGGGTAACCTGCGTGTTACACATTTAGTCTATATTATTGTGAGCACAGGCCGCCTCTTGGGTGAACGCACTCTTGCTCATCCGATCCGTTGTATATTCTTCCGGATTGATTTCATTTAGTATCTAAAAATGAATTTTTAAATTATGTTTTACACATGGCATTACAAAATTTAGTCCAATTACATACACCTACCAAGGTAATTGTAGATTTGAAGTGTTTTTTGAGTGTTCTTTTTTTATTTCATAAAAGGTTCTTTGTCCTAATCGATTACTGGTTAATGCGCATGCTGTAAATATCAACAATCAGTTGAATGTTGTCTTGTGGGAAATATAAAGTTCTTAAGATCGCTATAAGGTAAAATTACGTCACAAATCAGAAGCATCTGTTTTGATACAGGTATAAATGTTAATTGTAGGTTGGATTGTTTATTAAGAGAAGTATTCGTGCCACTTGAAATAACGATCGTTTTTGCCAGTTCAGTCATCGCAATATGGGCGCCGCTGAAACCAAAATAGCCGCTCGTTCGAGTTTTCGGCAAATATTAACATCAGACAGGCCATTTGGACAATGTATTAGAAAACAAAATATTTAAAAAAAAAATACGACACTTAGCAAAATTCAATAGGACTTTTTTTTTATTTCTGAAACATATTATTAACATCATATAATTCAATATGTTGTTACCATAAAACTTTCATAAGACCTATGGGCTAGTTCAGAGAAGCTATAATAAAAGTTGTGGACTCAAGTATTAACGTCAGACGATGTCATTACACCTGCTGCGGTCGCCCGACCCCTCTGACCGGTCCCGCGTCCATTCTACTGTGAAATTGTGTTCATCTGCTCATACAACAATTTGGTTGGTAATTTCATACAAATATTAGACAATATGGATACATTATGTGATCGTTCCGACAGTTGATTTTAGAATTTTTAACTACATTGTTAAAGTACCGTGCGGTAGTATGCCTATAGTGTTAGTGACTAAAGTAAGTAGTGTGGTGTATGTGGTGTGTTGGGTAAATGCGTTAATGCAATTGCGCTACTCACATTGAAACTTCATGAACAGAGGGCTTTTGTGGACAGCAAGCTGGTATGGCGCCTCTGTGTCGCGCGATATACATATGTATGTACATTGTACGAGCACTTACACTGTTGATTTTATACCCTCTCAATTGAATTACTTTTTAAAACCCACGTTGAAAAGTTAATTATACGAAACAGATCTCTTCTGCAATCCAATTATGAGTATTTCTAGAGCTCGATAACCTTGAAGTTCTCAAGGCTAAGCGGCTGGCTATAAGTTTGTTGGTTTAATATGATCCCTTTTAGTCGACCTTTTAGCTAAATACCGTCAAATCCGAGCAAAAATAACAATAATCACGCGTTGATTACCTTAAGGGGAATAAAAATGTTTATATTTCACGTTCTTGAAATCGACTCGTATGCTTACGTTTACTTTCCAACAATGCGCTTGCATTTTTCCACGAGAAAGCGGAAACGCGCGTGTCTCAACAATGGCGGGAGGCTCGTGCTGATCCACATTCTACGTCCGTACTGTATATTTTTTTAAGAAACATCAGTAAGTTGCTCCAAATGGCGAATGGTCTGCATGGAACTAAGTTTATTGACTCAATGAAGAATTCTAAACAAACCTAGCGAACGTTTTTGAATAAAACATGACAAATAAGTTGTTTTTTTTTTACATATCTACTTGTTGAAAAGATTTTTGTTTATTATTTCGTTGTGAGTCAAATTCTTGATCTCTCAAATCGATGGGGTAAAAAGTCTTAGGGTTGTTAATTGAATCATGCTTCCTCCAATACACAAGTGCTTTTATATTCTACTCACTCGATCGATCACTTACAAGTGAATGTATCTATTTTTCACGCAGGACACAGAAACTTGTGTTTCAATACACAGTTATATTTGGACCTGTATGCTGTATACACTTAATGTTTATGAATACAGGTTACAATTATATACGTTCCATAAATGATCACATTCAATTAACTTGATGTCTGTAGTGATATTATCAAGTTATTTTTTTCACGATCATCGATTTTAGATCAACTTTTAATTCTTGAGATAAAATACATAATTTCGTAGTTATATTTTTTCAGATTTTTTATTTTAAAACGTCTACTGTAAGTAAAAAATACAAATTATACACGAAATACAATTTTGTATAAAAATTAAATGACGTACGATTCATGCCTCTATTGTAATGTGCGTATAAACTATAAACATATAGCAGGAAACAAGCCCTTTGTGTTTCAACAATGAGCAATAGAATGACAAAAACGTTTTTAGTATCCAGGCCTGGCACAATGCGCCCGCGGCTGTCTTCGTCCGTCTTCCCCCACGTACCATCCTACCGTCCCTGATAGTGGTATAGCGTATTGCAAAAATTATCTAACCAAGAAACCTAACACTGGGATTCTTTCATTTCAATAGATGGCTTCATGTCAGTGTTCAATATTTTATAGCACCTACGTACATTGTATAATCATCAGTTGAATGGAATACAATATTCTGATAGATCAAGGGCAGCCTCCACTACCCAAAATTATTATTTGTAGTCTGCCTAAAACTGATATTGGCTTACTAAGATATTGAATCTCACAATGGAATTGAAATAGGATAAACTTCTGTTCCGTCAGTATAAAATGAATGATATTTTTATGAATCAGATCGTGGGCCTATCTCGTCTCAGGGAGCCAGTTTGGCGACATGATAGTCAAACTAAGAAGAGAAGATCAGATCTATCACTGTTAATATTGCAAGTGCCAAGTTCTGACACATAAGTATAACTTTCCATGTGCTTAGAGATGGCAGATATTGACGCAGACGGGTTTTTTTTTAAAATAATTTGTTATTTGTTTTAGACTTACTATACTCGGAGGTTTTGCAATAAATAAACCAATCAGAAATTATGTAATGATATTTTATTTGGCATAGTTTACTAAAAGCGGCTCGCAGATCTTGTGTGCGACTTTCACAACTGTTTTGTTGTGAAGGCCTTGTCCGGTCACATACCGTGAACAAATTACTAACAAACGTTTATTTACTACGACTACATTTTTGCTTATTATATTGTACAAGGTACTAAATATACATTCTGAAAAAATATATTTTTTTTATAATTATTATTAATGAGAAACGGTGTCCTCGCATTACTTTCTACGTGCGCGAGAGTTGATTTTCACCACTTTAACCCATCAGCACTTCAGATCTTGTATACTCATTTAATTTACGGTCATATTTGTATTCGTCATTCATTTTTTTAAATGATTATACATTTTATTATTTGAGTATGTGTGTATGTATATGTGTATGGATGGATATATTTAGGTTTTTCGTTATATTGATTAGCAAATAATAAAATTAAATAAACTCATTACACCCTCAACTACCACTGTCTCTCCTATACATTTTGATCCATCCTAAGGTTGCCTGGAAGTGATTGCTTTTGGCCGCCCTTTGTACATCACATCTCACATTTTATGTACTCTTGTAACTCTGTAATATTATGGTGTACAAATAAAGAGTTTTCTATCTATCCAACTAACAGTAACCAGGCTGTAAGTTATGCATATATGTAAAATTGAAGTTTAAGTTGTAAAGATGTAAGGTAAGGTAAGGTACCTCAGGTAAGACCGCGGGGGTCAACTTGTTTGATAATATTTTTAAAGACACATTTTTAGAATTACATTAATTACTTTAATTTCTCGTCGTCAACCAGAATTCTGATGAGGCATAAATCTCTATTCATTATCTGAACGTGCAGACAACAAATACTTTGTTTAATGCAGTGTAGAAAGTACCAAAAGTTACGACCATAAAAGATTGTACGTGCTCCTCAGATTTGATTTAAAAAAAAGTTGGTGCTAGCTGTAACGTAAGGATGGCACGTATTGTTTAACATTTACAGGGCTTACTTGTAAATGTTGTAGTTTTAAGCGAAACAGGTATTTAATTTCTGTTCTTTTATCTCCTTTTAAAGTTCTTAAACTCACGTAGCTTGTAAGAAATCTATCTATAAATAATATAATTTATAATTTAGCGTAGTTGAGTGCAACCTTCACTAGAAGATGTGATGTAATGTATTAAAAATAATTTAACAAACAGTTTAGTATGTCTAAAGTTGCAAGTTTATATGTCACGGTGTTTGTGTAAACAGTAAATAGTCGTGTTTTGAAGTTTGTTACTTAATTTATATTTTGTAAGTGAAGATGAAAGTGAAAAGGTTCATTTAGGACGTGGCTTGCATCAATACGTGCCGAGTGTAGTTTCATAAAAAGAAAGTTTGCATTTAAAGTAATGTTTTATCATTCACCTCAGACTTTTATTGCGATGGAATTTATCTATCATATTAGGTAAGATAATACTTGATAACTTTCGCGTAAAAACATGACGTCCGGCTTTATTTCCTCGAAGACTTTGGCGAGATTGTGAAATTTGAATAAATATCACACCTATGCTTAAGCACAGTTTGCGACTTTAGTCAATTATAGAACCTCAAAGCCAAGGGCAGAGGCAAAAGAGCAAAGCTGATGTAAAAAAGACCAAGTTATTGCTTATTACATCAGCTATCTGCCAGTGCAAGTCCCGTCAATATCGGTCCAGCCATTCCAGAGATTACCCGAACAAACAGACACACAGACACAAAAATTGTAAAGTTGTTATTTAGATTGATGCATACTGTGTATACATACATATGCATTCAGTAAAAAAGCTGTTTTTTCAAATTACAAACAGAAAGTCCAATTTTATTTATTTCTATTAATTGATATGGCCGCAAGTGTGATAAACTTATCTATAACGACAACGGACGCTGAACCGTGAACTTTGTGATAATAACTCACCTTTATGTGTCGTATTGAGACAATGTTTAGGATTTTAATTTATTGATGATAGTGTTATCTATAAAAATAAAATTGGAGTGTTTGTAATATTAAAAGAACCGCTTTTTACTTAATGCCTATGCATGTATACACGGTATATAAACCAAAATAACTTTTGGCTAATCTCTGGAATGGCTTTACCGATTTTGACGGGACTTTTACTGGCATATAGCTGATGTAATAGGGAGTAAATTGGGCTATTTTTTTGACTAGCTTTGCCCCGCGGTTGTAAAGGGGTAACTGCGGGTGGCACCACGGTACTCGTCTAGTTTTAAATATGAAACAACAGCACTACGCATGACTGTGTGGTATTTTTCTATGCTTAGAAATTGTGATCTCTTCCATTCCCTTTGCCCTATTTACATATTTGTGCATATAAGTTAGATATATCTATAATTTCACCTACTTCTTACAACACATAATTGCCACAAATATCATCTCGATGAAATAATTTGAGACGAACACACAGCCACAGACGATATAATTTTAATAACAATATAAGCGACGAATACCTAATATTTAACCTACATTGATATGGCCTGAAGTAGGTCAATATTATGAGATAAGTTTAACGACAACGGAGGACGAACGATGAACTTTGTGATATAAACTCACCTCATGTACCTATTGGCAATGTTTAGGTTTTAAATTTATAAGTGATAGTATTTATTAATACTTTGTTCCAATCATTTGAAGGTTATGAGAAATATGAAGTAATATTTTTCCTTCATCAAAGCCTTTAAGGCGGCTCCAATACAGAGCAAGTTAACGGAGAGAAGATTGAGGTGGAATGGACATATTATGAGAAGACCTGAACACCACGTCGTGCGATCAACCCTAAGCTCACCGGAAGGCAAAAGAAGCTGCAGACGACCTCCGTTGACATGGTGGACCAGTATGACCAAGCTCCTGAAGAAAGAGAATTTACCGGACCCGACAACCCTTGACAGAATGTTTTGGCGCCGTGAAACAAGGAGAGCCGAACCCGCCTAAAGTGAGAAAAGGCTAGGAAGAAGAAGAAGATCAAAGCCTTATTTCTGAGTGAGGATGAGCAATCTTTGCTCGTTTTTTTGATAAATGTTCGTAAATATAAATGCTAGGTAGATCGATTTATTGCCCCCGGAACCCCCTGCAAACAAAATTTCATGAAAATTCAGAGCCGTATCGGAAATTTAGATTATATAGGTACAAGAATTGCTCGTTATAAGTATTCGATAGATAGTTGAAATTGATATTATAATTTGTTGTGTTTAACCGTGGGAGAGCCACGCTTCGGCATGAATGGGCCGGCTCGACCGGAGTGATACCACGGTCTCACAGAAAACCGGTGTGAAACAGCGCTTACGCTGTGTTTCATCGAGTGAGTTACGATACCGGAGGCACATACCCCAATCCAACGCCCCCTATCCCCCTCACCATCCTCCTTCCCCCCCAGGCCGCCATAGTGTGGGTCACCATGCTGCAATGTTCTTTTTCGCATTGAGGATGGTGACCACCACTCTTGGATTCTGCTCATGCTTTCCATCAGGCAGAGCAGAGTCATTTTGGCAGCTTAAATATAAAAAAATAAAAATAATGTAGCACTCTTTACCTTATATATGTACCTATTTATATCTATAATAATGTTATTGCAGTTTCATAATACTATATTTAATCATTTATTTATCACTACTTCGAAACTAAATAATCTAGAGGTTACTTATTTAATTGATATCTAACAACTTAATAGTATAACAATTTCGAATTCCTGAAAAATCGTCTCGAAAATTTCGTCCGCAGTTGCCGACTAAAGCCTCGAGCTAAGTGTAGAAACCGTTATGTACAAACTTGCAATTTGTTTTTAAGTATAAATAAATAAAATATATAACCCCAAATACACTACTTGAACAAAAGTGTTTTTTAACTATATTTATAAGCATAAAAATAAGCATATTTTATCATGTAATGCTTAATAGTAATTTCCTAAGTATGAATACAGAAGATGAATGAATCATCTTTCTTTATTAAGCTTCGTCTTGAATGATCTATTTTTTGCATTAAAAGTCAACTTTAATGTGTGTGTGTGTGTAGACGAGCTCAAATGAAAGAGATCGGTCCCGTAAATGTTCTAAGACGGTGCATTTTAGGTGTTTTATTTAATCTTGATGGCAAATATAAATGAATAAATAATAATCTATGTAAATAAAAGACGAAGGTGACTGACTGGCTAAGATAACCCAGAGATCAACGCACAGCCTAAACCGCTAAACCTATAATCCTGAAAATATGCATGTAGGTTCTTTATATAACATAAGTGAGTACTAAGAAAGGAATTTTGGAAATGCCATTCCCTAAGGGGGTAAAATAGGGGATGAAAATTTGTATGAAACTTTTTATTCCTGTGATGGATTTCCTTAAAATTTTGTAAAAATATAGTGAGATTAAAGTAATGAAATACGTATTTCAGAATTTTTAAAGCTGCCCATCCAAATGGGGTAAATTAGGGGATGAAAGTTTGTATAAAATGTTTTGTGCGAGCGAAGCCGCGGGCAAAAGCTAGTAGTCTATATAGGTAAAATATCGCATACCACTTCGGTATCAATCTATATTTATTTGTGTCTGAGCGGTTGTCTGGGCGCTCGGGTGGGGGTGGTACGACATTGAGTCACGCAGGGTGACGCAGGTTAGGGTGCGCGCCCTAGCACCCGTGACGTCACCAATCGTGACTCACACCTACCGTTATAGAATTAGACCTCGCTTCGACCGAAATTAGACTGCAAATGAAATGTGAAACGTTTTGAGAGGAAACTGACGAGTTTTATTGTAATTTCACCCTTTCCAAGTTTATTCTGGCTAACGGATGTACATTACTATGCCACGTCAAAATGGTAAAACGCTCTGGGTGCAAAATTTACCTTACAGTAGCCATATTGTTAATGACGTGTTGTGGTTTTACTAATTTAGCCAGTTTTTCTCGACCATTTGAGATCATGGTCACATTCAATTCTTAACTAATTCGCGTAGCTTTCTAAAAACCTTCATAACAGAATTCTGAATTAGTTATTCACTTATTGTAATGTAAAATGAAGAAATATAAACGAAAGACTACGTTGAAAAAGAACGTACATTTGCTTTAGCTAAATAACGACGATACAAATGTGAATGGTAATTAAAATTCCCAACACACTTACAAACAACTTTTCTAATTTAGCTTAAGGCATAATCTATGATAAAATAACCATTTAGTTTAACTTTTTGAAGTACCTGTTGTTGGCAGAGGTTTATGAACTGTTTGGATATGGACATTCTATTTGGTTCATACGGTGAATGTTGTTAGTTGGCAGACCGTGAAGATAAATAGCTTGAATGTAATGTACGCACTAAAGTTTTACTCATTTGTTATGTATTTATATGTATACATAAGTATTTTATTTACCTTTATTCTTTCATTTGACTAGTGTTAACCAATCTGGATGAAAACGAAATGATTTTTTTTTACGATTTTGTGGTTTTTCTAAAATGAAGGTTTTGAGATCAGTGAACGAAAACGAAGTAAAAGACATGCATCATGAATTGATTTGATGTTGTTTATATATCTACTTACTTACTTACCAGTCGTCAATCAACTGAAATTTACAATCCGGCCATCCGGCCGCGGCACCTATATGCACGTATATTTGCACTAGTACCCACTCAGTATTTGTTTTTTAATTTCCATATTGACACCGCATTTTCGCGCATCCCTCCAAAATTGATTTTAAAAATTCTAATTTAAATTGCATAAAAATATTCTGTGCGTATTTAAATAAGATAGTTATTTTTTTTAATTTTCACGCCCATGTTATTCCCCAAGTTCTCTTAAGACATAAGAAATTTAATAATCTTTGTAATAACAATGTACCCAACTAGAAAAGTGGAGTTCCAGAGCAGTGGCTTAAAAATTTGTAAGAGGACGTAGGGACGATACTTAAAAAGTGAAATCAAGAGGTATAAGCAAGTGCACGTGCTCTCCGTAATCAGTCCGATATTGATTCTGTTGAATTTTTTTTACTTTAATGAATGAATATAGAATATCACCGATTGGCCCTTTGTTATAATCAAAATCAAATTAAAAAAATAAAAAAGCTTTTATTTTAAATAGGCCTTTTCAGGCACTTTCGAACCGTTACAGTGGTGACACTTGTTTCTACGTTCCAAAAATTATTTTTTATGGAGAATAACCGACAAGAAACTCAATCCAATCAAATTCATACCAGGAATGTCAAAACAACTCAACGGGGTATAACTGGGTCTATTCATACGTGTATACTATGTAATATTTCATTAGTATTTGTTTTGTGGTTAGGGGTGTTATTAACTCAGAATCTGTATGTATAAATATATATTTAGTAACAATAGTCTGGTTAACATAGTACAAACTCTGCCTAATTTGGGACCAAACAGCAATGTGTAACATGTGTCGAAATATTTGATTTTCATCGATAAAAATTTTGTGTACCTCTAGATTTCAATTTTATTGAAGCTTAAATAGTGGTATTACAGTAGAATGGAACTGATTTCTGAACTAATTCAATCTTGATTAATTTTACACCGAAACGAATCCGGAACGTTTATTGGAAAGTGTTAACTCCGCGTAGGGTTCGAGGCTCCAGTTGCTCGATCGATATAAATTGAGTCACCTGTTGTAGGTGGCATTATGTAACCATGCTTATATTGCATAAAGTGTAAAACAAGTGTCTGGTGTTGATATTTCAAAGGTTCTCGTTATGTTAACGGTGTCAGTGTGCTCGGGGCAACAATATTATTTTTGACAATGTTACATGAGATACTCTTCTGTATTGTTAACCCTCTTTCCAGTTTAACGGGAGCCGGGATTCCTTGTAGCACCCTGTTTTGGATTGTCTGTGTACTCTGATTCTTCTTTTGAATTTATTTTGGGGATATTACTACCAGGAGGCGGAAAGTCTTCCACTTTGTCATGGTGGGTCAACGAGTAAACTTAGGGCCTTTTTGACAGGGTAGAAATCCACACGTATTTATTTGGTTATGGCTGTACTAAACGTAATCGACTTTGCATTACTTTTTACTTTGATTGGTTTCTACATTTGATAATCTAGTCAGCATAATTAATCACTTGAAGGAAGCACAGGCATTAATAACAATTACAGGTGTGTAATGTGTACACTTACTCGTCGTGATATGAGTCACATTTTTTAGTTTAACTTCGTGAGCGATATTGTTAGTACCGTGTAATTTGCTTGTTATGTGAACTGTATACATGATTGTTGTAAATTTTATTGTGTCAGACGACACGCAAACCATACACTTAAACCGAATTTGTGTGATCGTTTCACAAATACCATAAATTTATAAAATTATTAATAAATTTATTAAATTTATAAAGAGCTCACAAATTGTGTCAATATCTTTCAATACTTATATTAAAAGATCCTGACACAATTTGTGAGCTCTAAAGGAAGTAAAGCAGATATTAGGGGTACTTGTCCCAGTCCAGATATACTTGCCAATATCTGAAACTATTTAAGTGTTGGAATAATGTTTATTGCCTGGTAATGAAATCAAATAAATCAATTTCAGGAAACCCAAACCAATTAGTTTCTGGAATGTACTGTAATAGTGACGCATTGAATGATTATAAGGATTAACTAAAAATATTAAACCCAGAACATGAAACAATCATGCCGCAAATTAAGTATAGTGTTTACCTTATGACGTTATAATAATAAGATTATACACGCCTATTGTTCTGCCAAATTATTTCATAATATGCGTAGCAGATGTAAACCAAAACAACAACGTTGAGTATTAACTACATACATTACGTGTTTGATTGATGCCGAAATGAATCATAGCTAATCTCAGATTAGATTAGATCTGTTCTTATTATAGATACAGTAAAAATGTCATAAAAACAACCAAGAAATGTAAGAAAAAAGAATATTTCATGAACATGTATATTCTATCTTTTTAAACAGATTTTTTATTAATTTAATTACTGTAGTGGTTTTTTGATGTACTTAGAAAATACCCATGTCACATATACATGTATAGTTTAACCTTTATACTTTATGCATTTTTTTACGAATCAAAACCTTCACCCAAAATACTATTGCATTTTTTCTTTTTCTACATTAAAAAAATCTAAAATACATTGCAAGAAAAGTAGGATACATGCTTCAGGGTTTTCATAGAAAGTCCCAAGGTAAATGAATTTATAATGCAATAGTCATTAGTAGTTCATGTGAATTATAAATCCCCCACTAAAGCTCTAGACCCACTGGCCTAGTGGTAATTGGCATTATGATGACATTGTGACATTTCAATGACATAACTGCTCGCTGTTTTGATTCAGAATTCGAGTAATTAAATCCCAAGTAGCAGTATTTTGGACCACTTAACTTGGATGTGGATTATTTCTTATATTATTACAAACATAAAGGTTTTTAATTTTTCATATTCAGCTCTTTTTTCCTGTATTTTAACCTAACCTAACTTTATTATTTAGTCTGCCTAATTTGTTGATCGCAAATTAAATTAAAATAAAATTAAATACTGTTTTATCTATTCTTCTTGTTATTTTGATGAAATGGCGACCAGCTAATCAGCTATTTCTGCCAATGTCAAGTGTTAAAAGTAATAACTCTTAAGTATTCGAGTCTTCAAGTCTTATTCGTGATGAAAATAATGATAAAAACTATGTATGTATAAAAAATGTGGATGAGATGAAATGGGGACCGCCTTTCGAAAATACAAAAAACGAACTCCATTGGTATGTTTAGAATTTACAACTTGACTCTTTATCTATTCTATTTATATCAACATCATCGTCAACAGTCTTTAACAGTCCACTGTTGGACACAAACCTCTCCATAAAAAGGAGTCTTTGGCCTATTGTACCAAGCTGGCCGGGTTTGGTATAGGGTTCATTTCAAGTTTTGATTCTCTTAGCAATAAAGTTGTCCTATTGTTGTCATGTAAGTATATATTTTTACTTAACTACATATATATTGCAGAAAATTACACTCGGACACAGAACATAAGCGTGTTCACAATCCTCAGCAATTTTCTCAATAGAACCGGCTGAGGCTACACCACTTAGCAAGACCAGTATAATTTTTAATAATTAATATCATTAAATATAAAACGATTTGTTACCCTTTCCTTTAATGAAAACTATATAGGTAACTGGACAGTTAATTATGAGAAAGTTTTTCTATTTTCTATTAGGTACTAGTGATAATTAAATTCTGTACCGACAATTAAACAAGTTTATTTCTGTAATAGTATTTGATATGATTAAATTGTATTTAAATATTTAATTTTAAAACGTGTTTTTTTCTTTTAATTTCTGACTTCGAAATGTATTCATTTCTCTTATAAGGCTTTTCAATCTAACAATAAGTCAGTAGGATTTGTGTCCTGTGGGTTGTGCAAATAAAACATATCCCGATAGCATTGATTAGAAACATATTTCTTAACAAGAAGACAAGGTCCAGGGAATCTATCTGTTGTAGTCTTCTGCTGGAGCCTGCCTCCGATCTCCCGACTTCCGGATCCAATGTAGCCTAGTACCTTTCTCAACTCGTCAGTGAATATGGATGTAGGTGCATTCTATCTATCATTCACCTATTAGCGGTCTTCAGTCTAAGCCAACTATCCTCCCGCATATGGGATATGCTCCGAATACTTTTAACTAAGAAAATTCCAATGTAGTTACTATATCTCTCTATCTGCATTACTTTTACACACAATACAATATTACAATAATATTAACAAGTATGTCCTAATTCATTGTCAGTTGTAAATAAGATTACATAATAAAGGGACTTGCTGAAGTATCTAAAACTACAATGTTATAAAGTTCGCGTAATCTTATCTACAGCCATACAAACATTGTTTTTAACAAATGATGAGTAATAATTGCTAATCAGTAAAGGACGAGGTTAGGGCGTTCCTCTTGCGTGACTCATCGGCAACTCGAACAAACCGATCAAACATCGCTTTCGCCTGCTGACGATGTTCGCCTGTTCCGGTATGACTCCACCGTCCACAGTTCCAATAAACGCTGATGTGTGAGACATAACGGAAGTCTGTATTGTGCAAAATGCATGAGAAAGGGTACTGCTAACAACTCCCTGCATCAATAAACATGCGTGCAGCACCGCGACTGTACTGTTTTCCAATATTCACACGTCAGTAGATTAATATGCATATGAGATAAAATCTCGTTAATCGTTATATGATACACCTGTCGTGGTGTGTGTGACATTGGCATTCAGGTGAGACGTTCGGATACTTAGAACGCAAGGTCAATTGTCATGCCCGTCAATATGTAATTATATTGTTAACAATAAAACGATTCATACTAACTAGATTCCTATTATTCGATCATTTTGTAATAGAAAAAGTTACAGAAATGGCTACATCTGGTTGGTCCATTCTTCTCTCTACCTCTGTTCGAGTAGCTCTAAATTTTCGAAATAGATGTCATAAAAACAAATCAAATTCCGGAATCGTCCAGTTGTATTAAATTTGTGATTATTATATACTTATTTCATTATAGTAACAATGTTTATTTGATTTATAGCTTTTTGATCAGTTTGTTTGTAGTTTGTAACTATGACAATAATGAGTTAAATCGACGCGTCGCGTCCATTTACCGAGTATCGATGTAGGTAGTTTGCATCGTTGTCGGCTGGCAGCCGGCATGTCACACTAATGTGACAGGTTCAGTGACACCCTACTAACTGCCAAATACGAAACACATGGGAATTGTTAAACACTTCATATTTAAGGCGCGATTAAAACATCATAAAAAAACTTAATCTAGCCAAATTTGTAGAAAGTGTCACAAAATAAAAAAAAAACTTGGAACAGTGAGAGTCTGACTCGAGCGCCGAGGTTACCTTCCAAAAAATAGGTCATACATATTTGAAATGGATTCTTAAAGATATACCCAAACTTCAGCTTTTGCAGTTTACACTAGTGGCGAATACAACTTTGTACACCTAAGTAAATAATAATATGTTTGTGAATTTATGTAAAGCTATTATACAATTTAATGACTATGTTTACAATTGAAATCATAAAATTGCTTCGATATTGACTTCACTTTTAAAGCTTCGTGAGACAGACAAAATCGAACATGATACCATCATGCGTTTTTAGAGTCCTGACAGTATTTTATGTTTTGAGGTGTACAGGACAAAAATGTACAAAAGAGATATTCTTAAAAAGAGTTATGAAGGTTTTCCTCCTCCGAAAGATACATATCCAAAATTTGGAATTGCTATGCGTGTAACGTTTGAATAGCATCTTGTCTCAAACCCACATGGCATACTTGATTGTAACATAAACATATATGGCAAATTGTCACATATTGATATTCAAATATGAATTTGAATCGTAGTAATTAGCCAAGGCAGCCCAAGAATACATGTGTCGGTTACCGCGCCTAGTGTGCTTCGCATACTGATGACTGCGATCATGGTTTGAATATTGCTTGTGCGCATTCCTTCGTCGAACGCCGCCCACAAACCGCCTTTTGAACCATTATCATGAGGTACAGCGTATGGTCCGCTTCTTGTAATACTAGATAATTTATCCGTCATAACTGGACCAAGTCGTTTATTTCATTGAAGTTCTTTATGCTGCTACTACCAAAGTACCGGTTTGTTTAGTTAAGCTATTAATGTTAATAATTCAAAATTATTTTTTTTTGCCCAAAAACACTACGTATATTTAAAAGCATATATGTAGTTAGTTCTGTTAAAAAGTAATTATATGAAAGTTACATTTTTATTCCCTCTTAATTTATACAAATTGTACTTTGGTTTTAGCTAAACATTAATTAAGGTAAATAACTTGGGTGTCGGGTTATACATTCATAAGTTAAAGCAATAATCACGTTCTTACACATGGCGACTCTGGGTACTTGTGCCCCTAATTAAGTAGAGACGCTCTTATGTAATCCGTTAAATAATTGCATATAGAGATTACATACGATTTCGCACTAAACTTTTGTGAAATGCATCGAGCTTGTCACAGATCCAGTTCTCCCACGTTCAAACGAGGCATTCAGCGGTAACGTTGTGCGATGACACTCCATCACCAGGGTTAACGAACTGACCCACCATACAGAGATTATTCTCGGTTTTTGTAATCTACCATTATTGTACGACACATTTAGCATATCTGCACATGCTTTCGCTACTAACTGTAAGTGACATTGACGATAAATGATAAAGTACTCCCACAATCTGTTTTAACTCAGCAGTCCTTCAATTCGAAAGTGAAGTTCATGGATGGTTGGATAAGATAATTTTTTTTTAAATATAAAACCTGATAACATTCGATTATTTTTTTATAGAACGTTTTTATTGGTATTTAATTAATTATAATCGAAATTCCGTTAGTTAGTTAACATTACCTTCTAGACAACGGTAAATTTGTAGTACATGGTAGAAAGTATGGCGTTTATCTGTATAATAACTAAGCCGCGATCAACTCTCGAAATTTGGATATACATGGTTTATTGCCGTTACGAAATTTACGGGGGCCACAATTAAGACAAAAAACTAGCTGCCTTAGCCGTTGCCTCATAACCCATGTCTCAGTTTTCTTATCGTGCCGGTAGGTATCTACCTAAAGATTCTAGACCAAACCAATCTAGTAGCTCTGAAGTAATTAGGTCAATGCAATCTTGTGTTATTTATCCATATATTAATTTGCGAGGAGAACGTGTACTAATAATATTCATTGTATATCTTTTTAAGCACTTTCGCAAATGATTTTGCGCAAGGAAGATTTTGGAATTTAAAATAATATTTTATATCTAGTTGTAATGTAGACAGCTAAAGTTATTAAGGAACAGCAATGTACGTCATAAATTCAACAAATATGTATATGAAACGACAAAAAAGTTGTACAAGGTATGGATATATCTACCTACATTAAATTTAATATCGACGTACCTATAGCTCTAAAGTACCAGCCAAGGCTTAGTTTGTACGACAGATCCGCCACAAATTACTAAGTGAATTAAACTTTTGTCAACTTGTTTTAAATGAAACTAGTGTATTTTGTAGAGATAAATGAAAACTTATAATATCCATTATAGCTGAATACAGTGACAGTTGACAGTTTACACTAAAAAATTATATCTAAATTATTCGGTTACAAAAAGGTCAATCAAATAAAACATTCAACATTTAGTCAATTATCACTAAAGGCGATCAGTTCATATTTCCAATGTGTGAATCATAAATTATAGTTTAATTAAAAATAGCAAAAACGACAGTAATGGGATTTCTAGATTATCATAAAATTTATTGTAATATTTATTTATATCCAATGTGACAAAAAGTGATCCTATTAATTTATCATTTATGTCCATAACAGGAAAATTAAAACATAATAATTTATTATTAATTTTATTTTAAAATAATATCATGACAATGTCTTAATATGAGATAATTGACAGTTGTTTGAATGGAGTTATAAGCTGAAAAAATTTGATAATTTTTACCCACAAGTAATTAACAACGTTTACATTTAAAATATAGGTATATTGCTATGCTTTACTATTCAAAATATAGGCAAATAACTTACAATGAACATTTTCTGTCCATCAAGTTTTAAGTGTTCGTAGTTAATTTCATATCATATGTTCATTGCTTCCCCTGTTGTTTAATTTATACACAAGTATCACCGTTTCAAATGTAAAATATAAAGGTTTTATTTATTAGCGATTTCAGAACTTTAGACCCCTACTTTACTATGTTTTGCATACTAACTTCAGAGAGTCATGGCTAAAATACTTTATACATATATCATAAAATGCGTGCCTACGAAACGCTCTTTGCAGCATAGCAGCGTTGCCACGCATTTAATTAAAGCTATTAGACGGTCAAATATTATCACGTCCGTTATTTGAATGATGTGACTATTTTACTGCTGTTGATATAACAATTTTTTAAAGCTGTAATAGGCATAGGCTGATGGGCATGTGTCCTTCAAGTGATAGTTGTGTCGTTGCACTCTCTTAACGTAGTCGCGTCTCTGAGGAGTCAAGGGCGACTGCACTGGCGTGCGCACAAACACGATCACAATTTTTACAACCTCTGATCAACCTCGGTGGGAATGAGAAGACCTGTAACAAAATATACCCACAAAGACCTTGTTAGTTCATTCCAATAACAATAAAAGTTGTTTATGATTTACTTAAAACGATATAGTTATCTATATATTCACTGGTTTCCCGCTGGGCCGGCCTCCTATCGGTACTCGTTTCCTCTGGCTCTTAATAACGATTAGGTACTTTATAACTACATAAGTTATAATGAGTTCATAATAAAATAATTAATAATATATTTTCTTTGTTCACAGGATCAGTATGAAAACTTAGCCGCCCACACACATAAAGGAATTGATTTTTTAGACAAATATGGAACCTTCGTTAAAGAAAGATGTGCTATCGAACTGGAATATGCAACGAAACTCAGGTGAATGAACCTATTAATAGTAATTCACATAATATAATATCTGATATCTAGTATAAAGTTGTCAAATCCATAAAATTAATTCCAAGAAGAGATAAAGGAACATATTCTATTACTTGTATTTGAACACAATTTAAAACTGTCAAATTACTAACACAAAATTTGCATTTTTTATTATTTGTACCGAATTTTGCTCACTACCTACCTACCTAACCTAAGATTAAAATATTGATTAAATGTGGTTTACGAGTTATACATTCAAGATCATGTGTAAAAATTGATAAATTTGTTGTCAATATTATATTCTTCATAAAAAATAACGTTGTCCATTCATTGCAGTTCATATTTTTTTGCAAATTATGATCGTCTTCAATCTATTACAGAGCAATAATGTAGTATTATTTGAATATCAATTTAATTTATAAAATAGTATATCAAGCTTAATAAATTAATAGGTTTTTGTTATTATTTTAGTTTGTTATGATCCTACAAATCTATATACCTAAATAAAAATGGATTACAAAAATTTATGTATGCGCATAACTTTCGATCGACTGCACCAAATTGGATAATTCTTCTTTTTTATGTTTGTTATTGTCAGGAGGTTTGTATAGAAAAAAATTAGGAAAACCGGAGGTGTTATATTTTCTTAGTCCGCTTAGTGGTATGCACTGCGGCTCTGCGGAAAGTTAACGGGCTTATTAAAATAAGTTTTTCAGTAATTTAGAAAATTTTCACGAAAGTGAATATGGCACTACGAAGTTCACCAGGTCAGCTAGTTGTTAATAATTTATGATTTTATCTTTGCAGGCGACTTGTCAAAAATTATCAACCAAAAAGAAAAGAAGAAGATGAATACCAGTAAGTAACGTTTAATTGTTTTGTGAATACGTCTTTAATCAAAATACTTCTAATGTCAGTCTGATGTGTCGATAAAATAAAAAAAAAAGTACTAAACATATTTTGATGCGACTTTTACCAATACACAGTGTTTTATGAGAAAGGTTTGGTGCGTAGTTTTTAAGGTTAATAATTATTGTTAATCGCTTGAAGGCGGGCTGATAGGTAATAAATAAAAATTTATTTAAATTTTAAATTAACCTAAAATTTTATTGATGTACTTATGTATATTCATCTACGAATCGACAAACTACTATTTGTTAACACTAACGATTTACAGTGATGTATGCTTATGATATTATAAATTTTTCTCATGGTTTCTAAAATTTATATTGAATTACTGTATAAAACCTTTAAAGTTCCATGCCGAGCGTAAGCAAGTTTTTTGCTGCCCTCCTTTTTAAGTAATCTATCATAGATATTTACTGATACATGCTCTAACCTAAGCCATTTACTTTTCAATGTATTATGAAACGAATAGATATTACAAACAATAAGGCAACTAATTGACCGGATCAGAGTAATTGCGCTAATCAAAAAATACGCCAAAGATTAGCCCTCGATGCAGGATTATTATGTAATTTACTTGTACATCAGGCTTCACCTCAAACGCAGTTAATATACAACTGTGTTTTTAGATGACGCCCATTTGATGGCATGGTCTCATTGTTTTCCCATCACCCCATCAACAGACTCCTCGAGAGCCAACTTCTTTCGAAGGACTTTTAAGTGGTTTGGCTTACCCATAACCTTTGTCAGGAAGTAATGTATTTTTGAAACGTGAACAATTATAAATATTTCGGACATCTAACACACAACGCCATCTAGTCACAAGCTAAACAGAGCTTGTGTTATGGGTATTAGACAATTGATAATTATACATATGCATATATATTTTGTAAATACCTACATATTATACATAGAAAACACCCAAATTGTGAAACGAATATTTGCAGATCTTACAAACATTTGGTCCGACACGGGAATCGAATCCGTGACCTCGAGCACAGCAGTCGCATACGCTACCACTATGCCCCCGAGGCAGTTAGACGATTAGTACATTAAGGGTTAGGTGCAACAGTTCCTACTAAAGTTTCAGATAGCTATCTGCTATATAAATCTGTTTACCAGATTCAGGTTGATAAAATGTATACAGAGTTATCTTACACACGTGTGTCTATCCAAGACTTGAAATCGAAATCTGTATTATCAGGCAGATATTTTCAATATAATATTTCAGGAACTTTTTTTTGGAAAGTTGTGAAACTGGTCATTAATTCTTCAAGAGTGTAATCTTTTAAAAAATGAAAAAAGTGAGACACTTATGGTACATATGTGATGAGATTAATTTAAATTATATAAAAACACCTGGGGTGAACCTAAATCATTTAACGAATGCAAATGTGGTCATAATATTAAAGCAGCGAGGATTTTTATGTTTTCGTAAATATAACTGGTTATAAAATGTTACATGAGGTGTTATTGAATAAATTTTGCATTTAGTTACAAAATATATGATACAACTATGTTTATTAACTTGACCTTGTATACATTAATGTACGTTCTGTTTTAATGACCTATATTGGTAATTATACTTTTACGTAAATTCGTTGCATATTTTTAATAATCGACTCTGTTTTGTTTTAGATATACACCTTGTAAAGCATTTAAACAATTACTTCAAGAGTTGACGGATTTTGCGGGACAACGGGAGGTAGTTGCTGAAAATTTGCAGTCAAATGTAGTGAGAGAGTTACATCTACTCGCCAAAGAGTTGCGAGAAGAAAGAAAGGTGAGTATTATGTTGTTTTACAGTAAATATCTAAGTGTATTATATTTTCTATTATCTTTCCTTTTGACTTCGCCGTAGTCGGGTATATAATATTTTGATTTTACATGCATCAATAATTATTTATTAAACTAAAGAGTTTGGATTTAGCCTTTGGTTTGATTTACCTATTGAGGTATGTATTTATTAGCAATTAGTCAGAAAAATTACAATATCAGGAAATGAACATTTCTAGCATTGACAGTAACACTTTAGTACTTAATTTTCCTCTATACCTAAATTTTACTTCTTAAATAGCCATACATCATATTATGGCAAATGCCTTAAAAACAGGGCGTTCCAAAAATAACCATGACATCAATACAGTTCGGAATCCAATGTTAACGATTCGATTAGGTGCGGCGCTTAGTAACGTTCCTTTTTGTAACTCATTGTTTTTTTTTTGTAATTGCAGCAACATTTGAATGAAGGTTCTAAACAAATGGGAGTACTGCAGTCGTCGATAGGTTCTTTAGAGCGTGCGAGAAGATCATACGAACGCGCAGCCCGGGAATCAGAACGAGCACTTGAGACCTTCCAAAAGGCAGACGCTGACCTTAATCTGAGGTGATTATCTAATAGACCACCTTACCGATAATGTTATCTTGACCTACTGATTGTAACAAGTGATTAATTAGTGCATAAAATATGTAACGGCATTTGTAGATGACATTATGGATTTTATTTATTTTTGCAATATCAATACATCTATAAAAATAAATAAAAATGCACTGTCTGTTTGTTATTTAAAATTACCAACTTTTCACTAAATTCGTATGAAAGTATATAAGGTATTCACATCAAAAAAAACTTTTATTTTAAATTGTGTCTGTTCCGTCTAATCTCTAGAACGTCTGGACTGGTTTTGAAGGGATTTTCACTCGATTTTCACTGGCAGATAGCTGATGTTATATGGAGTAGTTTTCATTTTAGAAAAAAACATTAAAAACCAATAAAAGAGCGTGCAATACCCTGCTGGCACAGCTAGTATACATATATGACTGTGTTGGTTGGTATCGGATTTTTCCAAGCATTAGATGAACCACAAGTACTTAATAAACTCAGCAATAGTACGTTGTCATTTATATTGTTAAACGTGCCATGTACACTAGTAATCATATTACAAGTACGTGGCATTTACGCAACATCTAGAACACAAAGAAACTGGTGGTTTTGACGAGGAATTCCAAATTCTCAGAAAATATAATAAAGAACGGTTTTAGGCACTGACTGACCTATTTCATAAAAAATAATAATTTTTTTGTTTGTTTAGAGTAGAAACACTTGAAGCAAACCATAGGGTTTGTTTTTAGCATTAACAACCCGCCTGGCTATAATTGTATAGTAGTTCAAGAACCTCCTTGTTAATGAGAGGTTTATGGCCAGCTGTGGACTGTTAGGCTCTTAATGATAGTAATGATTTAGCAGTCAGTATAAGTAATAACAAATGAGTTTTATGAAAAAAAAATCAAGTGTCAGGGGAAATTTGGTATTCACAAGAAAAAAAAACCATTAGAAAAGACTCGATTGTTTGATCTTCTAGTTCTAGAAACATACTTAAAATGCTTTCTAAGATATTCAATATGGGCACTAACTATGACGTAGGTTGACCACAATAAAATATAAAATTGACCTCGTATACAATGGCTTGGCAGAGCTTCAGTTCTGAGAAGCGAATACAATGTGTTATGCCATATAATAAGGAATATAAATTACAATGCTTAGTAAGCAATATATTTTTAATAAATAAAAACAATAATTCCTATCGTACTACTCCTTTTTCATTTTTATCTATCTTTTTCATTAGTTCTTATCAGAATGCTCTACATTATGCGTTTTACGTATAGCGAGTGTATATGAAAGTAATTGTGATAAATATCATAAAATATTGCAATATGTACGCTATTAGCTCATCAAACGCTGACGTAATATTTATAACTCTATGATGTAGACAAATATTAAACTGACTATTAAATTCAGTTGGGTTATAAAACTGAAAGGATTTTTGGGTCTTACATTTTTGTGCCCAATTCTTAAACTGCGTGCTTTAATATAGAAGCAGTAACTATAAACGTAAAGGAAGCTGTAAAGAAGAGCTATCAAAGATCATTGTAATATATATGATTCTGGTATTGCAGTCGAGCGGAGGTTGAAAAACAAAAAGCGAACATGAAAATTCGAAGTCAAGCCTGTGAGGATGCGAAACAAGAGTATATGGAGCAGTTGCGGAAAACAAACGAAGCGCAGCGACAGCACTACGAACAACGGCTGCCACATGTATTCAAACAGTTACAGGTACGTGTAAAATGGTTTTATTGTGGAATTTTAGTTTCTGTATGGAGCTGCAGTTATAGTGTCGCTTTTATTTATAACTAGTACTTCTTCGCAGACTTACTTGCGTTTTTGGTAACGACTATGCTCGTCACATAGTTTCATCTTTACATGGTACAAAATAAAGTCGTTTCCGCTGTCTGTTCGCTTAGTTCTTTTATTTGATCAACGAATTTTAATGCAGTGAGTAATGATAGTGAAGCAACACAAGAAATAAGTTGTTTTCTTTATATTTTCAAAATATCTTATTCGTTATTCTGGTATTAGGGGTGTGTCTATATTAAAAAAAAGAAATAAAAAATCAAAAAATACTTTAACTGACACGCTGTTATTTAGAATTCAGTCAAGTTTACAATAAGGGGGCTACTAATCTATGTTAAGAGTGAGCTGAGCTAGGCGTTCTATGTTTTCGAGTTGCTATAAAATATTGTTCGACATATCAATTTAAGGAGCGGTCCATGCCCATCAGTGGACTGTTAAAGGCTGTAGTGACTAATGTGAGTCGAATTCTTCCGCTGACCTTACTAAAGAACAAGAAATGTACACCTTGCTTTGTTAGCCAGTAATGGTCATCACGTTCATTGTCACTTACTAGTTAATTATGCATGAACGTGATTTCGTTATGTGCAATGATGCTTACTGCAAAATAAATGGAATAGAGGTGTAAATAATAGTGGGGATACCTGCTCTTTTATTACTTTTTAGTTTTTTGAAAACTACGATCTGAAATATGATGTTGTAAGGTTAAACATGAAGTCATTATTATACATTGTTAGCTCTTCAGCTAGAGGCTTATCATTGTAAAGGTTTTATATAGATTAAGTAGAATTAATTAGTGATCACTACAAGACGGCGATAACAATAGATTTACAAGAAATATAGACCAGAAATTTCACGTGGGAGAGCCACGCTTCGGCATGAATGGGCCGGCTCGACCGGAGTGATACCACGGCCTCACAGAAAACCGGTGTGAAACAGCGCTTACGCTGTGTTTCATCGAGTGAGTGAGGATACCGGAGGCCCATACCCCAATCCAACGCCCCCTGTCCCCCTCACCATCCCCCTTCCACCATGCTGCATTGTTCTTTTTCGCATTGAGGATGGTGGCCATCACTCGTGGATTCTGCTCATGCTTTCCATCAGGCAGGGCAGAGTCATTTTGGCAGCTTAAATTAAAAAAAAAAATGCCTTTAAAATTTTGTAGTGTTCCTAAATAATTTTATGTCTATGTTTCTATTATATATTAAAACTATATTCATACTTTCTTTAATATCTTCAGTCGTTCGAACTGCCTAATTTAGAATTATATTACTTATGGTTAGCTGTGTGACGCAATATACCGCCATTACTCTTAAAGTAATATACACACTTCGTTGTCTAATAACAGAAAACTCATAATCCATGTGCGTTTTATCATCTAGTCCTAACATTATTATATTTACATCAATAAAATAACACAAATCAGTAAACAATGATTAGCATATATTAGCTTTTATAAATAATATAAGTTTGAAGCAAACAAACATTCATTAAGCCGTAGGTTTACAGATTATATCATCATCTACGATTGTGAATCCAATCTATTACGGTTACTATAATCTGTATTTAAAAATTCATGCACATTAGTTGTTGCAATACTTTATTTTATTAATTAATATTCCTGCTTTTGAGATTTATCTTTGATCAATATGCTTAGTGTATAGTGTGATGAAAAAAGTAAAAAAACATATATAAAGAAAAAAAGAAAAATTAATCCTCGTAGATACACTTTGACAATAATAAAAACTAGAAAATATATATATCTCAATGATATTATTTAGTATACGAATGTAACGTGTTATAGAAATAAAACTAAGATTCTCAAAACTGTGTCTACGAGGATAGTGTATCTATCAGGTTAGGATCCGTAAAGTGGTAGTAAAACTATAAAGAATTAGACACAATATGATACTAAAACCTGATACTTGCTGGACACAAAATTATGATGTGAATATTTGTGCACCGTCAATGAGAATAAATTAGAAGTCGTTATGATTGTGCAGAACTAGCACCCTACATCACATATGAGGAAAATCAGTATGTAATATGTAACGTGACATGTATAATACCACGTGCACAGTAGAACTGAGTTAGTAGGAGCGGTTAGAGTGATATTTAAAAAACTGTGATGCCCATCTCATTGCACACCATTCCTGTCACACACAGCGATGCTATTCTAAAAACTAGAGGTATTGTCTGGGATTACAAATGAAGTGCCATTGGAACACCCGTGAGATGTAATTGTTACGTAATTTGCTTATTTCTTTATAATTTTTTTGGGTTTCTTTGGGTTTCTAAATGGTAGATAATTCATATGTGATCGTGATATCGTACAATGACCGACTATCAAAGTGGTTATCAAACTAGTTTTTTGAAGACATAAAGATGTCTTATATATATGGCGACCAAATAATATTATATAACAAATTAGCTAATAATTATCTCTCATAGCTTTTGGATAAGAATTTGCGATTTTGAGTGAATTGCAAGTCTTGGGTTTTTTTTTTTATATTTCCGGTTTTTGATTACAATTTTATAATTATAGTAAAATCAAAATAATATATGGTTTGGACTGATTCCGCAATCATTAAACTACGAAACTTAAAGTAAAATGAAATCCGACCGGGAGACACCATTAATAAATTACGTAGCTAATGACTTGCTGTCACAAGATATATTATGTTCTATTCGAATTTTGTGTCAGTTTTTTTAAAAGTTTATTATTTATTTCCATACGTTTACAGTCTAATATGCTTCGTATTTTAAAATAGTAATAACATATTATTGGTATTATGTTAATTGCTTAATCTAGGCTACAAAAATTACAAGATGTCCGTTTAAAATGTAGTAATACTCGACGTATTAGCTGTCGTAAGCTTTCTCTTTCGTAAACATTAGTCATTCTGCGGATAAAAAATATGGGAAAACATTGTGCTGAATTGCACATGTAAAGTTTTGTGTATTTGGAGACTGGCGGGACGCCAACTAGGTCAAGCGGAAAACTACTTAATACTATTTTTATTTAGGGCTTTATAACAATAAAGGGCCTTTTGCTGTCTATTTTATAATTTGACAGAATAGCTCACTGTGCAAGAATTTTTATTTTCAAAGTCAGGAGGCCCTCTGAGTATCTGTAGACATAATGTAGTAAAAGCAGCTTCGCGCGTTTTAACCAGATTAAGGAACCCTAGAAAAAGGAACATTTCAATGACTTTCCAACTTTTATTGCTATTAGTAGGTAGCCAACAGAATAGCTTAGAGGGACCAAACTTGTGTTGACAAAGTTGTGTGTAAATTTATACATGGCACTAAAAATAGTTACTCGATTTCATAAGTCGACCATTAAAAATTTTATTATTGTTTACAGGACTTAGACGAGAAACGAATAAAGAATATTAAGAACTTCATGTTGAGTTCTGTGGACGTGGAACGAAAAGTGTTTCCCATCATAATGAAGTGTCTTGACGGTATGGAGCAGGCGGCGAATAGTATTAATGAAAAAGAGGTAAGTGGAGGAGGATAATGTTATCGGTAAGGTAATTTATATCGGCAAGAGATTGTTACACTTACTAATATATAAACGTATTTACGTCACATTCCACGCGGCTTAAGATATAAGACTAAATATGCATTTCGATAAAATTATGACTCAACGTGTACTAGTTTAGTTCACATGCACTTACAGCTGACGCATACAGTCATGAAGTTACTCGGTATACAGTTAGATTAATAGAATTTTGTGACTGACTATATTTTTGGAATGGAACTTCTTCGGCTGTGGGATTTTATTCGAGTGGAAATGCCTATCCTCGTCATTCCAGTTATTTGCTACTAGGAATCTTTAAGATGACCGTTACACGCATGTCTATTTTTAGAAGTAACTACGTCGCGCGGATGAATACTGAAAATATTCATCTTATATATGTTTATTATTCATCTTAACGAAATGTAGTTTATTCTTCCGATAAATGTATAACGTATCATTTGCGTTTGCATTAATCATTAATGTTAATAGTCTTGTTCCGACTAATTTCTAAGTATGTTACATTTTGTTGATATAGCACATGTTTACTATATTCGTGACGCGGATATTTTGAGGAACTATTTCTATCTCATAGTTTTAATGACAATATTATCTCGTATATTAGGGACTTCATGATAAATTTTATTAGTTTAAATAATCGAAACAGTCGTTTAATACTCATTAAAGGTCTCTTAGCCTAGTAGCAGCATTATTTTGTATAGTTTTTATCGTTTTTTTTACCTCGGTAATTAAACAAAAAAAGATTCTTGTGGGATGATGTGGAAGGCCGAACGGTCAATATAATTTTTAGATAGTATTAAATAAATTTACTTTTTGTTCTTGTACGCTTAGATCTTCCAGAGTTCCCAATTAATTTTAATACGAATGATAGCTTAATCCATAAGGAAACTTTAAGTACATGTATTATACTAGATCATAGTAGAGAAATGATAGTTTTGAAAATTTCAACGATAACTGCGTAACTGATACTTAAGTAATTCACATTTCAATTAACATTTTTACAGGACACTAAATTAGTGATAGACAGGTATAAATCAGGTTTCGTTCCACCCGAGGACTTCCAATTTGAGACGGCATCAGGAGGTGACACTACAGACTCTTCGACCACACACCATCACACGCACAACCATCTCACAGCGGCCAGAGGAACAGTTTCAGGAAACAAAATCAAGAAACGAACAGGTTTACTCGCTATCTTCAGTTCTAACAAGGTGAGACAAACATACATGATGACAGGGCAGGAACAGGAATATTGCTTTGGGATTATATGGTTTATGCTTATGGAGACTGTTGATACCCAACAGTATGAGTAGTATTTGGATCCAATAATTTGGGAATCAATAGTAGCTTTTCTATGTTTAATAGGTGTGCCAGTTAATTTTAAGTTTTTTGTTTCTGGACCAGTGATATATCATTATTTTTAGAACTTGTTTCGTACCTATATCTTTGTACAGTCAGCAACGCAAGGCTGTAGTCTTAGTGTGTGTGAAAAAGCAAATGTTAAAATTTTGTCGGTTATTGCAATATATGGTTAATTAAATAAGAAAAAAAAAACAATAATTCTTATTCTTCATATGACGATAAATTTAATTTATTGACCACAGGTTGAACTTTTAAAAATATTTTAGCCATAATTAAATATTTCACCAAATTAAATATATCTACATTACCTAATTTGTTCTAGTTCTAGAAATTAAAAGTTTAGTATGAGTTTAATTAAGACTTCCGTTGCTAACTGTGCAATAGTATCCTGTCGGAAACTTTCACATAGTGCCAATAAAACTGAAGGTAGGCATAGAAGACTGAACACATACACACACACACACACACACACACACTTTATAATGTATATTATATGTGAGAAGTATATGTATTAATATATATTATATATATACATTGTTTCTCAGGCAACACCTTTTCATTATTGTTTTTAAATACGAGTGCACTTAAAGTTAAATAGTGTATTTTCCTCTTGGCAATGGGGTCGCCCATGGACTTCTTACATACCTACCTGCATTTGTAATATTAACAGTACATAATGTTTTTTACATATCTAAATTTATTTATGTACATTTTTTCTGCTAGTATATACTACCTATAGCAAACTTTTTAAAGTTTATTCGAGTATTGATAATTGGGATCAATTTCCATTCGAGTTTGTTTTGTGTCTGGGTGTAATTACTTTATATATATTTTGACCATATAGGTATGGTTACCATAGTACAATCATGCTCTGCCTAATTTGGTATGATGATTATTGAGATGCATCAAGATTATACAATAATGAATTATAAAGTAAATGTGTTGCCTGATGCTGTTTTACGATATAATAATAGTGTTTATGAGTTAATAGAACGGTATAATAATGTTTATGCTAGAATATATACATTTATTTTACATATAAAGGTTACTGGGCTGTGCTTGAATAAATGTTATGGGCTTTATATCGGCTTAATGTTATGAAAATTATATGTGCATGGTGTAAACATCATTTTAATACTTACGTTTATGTAGTACTTTTTTATTTTTCTATATTCCACGATTATATTATCATTATTTTTGTTATGTTATAAATGTAAATAAATGGCGTATAGTCTTGTTATTTGAAGTTTGTACTAAGTGGAATGACCATAAAATTTTAATAGACTTCAAGTTATAGCGAACTAGGGTTGTCCGATCGAAAACTATAGTGATTTAATAATTTTTATACCTTCCTTAAATGCCTCTTTTTTCGATTTCTCAATGCCGATTTTTATTCCAAATCCCTTTGGAATCGCTGCTGAAGATTAACGATGACTATATGCTATTAATTTACATTCGTATGTGTAAGTGGAGGTACTAATTTATTTTTATCTTTCAATTCCTGTTCGATCCCTACCTAATATGGGGTTCAAATAACAACCAATTGATATTATTGGCTGTCGGCGGCCGGTGGCTTGTCATGTGGAAAAAGTAAGTTGTTCGCAGTAATGGGATTGTCAATAATGCACGACTCACATCTTTCACAGCTCTCTTGGCTTCAGTTCTTTTCACACGACGTTTTCATGTACTATTGAATATAATTAGTCCTATTTAATAAGGACGCTCATTTTTTTAGCACAGTTTGCCAAATTGGTAAGAAAATAACAAAGCATTTTCAAGTTGAACATACTGTGTTGTTGTATATATCATCTAGTGACAACCCTAAATCTGAATAGACGTTAATGTTTAAATTATATATCAGACTACATTATTTTTACGTCGTTTTTATTAGCAACGAAAAATGAACTTAGTATATTTAAAAATTTTTTTTGTATCATGACTAATAAATTTAGTAACTAATTAGACTTCATTAGAGTTTATTTATAATGCATGATGTTAAAGGAGATTTATTAAAATTGCAGGATTAGTTTAGGAAACTTGTATAGGACCATTTTTTTCTCTAAACACATTGTTAAAAGTATTATTTTGTTATTTGTTTGCTAATCATAACGTATTTGCAAATTAACTAAAATTTAACTCCCTTTTCAATACTAGATAGATTTAACAATTAATTTATTAGAAATAATATTTTTTTTTATTAAAGTTTTAGTTAGGTGATTATTTGAACTTGCAATCTGAAACGCTCTTCAAACCTCATATAACCCAGTTTTGGGATTTCCAGTATGATATTATAGACCGTTACGTTTTCCGATAAACTTATCTGCAACAGCAAACCGCAGCTTGCGGTCTGATGTGTCCGATGGAAATTTGAGTTACAATGCAGGGGAAGTTCCCGTCAACTAAATTATTACAGTTATTAGAAAAGATTATTTGCTTTTTAGGTATCATATAATTATTAGAGAAAATGAAATAATTACGAACCGTTTACCCTTGTTCCATAATTGTAGCCAAGATATATAGAAGTTTAAATCCTGAAAGATAACGTAGCGTTTATTATTGCTTCTTCGCATGGTAGCCTGCCGATGATAGTACCTAAGTTATTCTACAAAATAAACAGAATTAAATGAGCTTTGCAGCAAAATGTTCATGTCAATGACATCCACATTTATATTATGTTGCTATCTATCGGTCCAGCGACCTGTTCTTTGTTTATTCCTTATGTTAATGTTGTTTGTTTGCCTTACGTCTCGCGCGCGGCTAACGCTTTGGCTACAGAAGATTGTCGAGGCGTGCAACTCGATCAAGGTCAGTTCGGCGTGACGCATTCCGTTCGTCTGTGTGCTTGAGGGTGTTTATTGGTCGCTTGATATTGTTTGAAATTGCAAAGTTGTAACATTTTGTATGATTGATTTTGTTTGTAGATGAGGGTAGTTAGTTCTGTGTAGCAGTAATTTCTCTCTCACTGATAATTATTATCTGTTGTAATTAAGTATGACAACACTGACATCGACAGGTAAAAATTTGGAGAATTTATAAAAATGAATGCTAAAAATAAAAAATACTACACAAAATAGTCGTCTTAAGGGAAATAATTGTTCTTACCATTGTTTTTTTTTAATAGGGCTAATTTTACTAATCCCAAAAAGTTATGAATTCATATTTTGTACCGCTTCAATTAAACCCGAGATCTGGAATAGTCAAACCTAAGAATCTTAAAAAAAAGTGTTTGACAGTTGGGTAAATTTATTTGCTGACCATTACGGCTTTCGTTGTTGTCATTATATCTGTAATATAATGATGCTAATATCGTATTTGACTCACTACATATATCTTAAAATAACTTCATTATCTTATCCGATCGTTTTCTATTATGAATTTATAGTGCACGTTTTCTGGGACGAGCCATAATATATCTATTTTGAAATGGGTAGTTTTTGCCAAACCAGGTTAACAACAAAAAAAACAACAACCCATCATGTCCCACTGCTGGGCTCGGGTCTCCTCTCAGGAGAGGGTTAAGGCCATACGTCCCCACGCTGGCCAAATGCGGGTTGGGGACTGGCAAGAATACGTTGTGGCTACGTAAATCTTGCCGTTGGATGTTTTTAAGCCGCCCGAAGGCCTCCAACTAAGCTTCACGACTGTTAGAGTATGATAACAACCGGGACCGACTGCTTAACGTGACCTCCGAATCACGGAGACGCTCATGGTAACATGCCACCAGCGGTCACCCATCCAGATACTGACCGCGCCATCGTTGCTTACCCTCGATTATTGTTTCTAATCACCGAGTGCAACTGGGCTATGAGCGCCTCTAACCAGGTTACGGGGTATTGAATTCAATGTTGTTGGATTTAGTTTCATTTTTGAATTACAATGTTTTAGTGATGCATGACCAGAAGTTTTGTATAATCTATCAATATAATTTTATTTTTCTCAAAATGTATTGCAACACATACAGTGGCTATATGAATAAGGATAAGGAATAATGTTGTATGAATTTTATTTCAAGTTTAAACCGTTACTGTAATAACATTGTCAATATTTTACAATAGTACGTTTTACTAATGTGAAACGTAACAATATTAGACGATATTGTTGGTAACAATAATATGTAAAAGTGTTTTCAATGTATTAATGAACTGTCGATGTGAGTGTGACCAATAACCTTTCTCTCTAGTACACAGATCGGTTGGTTTCGTATTGCTTCTTCTAATTTCCATGCTTGCACTGCTTTCATTGTTTTCAGCGCACTTTGCAATATTGTTTGTTCTATTCGTATTGTGATTAAGTATATGTTTAATGTTTATATTTAATACAATAATATTTGATATTTTTTATACTCAGTTCAATTGTGCATTGGTGTGTATTCCATATGCAAGGTCATTTATAATTAGTTTATTGCTACAGTCGGGTTTTCCTGAATCGGGATTATTTTTGTTATATTTTATTAAGAAAAGGTAGTGTAACGATACTAACTTTAGTAGGCTAATTTTTGATCCATTATTCAGGTTCTATAATTTAAGTGGGTTTGAAACTACCGAAGTGCAATAACGCATGAAATATTTTAAACTTTAATGCTATGAAAAATAGAGTCCATAATGGGTTGTAAAATTTAAATGGAGCCATTTCTAGTTATATATTATTGTAAAGTATGTATCGATGTGGTTGTAATTATAGAATGCAGTTACCGTGGTGTGTGGGTCACAGTTTGCACTGAACAGAAGTTGTTTGTCTTAAATTGTGTATTAAAATTGTAGATGTATGTTGCAGAATAACATGTCTACCGATGGAAAGGAGGATTACTCAGACTTGCCACCGAACCAAAAGAAGAAGAAACTTCAGGCAAAGGTTATGGAACTCAGCAAGCAGGTGAGTGTTACGTCATATGTTTTTACCTAAACGATATATTCGAATAAGATAATCAGTTTGCGAAAAGCAATTGGTTGTTTAAAATTTTTCACTCCACTCACATTTAAAAATCACTGCAACTATCAATAACAAAGTTCTAACTCAGTTTGCGGTTCAAATAAGATTCTAAAGAGTGAACGCGAACTATATTTTATATATAAAACATATGGTGTTTGTAATCTCCACATGACCGTAAGATTAAGTCTTAAAAATGAAAGTAAAAATACAACTATCTTGAATTTTAATGCGAAATTATATATGACCACATTAGTTGGTGGAGCTTCGTAATATTTTACGTCATGTGGGCAATATAATTATTTAAACGATATTCTTTCATAAACTGGTTTGACTCGAATTAGTGAAACATATGTGTGATACAATATCCATGTGTTGAATAATTATTGATATTGTAGGTGGCACAAGAGCAAGCTGCAATGGAAGGACTGATGAAAATGAAAGGAGTATATGAATCAAGCCCGGCGCTGGGAGACCCCATGACTGTGGAAGGTACTTGTACAGAAAAATATACATTTATTGTACGATAATATAAGGAAAAGAACTATGTCGCGGGTAAAACCCCTTATCTCACAAGCATAAAAAGAAGGAAAATATTTAATGCAAGCAACAACTTTGTAATGTTTTGTGCTTGGTTTTGAAGTATAACCAGTTATGTGTTAAATATAAGTAGTTACAAACATTATGAACAGAATCAGAATCGAATATTTTTATTGAGAGACAATTGCATTATCTTTACATTCCAAGTAATTTTTATTATTAGTATCGATTAATAGAACTGTTGGCAGTGGACACTCGCAGTAAGTTCGGCTGTTAACAATGTTAAAGGCTTGTTGATGATAGGACCATTGATTATGTTCGTGGGAGTAATTATGAAAAAAAACCATGATAGTGGTTAATAGAGATTGAAACGAAAGGATTATGGGTACTAAAGCCTATCAGCCCAGTCTAGTCAGTGTAGTCTGTCAAATCATTAATTAGTAGAAAATGAATATTTAATGCGATTTTCACCTATATAGATAGTGATTTAAGAGTTATCATTGATGTAATTAAGAAAATTCGAAAATTTAACCATGCGAAACAGCCCCTGTTTCGGGTCTCTTATATGTGCTCATTACACAAGTAATTTTTTTCACGGTTGGCCTAGTGGTTTCAGTGGTCTCCGGATGGCGTAAGAAAGCGGTTCCCGGATCTCTCCCGTCTCAGGCGCAGAGTGGCACACCGTGGTGGTTTAGTGGGTAGTCTGGCGAGTCAGTCAGGAGTCCCACACAAAGCAAACCCCCTGTCCGGGGGGGGCGGGGGGGGGAGCGAAGTGCGTAAAGGCATTCCACCACGTAAAAAAAAAAGATGGTTTCAGTGGTCGCCACACCGCTTCCTTTACAAAAACAAATTAGGTTGTTTTTGGGCCTCCTGTATCCTCCACTCACTCGGTGCTACACAGTGTAAGCGCTGTTTTACACCGGTTTTCTGTGAACACGAATGGGTCGGCTTGATCGGAGTGACACCACATCACTCCGGTCGAGCCGGCCCACTCTGTAGAAGAAAAATCGTGTTTTCTATAAAATCGTTTTTTAGATTATTACTTGTGCGAGAAACTCGATAACGGATTCAACGAAAATAGTTATTGGAATTCAAAGCGCAATTCTCTGCATTATTTATATTTGTAATCCAATTACAAAATATTGGGATCAAAAACTGAGAAACATAAAAAAAAACATAGATTTTTCTACAAAAATCTATTTTGCAGGTCAGTTAAACGAGTGCTGCGACAAGCTAAAGAAACTTCGCGCGCAGTTGAATAAGTTCGAAGAGCTGTTGGCCGAGGCCAACAGTCAGATTGGAGCGCCGCCGCTTCACACCGCCAGGACTAACGGACAACCACCGACGGGACATACCCAGGCCACTAGGTAAGCATCATTCACTAATAGCGAATGTGTCAATAAAGGTCCCTTTGTTCTAATGGTTAATCACTCTGACTGCTAAACTGGAGGTCGTGGTTTCGATTCCCGCCCAGGACAATATCTGTGTGGTCGTCACTGGGTCTAATTTATTATTACCCGACTGCGAAAGAAGGAGGGTTATTATTTTCGAGTGTTGTATGTGTGTATATATATATATATATATATATATATATTTGGCACGTCCTAGAGCCTAAATGGCTTGTCGTATTTTTATGTGAGTGGTGTTAATAGATTCGTCTTAGACATGAGAGTGACATTGAGTACATCAAAATTTAAAAAAAAGAATAAAAATATACGCAGTGGGTTTATTTTTTAAATGATTCAATACTTGTTTTGTATCGCGTGGGGGCTCCCATACAACAAACGTTTATTAACTCGTTTTAGCTCGATATCGATAACGACAACATACACGCTTGAAATGTAAAGATAATGGTACAGAACCCTTTCCGCGCGAGTTCGACTCGTACTTGGCCGATTTTTTTAATACTTACATATTATAGATTGAAAACTCCGATAGAAATGTAAGCAGATCATGCAAACATTTGGTCCAACCAGGACATTAAACGGTGTCACAGGCGATTATTTTTGGATACGAGTGTAAAATGTGTAGTGTAAAGATTTCCCCCGCAAAAAATCACGTCTGTTTTATATCGGTAAAAGGCGCTATGAATACTCCCCACCGGTCTGCCGGCCCGTGTTGCTCTACGAGTTAACCGTATAACAGCATACACAGCATAAAATTTGTTTTCAGCATCGGCTCTAACAGCGAATCTCTTTCGCGGTCAGCGTCCGAGTCGTCAGTGAGCACGGGCACGGGCACGGGCGGCGCGGTGGCGCGCGTGGCCGGCGGCAGTCCCGAGTCCGGGCTCGGCGGGGAGCTCGCCGCTGCGGGACACGACCACGCCAACGGACACGACCACGACCCCGACAATGACCACGACAACGATCACGAATCCGACTTCGACTACTACTACTGCGAGCCCGACCTGCAGCCCGTCGGATACTGCAAAGCGCTTTATGCATTTGAGGGTAACTTTACAATCTTAACATTTAATCACTGGAATTATATACATGTACATCATATATTTGAAGTTGTCGGTTAACGTCAGATTATGAGAAAAGGGAACAGAGTGTGCACCCGTCTTTACGCACACACTTGTGCACTATAGTATATCTAGCATAGTTGGCTGGTCACCATGGAGACTGGCCACCATGGTCGTAATCGGTTGGGAGAACATCATCTAGTAGACTGATAGCAATTCTTATTATATTTCTTTAAAAAAAAATAATTTAATATAACCTGATAGTTTCATAGTAACTCAAAAATTTATAACACCAAGAAGAAGTTTGAACTGTGAATATTATGCAAGCAATATTAATGAGAAAAAATGGGACAGGTATTGGCAGTGGGTCCACCATGAAGATGGAGTCCGGCGAACAGCTGCTGGTGCTGGAGACGGACGCGGGCGACGGTTGGACGCGCGTGAGACGCAAGCGCACGCACGAGGAGGGGTTCGTGCCCACCACATATATCGCTACCACGCTCTACTCCGATGCGAATTCACACTAGCCGGTACCTACCACATCTGTTATTTATCTAATTGTATACAAAACATCTCGGAAAATATAATTAATACAACTTTACATTCCTGTTACAAATTTTAATCAAATAAATAAACATTTAAATATATTTATCAATTGAGTAGTCTCAAACAATGACGTCACAAGTTTGTATTTAGTTCCTTTTTCATACATATTTTGACAGATGATGAAAATTAAGTAGTTTGATTTAGGTCATCTACCCTGTTATATTCATAACTACACATTAGTCAATTGTGACCACGTTCATTGTTTCCACTTATACAAGATAGTTTATGTGAATTATGGAATACATGTCATGGAACAAACAACTACTGGCTACTAAACTGACATTTGCTCGTGGCTCTGCCCGCGTGTATCTCGGTTAGAGTGGTAAAAAGTTAGCTATGGCCTTCCACAAGAATCAAAGTATCTCCATGCTAAATTTCATTAAATTCGCTGTAACGGATTAGCCGTGAAAGTGTGACATACAGACAGAGGTTTTTTTTTATAATATTAAAATTAGTATGGATTACGAAGGGAACCACAGGCATAGCTAATTAATTTATAGAAGTGATGTGCATGTGATGTGTATTTTTCACCTAAAATAAACAAATTTTGGCATAATTGAAGAATAAGCTAATTAATTCAGAATCAACTCCTGGACCTAATTTGGTTGCTTTTTCATTTTTTGAATTGGTAATTTGAAAAAGATTAATAGATTGTAAAGGTAATGGCATAGTCATGATGTTGTCTTCTTAACAAAACGAACATGGAATGTACTTGATAAGATTGCAATAACTTTTTTAAGAGAACTTTTTGAAAGTGTGCGTAATTAATGAAGATGATGCATAGTGTGTATCTATTTCTAAAAGGTTACTGGTTACTTTAATTTCAATAAAGCATTTTTTAAAATTTCCAGATGCAACGATCAATGTTGGAGCTTGCTTCGCCAAGCTAACGGTGCGGTACGTGCGTGCAAGACGAAAGGCTGATACGAGAGGCACGCACGCATTCATTGAAACGTTTCGTGGCCTATATACATATAGTAATAATATTTTTGCTATAATTTATCGTATCGAAAATGTTCGCATTATTTTTTTATTGTGCTCTTTCTATTCCGATTGTTGTCGCGGCGAAGGCCACCGACAAACAAGTGAGGAAACATTCCATGATCTTATTTATTGTGTATATTGTTGGTTATGTCCCATACATATTTTCATGTATGAACTGTACCGTAATAGAGTAATGTTTAATTGTAATGTGGTGTAACTCATCTAGATCTTCATTGTGCCAGCTGTTTACGTAATAAGTTTATATTTCGTACTTACGATAGTTGTAATCTTGCTTTTATGTTATTTGCCATTGAGTATTTTGAAATTATAGCAAAAATAGATAGATTTAGGTGTTATAAAGATGTGTAAAATATGTAAACTTAGATATAACTGAATGCTATCGACATACTATGAATATGATAATACATAAAATATGGATTCCTGTGTTAACAGTCATATGCGATGTATTGTATAATACGTACTCTAATGGAATGTTATATAGGATATTATCTAATAAAGCTAGCTAAAAGTCACGATTAGCCAATGTTATTTTTCTGAATATACGCTGTTTGCGGGAACGTATATATAGTTCATGTATTTATATTTAGGCGAGATGACGTACGAGAGTGAAGCATACAATTTTTCTACAAATATAAAATTATGCGACGACTACATGATTCCTTTGATTTCTCCCAAAAACTCTTAGTACATAAATACAAATAAATTAATTTGAACAAAGTTTCGTTTAACAAAGGTCATATAAACTGACACAGAACAAAATATACGAAATCATGCATGTGTCGCCGAAGGGATAGGCAGAGGTATATTTAACGCCTACAGACTCTAATCGGGATGTTTTGTTTGGTAGAGCCTCGTCCATCGACCAGCTGACCAGACCAGGTAGGTGTACAGAACAATGTAATGGAAAATAGAGGACTTAATTAACATGTCATACAGAAGGTGGTAAATTCAAATACCGTTTATGGGTTCACATTTTTATTCAACAAAATAGCTAAAAAATACGCTCGTCAAAATATTATTTTTTAGATTATTACTTGTGCGAGAAATTCGATAACGGATTCAACGAAAATAGTTATTGGAATTCAAAGCGCAATTCTCTGCATTATTTATATTTGTAATCCAATTACAAAATATTGGTATCAAAAACTGAGAAACATAAAAAAAACATAGATTTTTCTACAAAAATCTATTTCGCAGGTCAGTTAAACGAGTGCTGCGACAAGCTAAAGAAACTTCGCGCGCAGTTGAATGAAGAAAGAGCTATTCTTATTATCTAAGGAGCTATTTTATGATTTTTATGGTCACGCCAGGATACGTGTATCAGTGCAAAGCATGCTTTAACACAGTAGCTCTTAATTTACCTATTTTTTTTCTTATATAACTGCTAAAGTATACTTTGGATTTTTATAAATGATTCTTGATGATGTGTTAATACTTTTATATGCATCTCTATTGACTTGCCACATTATGTACACCTTTAATAAATGAACCGAGAACGGATTCGATTCGGATGATCAATGATTGACTGACCTGTTAGCCTTGTGGTTATGGATCCTGACTGCTATGATAGGCGTCGTGGATTCGATTTCCACCCAGAACCAACGTTTGTGTGATGAGTACACATTACGTATTTAGAAATATATAAGTATGTCAATCAGCAGTTTGGTTACCATATTACAGGCAGTATAATATCTGCGTGCGACGTTGTATATTACCCGTAGCTCCGAACGATTTCAGTAATTGCAAACATGCCCATTTCTTTGGGTTTTTGATGAATAATTTTTTATCCTCATCACTTAAATAATTGACACTTCTCTGATTTGCCTTTTTCAAGACCTTTTTTGCCTCACAACCATTTTGTAGAACAAGTTATCCTCTGTGGTATTTCTGGACCGATACGGCTTTCAAGAATAGAGCGTACTCCAATCAAAGACAAGCACTTCATTTGCGTTGCAGGGGTCCATGGGCGGTGGGAGTCAGTTTCCATAAGGTCACTGCTCGTTTGCCAGCTTTGTCATGAGTACCGCCGCGGTCGATCAGGCCCGTGCGTGTTTAAATCAGCGTGGCTCTACTACCTCTTAAAAGCTGTATATATATAGGTATAATCTGTTTAGTCAAATTTAGGGTTTGTACCGAACGAGGGCTTGTGACAGATGTCCTCTGTACTGTGATAGGTAGTTCCGAAGTTTTGAACTCCGCTGCCACTTTAGTTGCTACTTTGATAATGTAACTACGGTGTTAATAGAGTAGCACAATATATAAGTCACAATCGTCATAATATCAGTCGAATTTATTCTAGTAATAAATAGAGTATTATAAACAATTCGGGTGTCTGTGTCATATGTATTATATACATAATATTACATAGTATCTATTGCATTTCATCACTGAAATTGTACACGATATTTACGTACTTATGAATGTTTACAGAAAATGTGTAAAACCTTTCTAATCTAATAAATTAGTAGAGCAGACAAAACCATGCAGCGTGCAACGTGTGGCAGCCCAATGACCGCTAACTATGCATCATATGCATGGTTTGTTTGTCATCTTATTGTGTAAGAACTTCCTTTCTATTTGTAGAACGGTATCACTAGCCCACCGTTTTACATCATCAATGACCTTAATAGCATACGATTTCGGTTCTAAGTACCTTAATTTAAAATAATAATACATATTTCGAAAAACTTATAAGGAATAGGTTTTAAAACTTTTTCAAATTATTTCATCTCAGTCTGGCCTTTTTCATCAGGGATATTTTTATCTGCATATATTGGTGATAAGTAGAGCTGTTTAGGCCTTCTCTTTTAAAAAAGTACAGAAAACTTAACCCAAATAAAAGTTGCTTTAAAGTCATTAGTGAACTACACAACATATCTACTTTCTTAGAAGCGTAGGAATCTGTTTTACTGGCATAAGGAAATTTCCAATTTGAACGCGAGAACCCAACGACGTAGTATTTAGTCTTTACAGATCTACAGAGATGGCGCTATGCAAAGCAAGAATTTTTTTTTTTTTAATACAACTCCCTCATTAAGAATATAAATTCCTGTGTCACGGGGATCTTTACAAACATACATGAAACGGACAAAAAGTACATTTGTGGATCACACAAAGTGTTGTGCCATGTAGGATTTGAACCCACAACATTTGGCGCAGTAGGAAGCGGTGTGGCGACCACTGAAACCACTAGGCCAACCGTGTAGTCATATAGTCGTGTTGGGCCATATGATTTGTTTAGGTACATTCGAAAGGTATAACGGACTTTAATGGGAACTGTTTTCTCATTAAAGTCTTTCTTGATAATACAAAAAATAAATAAATGTAATATTCAAATCGGATATTTATTACATCTCTTTTAAATGAACCTGTTACACGTTTATAAAAACAATAGTTTCCTGATCAGTGAGTTCAGGAAACTATACAGGTAATCAATCTAGGTATTGTTAGTGCACCTAATCACTAATTTCTTTACCATAGCATTAGGTAAGCCGTTGTTCACTTTGTGTACGTTGTTGTACATTGTGTGACAGACTAACAATATGTAACTGTAAATAGACGACAATCACAATATTATGTAAAGCAATTGAATAGACCTAATTAATAATAAACTTTATTTATCTCGTAAAGGCAGGTACAATTTCAATAATAAGATATCTAGGCAAAAACCAAAAAAAAAACTATAAATTTCCTTAATAATGACTGACTGTGTGGAAAACCAAATAAATAGTTCAAGTTGTCTTATTTTAATAGATCAAGAAGCAATCTATGTATACACGGTACATAGATACGCAAAATTTTTTAATTTCATCTCTGAACGGCTGAACCGATTTTGACGGCACTTTCACTGGTATATAGCTAATGATATAAGGAGTAACTTAGGCAACTTTTTAGACTACCTTAACCCCGCGGCGTTCCGTGGTTTTTGTTGTACCGCAGGTAATACTGTGGGGCTCAGCTAGTTATTAATAAAACGCTTACAGTTAATAGCTTTTTTCTTCAGTTCAATTTCAAGTTTTCGTTATATCCTTGTTGGTGTAGTTCAGAACTGCAATCATGTAATGTTGGCGGTTTATGTTTTCGTACATAAACTTTATGGTACTGTAAAGTAGGCCTTTCTTAGTTATGAAAACAGGCAAATCACACAGATAACAATCGATCTCTCAAACGAACGAGATTAATTTTGCAAGAAAAATAAGTTCAGTGGTGGGCAAATCTCTAGAATATTTTCGCGTGATTATTTTCACAACGAGAAACGCGACGTATTTCTCCTTAAATACCTACTTACAAAATATACTTTTCAGGTCTAGATGCTCTTAAGTACCTTTATGTGAAACAGTCGTGCAAAGGGTAAAAACGGGACCCTATTACTGACGTTCGTCTGCCTGTGCGTCTGTCCATCTGTCTGTTACGTGTGTATATACATGAACCGTGATAGCTAGACAGTTGAAATTTTCATAGATGATGTATTTCTGTTGCCGCTATTACAACAAATACTAAAATCAGAAGTAAATAAATTGTTAAGGGGCTTCCATAAATATTATTATTGCCGTTTTTGCTCGATATAATTACAACAACAGGTAGACGCTTGAAATGTATCTATAGATAATGGTACGAAACCCTTCCTGCGCGAGTCCAAATCGAACTAGGCTAATGTTTGTTGTACAATTAGATTTAACTCCTACAATAACGTCTTAATCTACTGTAGTGTCGGTTTTCCAAGTTTCAACCCAAAAATGTAACTGCTTATAAGGCACTAGCCTTTTATTTGCTAAAATGTTTAGTATTTTTTGGCATTGTAACTAACACGCACGCAATTTGTATTTAATTAACAAGCACGAGTCACTATTAAAATAACAATTGTTAATATTCCTAACAACGGTTAGTTAAATATTAATGTTTTTGCTGCCAAATTTAAATCTGTTTAGAAATATATATTCCTTATTTCCTGATTTCCCGATTTTATTTCCTGATTTTCAATGCCAAGACTAGTTCATTTTAACACGACAATTATTAATTTTGGCATAGTATATAGGCACTTTAGTACTATAAGAATATAAATCGTGAACAGGCTACTTGCAATCTACCACTTTCCCCCAAAAATTGCATTGTAAAACTAGTTGTCGTAAACGTTTTCACTTCAGATTAATAGTAAATATTGTGGCGTAAGCACGTTCGTATGATATAATTTGTTTTGTCATTTACACGCAGCAGGCCATGCGCTAAAGTCGTAATGGGTTTTATTGTCAGTCTTATAGCTTGAAAAGTTGGAACACATTTACAAATACTTGACGCTGTTGGTACAGTACCAACGCGATGCACTATTTGATGTAATCATTACACTCCGTCTTAATTAGGTAATATTTATAAAAAAAATACTTCCTTCGTTTATGTTCGCATGTGACTGGATGCTTACATTGAGTTCGCTGCTCCATTGGCCGAGTGCTTCGTCTTCCGTCTCTCGTCACGCATATATTGCATAATTCGATGATGTACTATCAAGAATGTTCACGCATTAAGCATTCATTGCTAACTAGTTAGGCAGACATCTCAATGAAAACACATAACTAGGCGATGGAACGCTTTGTTAGCGAATTTAACTTTATAAGCTAACAACTATAAGTCTTCTAGATAAACGAGTTTTGCGAGAACTGTGGCTAAATAATCCTGAGGTCGGATATTGTGTAAATATTTAAATGGAATTCCTGCTACGGCTCGAATAGACTGGGATATTGCATATCAACTATGGGTATAACTTCGTAAGGGATAAAAATAATGAAACAGGTTTAAATAAAAAAAAACAAGTAGATATAACTAGCAAACCAGTTAAGAAAGAATGAAATAAATAAGTATGAAACTTATAATTACGGAACCATAACGATTTTAAAAATATAATTTACGATTTTAAAGTAAGTATGAAAGAGGCTGGGGTACTAAAGTTATCTAACGATGTAAATAGTTAGTCTCAGGCTCGGATCTGTTGATGAGATGTATGTCATGACGTATCACATTACTGTTTCGTATATTAATCGAATAAAAACTCTAAAATAATAGGTATAAAGTTATACACGTATAAAAAAGATTTGGTAAATAAAAAAATGAACAGCTTTTAAATCTTTTTCATTCTCACGTTGCGAGGCGCTTGCTCCTTTATAAAGAAGAACAAACCATGGCTCGCACACGAGAAAGCCATATGTAAGCCGTATATGGGTCCTGAGTCTGTCAAAGTAACCGCCGTATATTCTCGTAACCATCTCGTTTGTCGACCGGTGGGTATAGACAGTTATAGATAGTAGTGAATATATACATTGAGCAATTATAGTTTAACCTATTGCCTGATTAACTACACGTAAACGTGATCCGTAGGCATGTTCGTTGAAGTAAAGTTATGTAACGCTACAATCAGTTAAACCACTCTAACAGGTTTTCATTGCAATACAACTACGCACAAGTGAAATGTTGGGTGTAAGAGTCTTATTATTACTGCGACTAACAACTTGTACAGACAATGGCCCATTTGACGCAAAAGTAGAAATTTATTTGCAGTTCGCGACTCCGCACTTTATATTCAATTTTTATGGAATTTCTTCACGTATGCACGATTAATACTTACGATCACGAACCCGTGTGGAATGTCAGAGAAAACTTTTCAAGTTAGGGTTCTAAATTGAACTTTATTTTATTTATTTATTTATTCTCAGAAAGCTTACATAGTTGTGTCACAAATGTGAGTAAAAATAAAAAAGATTAGTCACCAGAGAGCCAATCACAAGTTTTCACTTCAAGTTTTAGACTAAAATAAAATATTATAAGCAAATAGGTTAGAAATAAAACATAGTGTAAACAAGTGCCAGATTAGTGTTTTTTTTCTTTTGATGAGATTTCAACCAGTCGGCTCGCTATTTCTGCCAATATCAATTATTTCAAGTCTTCAATTCTAAGTCTTTGAGTCTTCAAGTCTTCGTCTTGATGAAATTAATGATTAGAATATAAAAAAATGTGGATGAAATGAAATAGGGACCGTCTTTCGAAAAAACAAAAAACGATCTCGCCAGATTAGTAATAAATAATTGCTTCAACGCAAATTTAGACAACACCGCTCAAAAAAAAGTAAGGGCTAAACGCATTCTTGCTGTGGATACGCTTTTTTCTTGTAGAAGTTACTAGTTATATAAAAATTGTACCAAAACTATGTAATGCATATGTATATCTTAGATAATAGACAAGGGATCTTTTAAATTTTTTTACTCCTTGATACATTTGTAGCGTTTTGCTTTATAATAAATACCAAGGCAAAACTATTCCAGAAATGCATTCACCTGAACATACTGGCGAACCTGGTGACATTGTAGTAATGTAAGGCATTAAATATCATATTCGAAAACATTATATTTTTAATACCTAAGCAGACACTGAATAAACAATTTAATGGAATGGATGGAAAGATTGAAGATCCCGATGGACAAAACAGCCTCGAATATTAAGGAGTTTCATTAACGAAGGTATATAATTGAATCTCCCTTCAAACAAAGTAAGGCTCCCACAACATCCCCGATGAATTCAAAATTATGAATCATTTTGAGGGAATATTTTCGACCAAAAATTTGCAATCTAATTGCTTTTATTTCGATCTTTCTATAGATAATTTATTAATTAATAATAATTTCGGACATGTTACACAAAACACCCACTAGTCCTGAGCTAAGCAGAGCTTGTGTTATGGGTACTAGACAACTGATATAAATATATTTTTTTGTAAATACATATATATCATGAATAGAAAACACCCGAACTCCGAAACAAATATTTGAAGATCATACAAACATTATATATATTTGTATGATCTGTAAATATTTGTTTCGGATATTAATCATCCGACCCGGGAATCGAACCTGACACCTCAAGCACAGCAGTGGCTTACGCTACCACTGTGCCACAGAGGCAGTCAATAGGACTATTTCACGAAATAGTAGGTAATGAGATTATAATGTGGTTTAAATTATATTCATATTTTACTTTCAAATCTAATTGTAATGTCAAAACTGTCTTAGTTTAAGGAAAACCAATTCACAATAGTTAGGTAAGTATTATTATTAAATCCATGCCGATTTATATCCTTTCTTATTATCGATTCTAGGCAATTTAGTAAAATTGTTAAAGCAAATTAAAATATGTTACGTATATGTTAAGGATATATCAGATGTTAAGATCGACAGGAAATGTGAAAAATTGACGTGGGTTTCGATCGAAAAGTGCCGGTCTAACATTATACAAGACGGTTTTTTTTCCTTCCTCTATACAGTTATCCCAGCTTGACTGCACGATTGGCCTAGTGGTTGTAGGTTCAAATTCCACTCGTACTTTGTGTGATCCACAAATTGTTGTTCTGAGTCTGGTTGTTTATGGTCTTTATGTCCGTTTCTTATATGTTTGTGAAGTCCCCCTCGACATGTATATTCCTAATCCTGAAGTAGTCTTGAAAAAAAAGCGATGCACAATGCAAACACAAAGATGCTCAACCAAATCTATGAACGAGTGCTGCTGCTATCTTCGCGTTGATGTTGGAAACTTTCAGACCATCTAGTATATTTCTAAGTTATTTTAGGAGACTACCGTTAATCAGCATTCCTAGTACAGTGCATCAATATTGATGAGTAGCATCATCTCGGGATAGAGACAAAGAAGATAGGCCTAGGTAAGGCGTCAGTGATGTCACGGACATGCTGTGCTACATACACACTGACAAGTAGGTATATTAGTAACATAAGATTTAAAGTTAGTAACTGTTTTCAGTTCGGTAGTATTTAGACAGTAAAATCCTCCTTTTGTGCGGTGAAGAGGTGGCACGGTGAAGAGGTGGAAACTTCGTCGGGTCTTTTCATCGTTGATCCCACAGTGCCTAAAGACGAAAGTCTTCAATGCGTGCGTCCTACCCGTAATGACATACGGAGCCGAAACGTGGACACTTACGGTTCGACTGGTCCATAAGTTCAAAGTCGCTCAGCGTACTATGGAGAGGGCTATGCTCGGCGTTTCTCTAAGGGATCGCACCAGAAACGAGGTGATTCGACAAAGAACCAGGGTCATCGACATAGCCCATAGGATTAGCAAGCTGAAGTGGCAGTGGGCTGGCCACATTTGCCGAAGAACCGATAACCGTTGGGGTAAACGAGTTCTTGAGTGGAGACCGCGTCTCGGCAAACGTAGTGTAGGACGTCCACAGGCCAGGTGGAGCGATGATTTGCGCGGGACGGCTGACAGAAGCTGGTTGCGAGAAGCCACTAAGTGGCGTGAAATTGGAGAGGCCTAGAGGCCTATGTCCAGCAGTGGACTGCGATAGGCTGATGATGATGATGATGATGATGAAGAGGTGGCAAATTACTTCAGATCCCTGGTTCCTTGCGAATGCAGGAGTCATGTGTATATGTATTTCCAAATTAATTTCGACGTCCAACTCCAGGTGTCTTACTTTGGAAAGGATCAAGACATTGTGATTTCAGATCGTAACAGAACAAACATTGGAAGTAAAATCATTACACGTTTGCTTAACTTACTCGTTATTATAGGGATGTTAAAATACAAAAATTATTGTTATTTTTCATTGATGTTTACCTCAGAACAAAATATAAGATAACAATGTTGGCGAGAGTAAGTAACATTATATTCGGAGCTCATTATTATCCCGTAACAAGCAAGTTCACGTGTTATAGAATCTGAAGCCTCCGGCTGGTCTTGACTTTGCATGTTCGTTAGCTTAAAATATTGTTAGTTTCCCTACAACGAGCTTCACGAGGGAATAGAGAATATGTTAAATTAATCATAATATTGTCTGACTAAAATGTATTTTCTATAGCCTTCAAATAAATTTCAAATTTAAAGAACCTCTTTTTAAAGAACTGGGTAAATAATCGTAATATAAAGCATGCTAATTGCCCATTGCTCACTACTTTGATTAATTTTGGACTCCTATTTTCTGTTATTTAAAAAGAAAAACAGTATATAATAACTGACGTGAAACCTTCATTAACCCATATTGGTTTATCTTGGGTGTGAATACAAAATATATTCTCCATTTCTTTTACTTCCTCATTTCTGTTTAATGATATGAAAGATTACAGATATATAACATTGAATAAGTATGAAAATATTCTTACTGAGTCTCGGTCCTGTTGAAATTGTCAATAAAGGTATGAATACGAAAATAGTAAGAAATTTTATTTGATTTCACATTACTAACAATATTTTGTTAACAAAAATGTCATTTCACGCGCTCAGTATCGTTTATCTTGCAGTCTGTTCTGCACCAGACCTGTCGCTTTGAAGTTTTGCTAGAGCTCTGTCCAATTGGCTTTTACAACTTCATTTTCCGGCATTTAATGCCACTATTATTATAAAATCATACTCCGTTGCAAAATTCTTTGAAATATATCATTATATCCTCGATAATATTTTCGTCATATTGTTATTTATTAATCCATTAAAGAAAAAAATATATTTAAATATAAATTGAAAATATTTACTTGGAAATTAATAAATGTGTCCGTTTCAAAATGTGAAACTTGTTATTTAATTTAACTCATTCTGTTTTCTATGCTCTAAAATAGAAAATGAAATATTAAAAGTCACATAAATGCTGTTGGTTTATAGACAGAGAAAAAATCAGGCCACCAGATAATGTAACTAGTATAACGATATTATGTATTTTTATCTTAACCAGTTAGTTATATAAGCGGTAATACTTTACACAGCTTGCTACGCTTTATTTTGTGGAAAGCGCAGCAAACAACCGTATATTTTAGATTTAGAATTAAACAAAATATGACCTAAATATAAATTCTTTTTCTTGTACATTATTGTAATGACTATTAAAAATTCCAACAACATCTTTAATGAAATTAATCTTGAATATGGAATGATTTTATTACATTACATATAACACTCTCCTGAGAGGAGATCCGAGCCCAGCAGTGGGACATAATGGGTTGTTGATTGATTGATTGATTGATTGATATAGCATACAGCATTACAAGTGCATTGCCGGCCTTTTAAAAGGAGTACACTCTTTTCTTGAAGGTTTATTTGCAAACAGCATTTATATAAATGACCTGAAGAATTACATGACCTGCATTGAACTTCTTACTTGTGGCCATGATTCTCCTTGCCAGCATCTCTTGACATGTTAAGTCACTCTCCTGTAGAAGTATCTGATGGACATGTGTAAGTATCAATCCAAATGTAGGTTAGCAATGAAAATATCTCTTATTATACCTAAACGATTCTCTAAGTGTACCAAATTCTAGTGAATTTAACCACCTGCCATAATCTCTGTCATGGTCGATGACGTCCAACTGCAGTATTTTAAGGTATTTTTAGACAATAACTTGTAATCCTGTCACTCGATTAAACATTTTAAAATAATAAAAAATACAAAATACTACAAAAACGTTAAAAAAAATAGATTACTCAAGAGTATAATCAAACATTTAAAAGGTTTTTGTTACAGAACACAAACTTCATAAAAATATAAATTCATTAAAATATGTAGGTTTAATAAATGTCTTTCGAAATCGGAATACAGAAAATATGAGATTCAAAAGATAAAATGTTAACTTCTCAGTCACTCATGAATAATTAAATTAAAATTAATTATTAATTTTGAAAGCATGTTTGTTACGCTTTGTTTGTTTAAAGTCGTTACAGGGGTTTAGTTGCCGTAAACCGGGTGCTTATACTTTGATTATTTTTAGGTTTTTACGCATTTATTTCTAGCTTGCTGAGGATCAGTAACTGTCAATTCTGACCAAAGGAAATATTCGACGTGATTAATTAAAATTTCTATTTTGACAATTCATGTTGGGCAGCATCTCTAGGCACAAAAAAAGGAAAAATCAATAAAGGACAGGAAGGAGAAATAAATTAAAGAGAAATAGCTGGTGATAATGTTACGTTTACCTACCGTATTATGGTTTTTAGCGGTTAACCATAAAATTATGTGTACCGTTATTTGCTTTGCAAGAATTACAAGAATTAAAGTCACAATCAAAGTTAAAATAATCATGCAATACTGTTTATTTTTTGTAAAGAAATGTTTATTGTGATTATTTTTTTAGTATTAAGTAAGCATACGGAACAAACGTTCATCACATTAAATCTAACCACGTTTAGGGTAAAGCCACCCGGTTGTGCAGCGCATTAGATTCCCCTCTTGGCAAAAAGGGCAACACCTGAGGTCCCCATCCACCCACATTAAATTCGTAGCGTAAATTCGTATCATTGCTGCGGACTAAGCATTTGCGAATCAAAACCAGAAGGGGGAATGCTTACTGTATATACACCTATCTGAACGCAAATAAAGCGCCCAAATTCGCAGCATAAATCAAGCTGAAACACGGAGTTAGAACAGAACATTAAAAGCGTATACGGTAAAAACCAAATTCGTAGAACATTTAATTTCGCTTGAAATAGTCTGAAACCACAAACATTTCGGTATCGATTAGGGCCATAAGACGGGAAAATAAATTCGAAACACAATAAATGAATTCTTGATTAGATTCGTTGTATGCTGAAAAGTCTTAAGCAATCTTGTAAGTTAATTAAAAACATACGATTCAATATAACCGAAGGGTTAATACTTCGGGAACAAAAATGCGTCAAGAGTTAACAGAGTTGGTGATGTTTCTGAATACAAAAAGGACTTTAATTTGTCAAAGTCGCAAATATTGGGTGCTCGCTTCATCACCACGGCTGTTTGTCATTCAGGGCTTGTGCTTAATGAAACTTCGGTCTACAATTAATTTGTAAGTAATTTTACTCACGAGGTGGAGCGTAAAATTTTAACCTTTATTTATTATTTAGTTGAATTTATCTGTCATAAATTATATTATGACCCAACGTTTCAAGTTTCGAATTCGACGTAAGAGTTCTACATTTTCAAAATACAAGATGTGACACATAGTTTTAGTGTTGGGACGTCTGCGTAAAAAATGTGTGTGTTGACATAATAAGTGGTAACTGTTAAGGTAATCCGATGTAAGTGATATTAATTTGATGTAACACACTTTCTTGCTGGCGCGTCTGGGGTGGGTGGTAGGCAACTCTCGCGCAGTATCCGTACGACTGTCGACTTTGGCGCAGCTGGCGCATGACCTTTTCCGCTCACCGCGGAGCTGACATCGCGTTTAACTCGAATCAGTTTTGAAAGCTTTCAAATTCAGTATACAATAACAGTGACAATCACAGTGACAATCTTATTAGCTAAATATATTTGAGGATATATAAACACAGTTCGAGTAAGTATTGTGTACTTTATTGGGAAAGACTAAGCACTTGTGACATGACGACGAGACCCTAAAAATATAGAGGTACTAGAAAGTATAGATTTCTAATATTCCACGTAAGCCTAATACGGGTGCGACGTTACTATCCTATAAAGGAAATGTCAGAGTCACATTTACGTGAAATGTAGGACGGGCTCTGTAATGTATTGTGTTCGTAAGGTCTGGCTGGAAATGATAAAGTTAAGGGCAACATTCTATTTTAAAGTTGTTAAGCTAAGAGTGGGTATTTTCCATAAAATATTAAATAGTTTAACGAAACTTTTTAGGACTTAAGGTCCTATTTCCAAAATTAACGATTCGACCATGGAATTAAACAACAAACTACTCCATCACGATAAGATTGGTCTGTGTTAAATATAAAGGTTATACGAGTACATAACTATTATGTAAATTTAATATAAAAATCATGTTCATAACTTTGGTAAATTTACTAAACATTGTTTCATGGTTTTTGTTGTAATCGTACAGTGATAACGTAATAATATTTTAAATATTAAAAATATTTATAAACTTTTCAAACAATATGATAAGTTACTGTTTCAGAATCCAAATTTACAGTAAAGCATAGGTAATTACAGCTGTCTAATTGTTACGAAACTCTACAAACAAGTGATCTAACTTTGTACACTTGAAGTTTAGAGAAAATAATTACCTATTATACGTTGCTGTATTATTGTCATACGTTTCTGTTCAACATAAGTTATCAACAACAAAGTTGTTAAGTTTGCGCGCCTGTCTTAACTTTCCAACAACAACCTGTACAAAACATAAGCTGACAAGCAAAACGTCTGTGTGCTATTCGGCTTCTGTGCAAAACTTTGCATAATTTTTCATATACTACATTTATCATGAAATCCATAAACGGTTTATGAGTTAAAACAGTGCGTGAATACTTATTTCGTAACTATGATGTAATGATGTTGGGTTTATACAATCAACAGCAAAGGACTAGTGGTTTGTTTATTAGAATAACTGAGTATTTGGAATGGAGGGAGGCATTAGGATTTCGGGCCTTGATGCTCATATTTCTACTATATTAAATATGCTGTTAGTACATCGGTCTTATGGGCATAGAAAGAAATGAATCACACTTGGGATTACACTTCACATGTCTACACGTAATAATATCTATCCAAATTGAAGCAAATTTTCCGGTTCAATAGAATATTCATTTAAAATTCTATATTCGATTTCAAGAACAATTCATCTCAGTTCATAAACAACCATCTTCATTCATGATAGATCAATGATCGATGACCAATATGGGACCGAAACGAAAAACATTGGTATAACATTCGTAAATTTTAAACGATAAGTTATGTCTAAACGCGCCCGTGTCGATATTTAATAGGTAATGTGCAGCACCAGGACACGTTTCTAGAAAGATACAGGGGTATAAAACAAAAGAAGACATTCAGCAATATGCCGTCACTTGTATTTTAGCAGTCCAACTGAGTACAGGTGAAGGTGAGGGGTAGCAATCCTCGATTTTTCTCTCTTATCACATCATTTTTGTACGGAGTTGCGAATTAATGGATTAGAAGATGTATTGAAATTTGTTCTCCTGGTGGTTCACATGACCCATAAATTTTCGACACGGGCCCGTAGTCTATTACTGCCCACTTTCAATGTAATTTTTAGACATGAATGTTTTTTTTATGTATATAAGTATGTAATAGCATTATATTATGTGATATAGATTATACAGAGATTTAAAATATAGATGGCAGCATATGATTTAAGGGCATTTTTTTATGGAATAGGGGGCAGTATAAACCTATCGCCTGGTCGTAAGCAATTACCCGCACCCGTAGTACCAGAGGCGTCACAAGCGTGTTGCCAGTCTTTGGGGGATGGCAAGGGGGATGGGGGCGCAACACAGCGCAGGCGCTGCTACACGTCGGTTTTCTATGAGGCCGTGGTATCACTCTGGTTGAGCCGGCACCGTGGAGGCGCTCCAGCCGGTCATCCTCGAGGGGGCAGGGCGGTAGCACGGGACCCTTTCCTTCTGACTGACACGACGATCTCCACTCGGACCCGATCCGCCGCCGGCGAACCGGGCGGCGGAGGCGCACCTACCAGCGCCTCATGCCGTCCTGAGTGTGGCCGCGGATGAGCGGGACGGGTTTTCCCCCCCATCCGCTTAGAGGCCACCCGCGAGGGGGGGCGACGTAATGCGTGTGCCGTTCGTCGCCCACCTTGAGAGTTTACCATCGGAGACGGAGCCCGCCTCAGTGTGGGCAGGCGCTGGGAGGGGTCCGGATGGCGTAAGAAAGCGGTTCCCGGATCTCTCCCGTCTCAGGCGCAGAGTGGCACACCGTGAAAAAAAAGGCCCATGCATGCCGAAGCATGGCTCTCCCACGGTAACGCATAAGGCTTGCATAGGATTTGGAACTTTGTGTGCAATACCTCTTTCATATCCATTACATCATAACTATAGGATACATAAATATAAAGCATTTATTATAATAAGGGCAATATTAATAGTAACAGAAGCAGATAATGAATACACACTTTAGTTTTGATTTCGTAGATTTTATAAATGAGATCAATGATTTATCAGGTATCGTATCTCCTTCTATGCTTAAAACAATTTATTTTATAAAAAAAAATATATTTTATATTCTACCTACACATAATCAGGTTCCCACGTGCGCGGAATAAAATAAATTTACTTCTAACTTATTCTTGTTTTCTATTATAATAGTAGTAGAATAGTAGTACCTAAATCCTATTAATAATTATTAAACCTTTCGGTTATATTATAAGAAAATGTTTGAGTAAAGAAATATTCAGATTTTTTACGAAATTTGTTAAGTCGAAAACATCAAACCCTGTTCAAAATATTCTACTATGGTTATAGATCTACTAGTAAAGATACTTTTGTGACTTTACATAAAAAAATATACAATATAGCTAGAATAAACTTATTGCATTAATTTTAGAGAAAATAGTTATACTGTATGCAAGGTAACTACTATAACTCAAGCTATTATTTTTTTAATAAATTAATTTGGATAGCTGGATACTCGTTCGGCTATTTTATAAAATAATAGATTAAATTGTTTAAACAGAGTAAACGAATCGTAAAACTTATATCGTTGAACTAATTTATATAATAAATGTAATCTCACATATGAGTCGGTTCAAAGAGTTCATTACTGTGACGATGAGAGTTTATAAAGAATACCAGCGGGCAGTAATTTCTTTTCACAGATGTATTAGCTATAGAGGTTAGGTTAATAAAGTTGAAACTGAATTTTGTTTTAAAGGTTACAGTTTTTTTAGCAATGAAAGTCATAATTAAGCGAAACGTTGCGATATGCAGGTACATTCAAATATTTACGTCCAAATGGATTTCTAAAATAACAACTAAAGATTAAAAACAATCTATATTAATAAATAGGGTAATGTCAAGTAATAAAACATTAGGCATCAATTCTTAATAAATCCGGCATCAAAATCCCTACAACTTAAATATTGTTTCATAATCTTTTATTTGTTCATATTACATTAGAATCATTTCGGCATCTAAATCATTATAATGGCCACGCATTATTAAAAAGTAGGTAGCGTTTAACATAACCGAGTTAATCATCACCGAGGAATTCGGGCAATATTATTGCGTCGACAAATTGCGCAAAGTAGAACAAAAAGAACCAGTCCCGTGTTGCCGCTCCATTTCAGACATCCAATTGCAAGGAAAATGTATAAACGTAGAAAATGTCATACTTTGTAAGCACTTCATCCTAGAAGTATGACAAATAAGATTTGGTACCATATGCCGTATGTACTCTCTATGGAAAATACATACGGCTTGAGCTATGGCTCTTTATGATTTCGAACAATTATCGTTGAATGAATATATTTGGATATCTGCTGTAAAATTAACCTGAGCATTTTGTAAAATTCACGCTGTCTGGGTGCTCTAAAAATAATTCTAGTTTAATTCTTCCTTATTAACGAATATAGAAATTACAAAAGCAAAGACATTTCTTAACACCTCAAGCAGTAGAAATCGCAGCAGCTGGTGATTTCGACTATGAACTTTCACCGTTTGTTAGTTTTGCTCCTCCGACGAAGATGTCAAGTTGCGTCACCACATTTATGTCACTAACAAGGCGTGTGTACTTTATATAACTATATAACATTCAAGATCGAATGGCAAATGACGTCTTGAATTCTCAATTCAGGTTTCCTTCAACGACAGTCGTTTGGTTGAGTGGGGTTCTATCCGTTTTTGGGTGAGCTATTGACAGCATGTGATACGATCGGTCCGGAACCTGGTCCAGCAATTGATCACGTCCATTATGGAGAGCGTCCAAGCACATGCAACTTAATGGACTATTCAGCAATCCCGCCACATACTAAAAGAAATTTCCTCAATGACAAAATCGAGGGTGTTGAGACATTTTTTTAATCAGTTGTTGTTCTCACTTCAAGGAAAAAGGTGGTACTGGTTATTTGTGGTAAAATTCATTTTGTTATACTCAAAAACATTATAATCTTTTTGATCGCCTAAACGTTCGTTACATCCAGAATTATTTAATATAAAAAAGTAAAGTATCGACTAAATTACTGTACATTATTGACCGCTTTACATCTGTCACAGATGAAGTAATATCAGCGGAACAAAATTACCATACGTATTAACTTATACATTATAATCTCATCGTGTGTTGAATGTATTGGAATAAATTGAACTTACGGATAGCCTCTCTAAATTTACCCAATTCAAAATGTCGCCAGTAACATTCATTTGAATTTCATACCTGAGTTTCTTTTTATTATTCATTAAGGCAGATGATAAATTCATACTTGCCTGGGGAAATTTGCACGGGTATCGTTTTTTACAGACCCGAGCAGAACTGGGACGTAGCTGTGCAATATTTAACGTAGTCGTTTATCCTGCGCGATCTTCACGATGTATTTCGATTCAAGCTTTTCTTTTCCTTTCTAAATTTTGTAATTTTGTAGACTACTACAAAATTACTAACTAGAGAACTATCTCGAACAAGATACCTAAATTACAGATACAGTCTAAAAATAAAACGAATCTTCTAGAACTTTAATACACACAAACATAGGTTCTGCTAAGTTTTAGTTTCTTCAAATTTTCACGTAAAGATTCTTAGAAATGATGATATTTTGCAACAAAGCTTAATTAACTTCATCTTCAAGGAGAACTTGAATATTAATTCGAAGAAGTGAAATCAAACACTCATATGAACTTTATAATTAATTATTAAGAACTTTTGATTGGCTTGGAATAGAGTAATTTGAATTAAACCTGCATTTTCAACCATAGACAAGTTTCCAACCTTTCACTCAATTAGTTTAATCTTATTCTGAAATCCTTTTCATAACTTAATTAAGTGCTAACGTAAAAAAGGTGCAAAGGAAATTGAAATTTTCGATTTAAGATTTGTGTGTCGAATAAATCACTTGGCGTGACCTATTTGTTTGTTCAAACCGAAATTATTGGCGTTGGAATTTTAATAACAATTTACTTAAACTTTTTGAATAAAAAACTAAATATTATGGATATAAGAAGACAGCTCTACGGCTTGACTCTTTGAGGTTTAATGTTGCGTCTTCTGTATTTATTAGTGAGGTTAATAACCCGTGTCGCATTACCAACCGGCAAACGACTTGCTGTAATCATCTTATTTTCAGAGTAGCTTGTAATTGTCTTTCCCAAATTCAATTAGATATTTTCTCGTTGACGCGATATTTGGCTAATGAAATGAACTATTGAAATTGTAATAAGTTTCAAACTTTATCTCAGGTATGAAATTAAAGAGTTTAACTTTTATAATGATGTTAAAAGCAGTTATTATATGTTTGCTATATAAACTCGAAGCAGTTACGTAATAGTGTGTCATACAGCCGTAACTGGGTTAACGAACACCCTTGTTCACAGCATTTATAATATAATTATATATCAGCACTTCACCCAGATACCTCGATACAATGGGGCCCTTTGGTCGCGCTCATCGTTTCAAGAACTTCTGTTTATAGCTCCACGTGGAATTGCCGTATTTTGTATTAATTTAAACTTTTTTCAAAGCCTAATTGACCGGCTTTTTATAAAGAATTCAATGTCGACCCTATTGACTGTGTTCTCTATCGTTGGTTATGTGAAACGTTGCTTACATTGTGTAGTTAACACAATGGCATTAACAGCCGTACAACGTAAGCAGTATTTTTTTCACTGTTTTGTGAATCCTTAAAGTCTATAGGTATTTGATAGTAGGTCCTTTCGATAGTACTTTTTTGAGAGCTATTAAGTAAGGTTTTATGAAATATTAAAATCCACTTTTTGTTCTCTAAAATCTCAGATAACCGACAAATCATGTTTGTGTACCCTTTTAAATATCATAACTGGCTTAGTAACTAGTCATCATTAGCCTATCGCAGTACACTGCTGAATATAAGCAATTGCACGCCACTTGGTACGATCCTCGGCTTCCCGGTTCCAGCCCCAGCTCCGGTGCAACTTTAATAACTAGTAATTCTTCAAAATACTCGTCGGTACAGGGTCTCTCTTAAAAGTGTGAAATCTTTTGAATCAAAAGAAAATATATATATATAATATTTTCAATAATTAGTTTTGAGAAACTTGTCAAAACATTATATTATGTAGCGTATTAACAAATAAGAATTGATGCCGAGCTTGTTAATAACTTAAATATGTCTGTATCAGTGGTGGTTTTGAAGCAGTTACATAAGCGAGACAAGGAAATATTCCCATCCAAAGAAGTTCATAGGTCATGTACGTAACAAATAATTATTCCTGTTCAGATGTTCAGAAGCAATAGTTATCACAAATTATGCCACATTGTGTTGTGAATATTTAGAGCTTAGCGTTTCTGGATCTGAATAACATTTTGGTGGTGATGTTTTAAAAAACTAACTGTTTTAAAAGTGTTTGTTTTTTTTATTCATGTTATGACATTGTTCTTAGTGAAGAATCTTCTCTCTTGTGTCGCTTTTGACAGAGTGGTCGTGGTCACGTAGAGTTGTTGTACGCGCTAGAGACGGACAAAGCGAAAGTACGAAGAACGTACAATTTCTCGCCATCTCTCCTTTTTGGAAGACTGTCGGCTACAGTCAGACGCTCTAATTCCGATTATAGATTTCACCTGGTCCATCCAGCGCATTGGTGCCATGCCTCGAAACCTGGTTCCTTCGACCTGTACCTGTATTAATAGTAGCTCTATGAATTCACTATTTCGTCTATGTGATGTGAAAAATTTAAGACAATAATATTAATGAGGATTTCTTACAACTTGATTTTAATATAGACTAAATTTATTTGAAAGGGATTATCCCTTTTTTAGGATCATTTTATTTCATGGATAGACTATTGTACTCATATTGAGAATGACTTCAGATGTATACTAATTTAAAGCTCTGAGCTCTGTCGTCCGACAAACCAGTAAAAACTACGACGAGCTTGGGAACTACATGGTTTTGTGGACCATCACAAAGTCGCCAGTTTATCGACGTTTATAGGATTCTCTTTGATAAGTGTGAGAAAGCTCCCTTCGAGCTAATGATACCCTCTCCATTTTCAAGCTTTCATTAAACACGTAAAAGGGAACGAACGCTTTGAACTGCTTTTTTGGTTCGAGTCGCTAGTATCTGCAATGAACTGTGTCGATTTTTTTAATTTTATGTTAGATCATTCAAGGGTATATGAAATAGGTTTGCGTTGGATAGGTATGTATCGTTTTATTCGTCACTTTTTATTGTGAGATAAAATACCTTTAATACTATCTAAATTCTATAGTTGCATTAACATAATTATAGCTGTTGAGCTTCAGTATGATAAAGAATCACACACCCGCTAACTAACTAAAGCGCGATTAAAGAGCATTAACGCTTGCAAAGGATGTGCAATATGTGAATACTCTGTAGTTTGTGCCTTGAAATTCATAAAATAAATTTATAACACCTAAATGTTCTATATATACTGCAGGTTGATGATGATAATTGTACTTACATAAATACCAAACTATGTAGTAGCATTTGTACCAAGTTTTTGACAGAATATTGTATCCTACGTTTATCAATAATTCTCCGCTCGAGTCATTTTTCTGATAAAAGTACTTTAATTATATCTCAATGATTGCTGACTTTGAGACAAGGGTCAGCTTGAAACAATGGCTTTATTTCTAAAACATTATATTATCATAAAATAATTTCTGTTCACACCTTAAAATTCCATATTCGGCTGTATAATTCCATTGTTCTAATTCTGGTTGTGTGTACATACATTTTCAATTAATAAATGTTTGTCTAGAGGATTTACATTAGCTGAATACATGTATAATTCATTGTAAGTGATTGTGAATACGGGTTTCATTCCAGTTTGGTGAATTAAGTTAGCAATTGATATTTCACAACTTATTGATTCTGCTCTTCGATTTAAAAACAAAAACATAACAATAGTTATAAATCAATTTAGTTAATTTCCTATTCCATCAGATAAGATGTCTCACGTTCTAAAAACTCAACTTATCCCCAATTATACAGAGTGCGAAATGCACGCGTCAGCACAGCTCTGAAAAAATATATTAAGTTAGAATTATCTACCAACAATACAAAAAAATATCAAGCCACTGTGTATTAAGTTATAAATATACACGAAACGGCACTTGAAACTAATAGCTTATTTTTATTTCGCTACATGCTGCTTTCAACGTCTCTGAGAAAATAAAATGACAGTAATGTTATTTCCCGGTTCAATCGAGCAAGGAAACAGGTCGGTTAGACAAGTTTCTGATAATGTTTTGTGAAGAGCTGACATTGCCGTTGCTCCTCAACTCAAAAAAATGTAAGGAATTTTTACAATATTGTCTACTTGCTTACTTGTTTAAGTAAGAAAAAAAAGTATCGATTTTGGTTGTGATTTAATGTCACATCCAGTACACTATCCACTTAAACTTTTAAGATAAGTATTTATCTTTCAGGTAAAAACAAAAAAGAATGGTAATAAAGTGTGATGATGGCCAGTTAATGTTTCATTTATTGGAATTCTCAATGATCAAAGAAAAAATGGGTATGCATTCCTGGGTATTTTGAACTACTACTGTCTTACCCAACCTTACCTCTTTCAATTTATCCTTTTTCATTTCTTAATATACTTTTTCTTCTGTCCATTCTCTAGGTAATGTAGTGTCATGTCATGCAAATAACTGCCACGAAAGAATCCGGCCAAAAGCGTTTACAATGTATTATATACTTCACTAAAGTGTAAAATTTCAAGGCGAACGTTAATCTCTGAATGTTTTAATTGATGCCACCGAATCGAGCTGCGAATTTATGGCCAAGACATTGTGGATGAGAAATAGAGTGGTTATCGTTGTGGTGTGAATCGCATTTAGTAGCTTGCCTAAGTTAAGCCAACTATTACTAACACAAGCATTAAGGTCATACGATTATCGTAATACCTATGTGTTATCTCCAAATATGATGTTATAAAATCTAATGCTATAGTTAAATATATATTTGTATGTATATATCGAAAACATCTTATCATTACACTTTTTCCATCCAATTTTTATATCTGTTTTTACTTACCCAAGTAAGTAACTGTTTCATAATAAATTCTAACAGATATAAAGATTTAATTAAACTGTATGTACCAAGCTTAATTATTCTGTAGACTTTGTAAATTTGTAATCGTATTCCAACTTACAATACTACCTTATACTAACTATATATAAACAAACCTTCCAAGTTAATTTTTACTTACCTACTTGTAACTGTCGTATCGTAATGAAAACTATGTGTATTTATGTTAAGTTTGTAAAATACTTGCTCAGCATCTTTAAGACCTTATACTAAAATGTATATAATTTATTAAGTAACTACTTTGAGATTAAGCTAACATCATTCGTTTTGACGAATCTATCTAATCTAACTTCGTTCAAAAACAGTTTCTTCTGATGATGCATTGAGAAGACCGGTGGAACTCCTTTGTGCTTCTCACTTCGATTTGCCCATAAACAGAATTTAGTGAGCTCAAAGTCTTTCTTTTATTTTAAATAATGAAACCATATGACTCCTTTTAAAATTTACTTTAGGTAGAACCAAATTTATCTCTGCGTCATAGTGGGGATCACCTTCTTTATAAATTACAAAAAATACTAGCATAGTAATTCATTTGAAAACCTAATCAAATTAGGTATCTACCACGGCATCTAATAACCCGCGAGAACTTAAGTCTTCCTTCACAGTCCTAAAGATTCATTTCTTCACGTTGGAAAAGCGAGAAGTACCGTCGCAGGCAAATTATTTTGATGATGATTGTTCTCACCCAGTTTGGGCTTTACAATTGTAGTCATGATTATATCACCCAACTTTCATTACACAAACGACTTCAATCTCAATTACAAGCGAGCAAAACCCAGTTACACCCAGAACAATTCATGTGGTGAGTTGCAGATGATTTAGGCTTGAGACTTAATTCGATTTAGATCGGTGACCATACAGAGTGACGAATGTAAATTAACTGGCAACCTGTGAATTTCGGCCATAACATTTCCAATATACTGGAATACTCTTTATAGACGAGCCTGTTTTAGACCGTTTTTCTTTAAGTATTCAAATTTACTTCAAGTTATCGGGTATAAAATATGAATATGATCTGAATTTCATACACTTTATTTGGTAGGAATATGTTATTTCTTTAAATATTTATGAATTGATGTGCAGAGCAGGAGTACATAAAGATCTGGGTTATCATTTTGGATAAACCATTATTTATAATAGGTACTTTTTTATTTTGGTGATAGAACAAAAATGATTTTTAATTCCCAGCACCACACTAAGATATACTATAAAAAACACACAACTAAATATTCCCGTATGGTGGTTCCATTATCACAGGTCGTAAAAATAATTTTTATAAGCTGGATTAGGCAAATTTTGAAATGAACAAATTAAAATATGTTTTATTCATTTCCTAAAATTCGATACGAAAATTTGATTCCTGATGAAATATTTTAATACAAATTTTCAGTGCTAACTTACATTTTCTGAGAGAGGGATACTCCCAACGGAGACATAATTTTTCAACAAAACAGTGTTTATTTGTCTGGAAAATATATAGCAGTTCGTATTCCCTGGCAAGTTCAAAACGAGTTCTCTGAAGATGGATGTTTCTGTGAAAAGTTACTAGTAGTTACAATTTATAAACAATATAGATTTTCTTGACGGGTTAGTGTTTCTATAGTAAACAATACATACCTAACTTTGTAAAAACTACAGTAATGTAATCAGTCTCTTCTCAATTTTTTTGCGAAACTTGTAAAATCAGACAAGAAATAAATTTCAATACGTACTATTACTTTATGATCCTATGAAATAAGATAAGATGAGATAATATGTATTTGCATAAATGGGTAATTATAGGTTTGATTCAGAGACATTAAAAAAAACTGCTGCCTTTATTTAATAAAAAAATGTTCTTTCGTTACACGGTAGTATGTTTCATATTAAATATCTAACAAAAGAAAATTGACAAGGGTCTTGCGGCCAGCGTAATTAAGAACCTTCATCAAACATTCATTTGTCTGCTAAACAGACTTTATGGGTGAATTTTTTAATTATGAGATGTGTAATGTAACAGAGACTGAGAAACTATAATAAACACTTATTAATATATTATTAGCTTAATAACATTGTTGAGTTCTCAACATAGATGGTAAGCAGGTATATTCTGTTGTTAATTATAGTTTATTATCGGTCTTTACTTTTGGCATATTCTTTCAAAGCAGTTTGATAAAGTTGCCCTTTAACCACTTGTGAACAATTGCTTCTTAAGACTGTGATAGATATAATTTAAGCATATTAACACTAATCATTAAATAGGCCTATCCACTAGAATGCGCTACTAGACCCCTGGGGGAATTAGTTGAATTTTTGAAGTGAAAACTACTTTAGTTTAAAAAGAAAAAAGGTTGCACTCCGGGAGTGCCGGCAGAAGAGAAAACTTGAATATTAACGTTGTGCACTTATAGATATTTTGGAAAGGTTAGGGAATAATTTTACATGAATTGCTTTAATTATCAGTATAAAAGTACTATTATTTATGTGGTAAAATACAATATTCATTTATTGCGCTATCGTATGACAATTTATGGGCTACTGTCTCTCCGTCTTACGAAATTTCGATCAGGTCACGTGTCCTGACACGAGTTTAACATTTTTTATCAATCACAAAAAGTGCACGACGCTAGAGAAGTTTTCACTTCAAAATATACATAAATTTAAGTTAAATAACATAGCCTTTTATTTTACTTATTTGTATGATATAACAAATAAGATTTGTCCAATCAGTGCCTTATTGAGGCTTAATAAAGTTGACATGAGGAGATCGCCAGTAACAGATGGCAGAGATCAGAACAAATATTAGAGGCCGTTCCGGCTGATTGTGTTTGCGCTGTGGTTGTTAACTCATTTGTAATATTTACCTAGACAATGGAACGTTATTTTACTTATATTATAAATTTATTTGTTGAAAAGGATGCGTAGTATTTGTGAGATAAAATGGGTATGCATTCCTGGGTATTTTGAACTACTACGGTCTTACCCATTCCTACCTCTCTTAATATATTATTTTATTTTATATTTAAATTAAACTATTCGTATAGTAGCGTTGTAAGTAGCTATCTGATAATTAATTAGATCGAACCTCTAATTACCCATTTATGCAAATACATATTATCTCATCTTATCTTATTTCATGGGATTTAGATCATAACGTAATAGAATGTATATATGTTTTTTTCTTGTCTGATTTTACAAGTTTCGCACAAAATTTGAGAAGAGACTGGTTATGTCATTGTAGTTTTTACAAAGTTAGGTATGTATTGTTTACTATAGAAACACTAACCTGTCTAGAAAATCCATATTGTTTATAAATTATAACTACTACTAACTTTTCCCAGAAACATTCGTCTTCAGAGTACTCGTTTTGAACTTGCCAGGGAATACAAACTGCTATATATTTTCCGGACAAATAAACACTGTTTCGTTGAAAAATTATGTCTCCGTTGGGAGTATCCCTCTCTCAGAAAATGTAAGTTAGCACTGAAAATATGTATTAAAATATTTCATCAGGAATCAAATCTTCGTATCGAATTTTAGGAAATGAATAAAACATATTTTAATTTATTCATTTCAAAATTTGCCTAATCCAACATATAAAAAATATTTTTAGGACCTTTGATAATGGAATCACGACACGGGAATGTTTAGTTGTCTGTTTTTATAGTATATCATAGTATGATGCTGGGAATTAAAAAACATTTTTGTTCTTTCACCAAAATAAAAAAGTACCTATTATAAATAATGATTTATTCAAAATGATAACCCAGATCGTTATGTACTCCTGCTCTGCCCATAAATCCATAAATATTTCAAGACAAAAACATATTCCTACCAAATGAAGTGTATGAAATTCAGATCATATTCATATTTTATACCCGATAACTTGAAGTAAATTTGAATACTTAAAGAGAAACGGTCTATGAATGATGTTGTTAGTGAAAAGTTTTGAGTGCAGTATAATAATTTGCTTGCGTTGAGGTCATTATAATGACGATTCTTATTTTAGATAAATGGCCTTATGTGTATTAAGGCCGGAACATTCTAATAAGTCATTCATGGTCATTATGTAATAATGACATTCTAATAGCTTACTAAATCACTATTAGTACCCATGAATATTTTTATAATATATAGTCTGCCATATATAGTCTGCTTTTACACATTATACTTGATGAGAAATGAGAACACAACATACTTTAAAAATAGATAAAATAAGTCTTTGAAGCGGTTTATTATTATTATACATTTATACACATGAATTTGTAAAGAAAACGAAATAACTTGGCTTGTAAACTGTATAAAATTAAAATTTTTAGAGATTTAAGTTCCTTGATATCTAAGTTAAGTGAATTTTTGAACATCACTACACTGTATTTTATAAATACTACAATAACAGAAAGCTCGTAATGCGTTGTTCAGTGAATAATTCGTTGTGATTATTAGCACTACCATTGCTGTGTCATTAGATTGCATTTACGTTTGATTACACACTTTACAGCTTTGTAGAAACACCGGTACGATGTTACGATTTAATAAAAGAAGGCAACGTTGTAATCTGGAACTGACAGATAATCGCAGCTTTAACCGGTGATGTGTGAAAGTAATTGCGGTCTGTGTCGGGTCTCCGGTATTCTATTTTGGGAGTAAAAGCTTAAGTGAGATTAGGAAAAAATGATTTAGACAATGTGTTGTTTGCTTTATCGTTTGCATCTTATTTAAATCAAGATAAGATGCAAATTTTAGATTGTTGGTTTTTCAGACCTTCAATTGACTAAAACATGAATATTTTTGACTCATATACATACACGTATATATTACGACCCTTAATTCGACTTGAGTAGGGCTTACCCTCCTCAATCCATCCATTTAAGATATATTTCTTTCCTAACGTTAGGTATTTCCCATTGACTTCCATTCTTCCATTCTCATATAAATAAAATTGCCCGTATAACGATCACAGGCTTGACCCATTAAATTTACACCATAGTTACAGTTTGCGAAATATGGGGGTTAATAGGGGTATACCTACCTCTTTGGGCTTATTGGAGAGAGTTAAATACTCTCTCCAATAAGCGTGTAGGTACACACAACGTATTATTAAATAATAATAATATTCTGCACTTTAACGAAGCTTATATAGTAAACACGATACGCTTTCAGTTTACGGTGGATCATATCGCAATCCCGTGTTGAAATTAAACAGCAATTTGCATAAGTTGCGGCTCCGTTGAGGCAGCACGTTCTCCTATGATGACACTCGACAGCTAAAATTGTTTGCCTCTGTACTTTTGAATTAAGCAAATGTTTACAACAAGCGTATTGTTCACTTTTTATTCATTTGAGGTTTAAAAACATTAATCTTATTGAGACAGCCTGAAACATTAGTTTATTATATGCTAAGTCTCATCTTGAATAACTAAGTTTAAGTAACTTTTAAAAATCATCACCGAATTAAATACGAATACAAACTTTATTCTTTGTTTCTTAACTTTTCACCTTAGAAGGTGGGGAGGGGAGGGGGGGGAAAGTTATAGCTCCTTTTGTGGTGTTCCTAATTGCACAAACAGCAACAACAAAGTTGTATACCGTGTGCAAGGCATCATCATGCACTATCACAATCCATTGTTATACATAAACCTCTCCAATGGTATACCACTTGGCTTGATCCTTGACGTCTCGCAACTAGTTCCAGTCAGCCGTCTTGCTTAGATCATCACTCCACTTGGTCTGTTGACGTATTACACCACGTTTGTCTATCTACAATAATATAAAATATGATTCATTATAGTCCAACTAAACTAATTAAGGATCCAGTTAGTATCAAAGATCATCTTAATGACCTCATTTCGCTTATTGCCATATTAATTGGTATTGTTTACCTAGACTAGTAGTCCGTATACGGCAGAACATATTACGTATTTTTGGATATCAAATTAAGCAATCTGTTTAAAATTTACTTTAAAAGTTATTTGTAATAAGAATCGTACATTGAAATATTAAAAACATAATATGTTACATAAATATTTATTTTTCGTATTTTGTAATATCCTATTTGAAAGTAACACAGGAAAACTATGGCTTCATAATTAAATTATATAAATGCTAATACGTGCTTAAACTCACAACTATTAACTGTGACCATCACTCAGCTTATAATAGTGGATGTAATTCGGCCACCTTTCATCCAGGATTATTTACCAATACATTATCAGACTATTCAAAGCTAATTCGACAAACTAAGCTGATAAAATTTAAAACGTACCTCGATAAAAGCTAAGCTAATATAAAACTTATAAAAACACCGTAGAGCTCAATTAGGGACAAATATATAAAATTGCCTGCAGAAAATATTAGTTGCTTTGCTGCAGGTTCTGGGTTCAAATTATATTAATAACTTGTACCCGTTAAGCTTCACTGTAGCACACGATGATTGCTTACTTATGAAATAGAAATAACACTGACACGAAAAATATTTTATATAAAGCCATCTTTGAATCAGTATTTATATCGTTTTTGAAGGATACACAAATCATAATACTAGATTTATTTCATAATCAAATAAGTTATGAGCGTGTAATAGTAACAAACATACAATAGAAATGTACAATTTGCTTACTAGTATATAAAAAATGCAGCAAGCAATTATCCCTAGTAATTTTGGAAATCAGTCACGTCTTCGATTAAGTTATATACATTTCTAAACAGCTAACCCTTTTAGTAGTGACATCATAATTTATCAAATTATTGACCCATTTTAGTTTTGATTAAAAATTATTATTCACACAGTATTGTCTACAAAGTTGAGGTCTCAATTAAATTAATGTACCTAAGTTTTACATAACATGCCTCTGTTATAACATTAATTACATCAGTTAAATAAATATAAGCTAACATAACATTTTACTTACAAAACTTTCTTAGCGTTCTTGTATTAATTATGTACTGCATAATCATCGTTAGACAATAACTGTTCTAATACATATTAAATTTTTCGGTAAATTTGGCTGCGTTTGTTTTAAATTTGCCTCATCTTTCCAGTGACTATATTCTGCAGTTTGCCCCTTAGTCGCCTGTCACAAATCTCATGGGACTAATAGGGTGGTGTCAGTGGTTAGTATTTTTAATCCGTTACTACACGCATGGTATCGTAATAAAAAGGTATCGCTTTTTACTAAAAAGCCCAAGAAATAAAGAAAATAAACAAGCAACCTTTCTGCAAATTTCCCATCTTTTTCTATTATTTTCGATAGACTGTTCGTTCAGCGTTCACCGGATATTTGTTGACCTCAAAAAGCTAAAGCACATTTGCCACAATGATGTTGCAAATATAATCACCACGGTTTTATGTTCATTTTTCTTATTTTGCATATTTTCTGCTTCTTGTAGACATTATTTACAAATAATGATTTCTGATCAATTTTTTTAGAGCAGATTCGTTCCTTTATGAGATTATCCATGATTACATCTATGACATTCTTTCATAACTTTCGTTAATAGAATTTAAAAAAGTAACTGTAATTTCTTGATGTTTCTTTTACGCACGAAAAAAATGAATTGATATTCAGAATTCAGTTACATTTTTGATTGGATTACCAAGAAAAAGACTTATAAGTATATTTCAAAGTCGAAGTAGACTAAAATACAGTACACTGAACGTTATACGCCTGTTTCAAAGTTGCAGTAACTAGACTTGACAACTCTGAAACTACTTGCCAAAAATTTATAAACAATTTTTTAACTTATTTAATGCGAGTTTTCGTGTACTGGTTACGAGAATTGTTTCGATATGAGTAATGTGGTTCACATTTTTATGTATAGAAATTAAAAGGCGTATTATGCGCATGTAATAATATTTATGTAGAAATATATAATATAGGTTTTGAGAGAGAAAGTTCTTTATGAACACTTCTTATTATTTTGTTTTCGAGAATTACGGCTATAATGTCAAGGCCGGTCAGTAACCAAATGTGATTACATCATTACAATTTTGGTGGATTATATAATTATTACAGTAACGGATTTAACTGACATACTGACCAATTAAATTATTTTAAACTCAATATTTATAGATCTAGTTGGTAAATAGTATGTCCAAACTGATAGTGTATATATCATAATGAAGAAAGCCCCTCCAGTACGGCATAATTCAATTCCGTGATTAGTGTCTACTATAAAGAGCAAATGTAGCATAATTAGATTCGTTTGTCTTATGTATGAACACTTATGCAGTTTATTTTATAGACCATCTTAACCTTACCTACCTTTGCACAGATCTCACTCTAAATATCATATACTGAAAGAAAGAAAAATATATTACTATCTTCTTCACTCACTATTTGTTGCCTTCAACGATATTGAAAACGTCATATCATTAACACATCATCTCTTCAATTATCTTCATTTTTTCACTGTTTATTATTGTTATACTTGCCTTCAATAATCTGACAAGTAAAGCGCGTTAGAAATTCAGAATAGAATTTAAACTTACATTTTTAAATTGAAAGAAGTGATACTGTCAAAACATAAAGTTCGGTTTGTCCGGATCCGAAGTCTTGCTATAAGAATTCTTTTAAACTTTATCTACTAGTTAACTCACACTCTAAAGTAAAATAAAATCGAATAAAATCGTTTTAATTTTCCCAAACAATTGTATTATCTGAAACGATATTGAGACTTATTTATTAGCATTATTTTAACATGTTCGGTGGTTCATTGAATTGAACGTTGAACTGTCATAACATTGATATCGGTGAAACCAAAAGGACAAAGAAACGATATATAATAAATTTAACTCTAAATATTGTATTGCTCGTGATCCGATAACAAAATTATGTTTAAATACATCGATTACTTGCTGTGTGTCTTTTAGATTTTTTTATTCTATTTTTCAAGTCTGTAGTTATATGGTTGATTCTTGTTGGTAGTACAAATGTAAATTCCTATATATGCATGCGATTTACGCCTCTACATGCCTCTGTGCTATAGGTTTTAAAATATGATAGTTCTTAGTTCTTACTACTACGAATTTTATATTAAATATGTAATTGACTAAAATAGGGATTCACAACTTGTTCATCATCATCATCATCATCATCAGCCTATCATCAAACTTGTTAAACATTCTGAAAAGTTTTATGATCGAACGATCAATTTAAAACTTTATAACTGACTTTGGTAACTATAGTATATCTATGGGGAAGGGGTATGGCGAGGGGTTGGGGTTTGGGCCTCCGGTATTCTCATTCCTCGGAGAAATACAGCGCAGGCGCTGTTTGACACCGGATTTCTGTGAGGCCGTGGTACTCCTGCGGTCGAGCCGGCCGATGCATGCCAAAGCGTGGCTCTCCCCCGTTGAATTTGGAAATTTGTAATGTTCTACGTAGTTAGCAATATAAGTCACCTCTTATGATGGGATGAATAGGGGAGGTGTCATTTCGTATTCTTGATCCGTTGTCCCACTGTGTTTATTGTGACAAAAAAATGTTCGGAGATCAAATTCTAAATTAAAGAAGGAGGTGGCAAAAAAATCTACACGTATAATTTAAACAGAATGTGAGCCTAAGCTATGAGAATAAGCTATATATATTTGTATAGCGATAAAGAATTTAAATTTATTTCCTTAATAGTATAGTGAACATAAGACGGTTAATTATAATTTAGTGAAATATTTCTCACACATATTATTAGGTAATGTGACCACGATACAGAAAATTAGTGTGACAGTCTATATAGCTTAATTTCAAGCATACTCGAATGAACACATGATTCAAACGCGTGCATTCAGATTGTTGTGGATACGGTCGACCACTGCCGCGGAACATAAATATCCAATACGGAAAGCATGCCATTCAACAAACTGGGTCATTTATGCTTCAGAGGCACACCATTGCGACAGGTTGCAGCCACAAATTATTCTATTCCCATAGTTTAAATAAATTGATACAGTAAACAGGTATTACGTCAATTTATGTAATACTTGCGTGTGGTTTAGTTGTACAAGTGGGAAAACTGAAGGAACACCTGTTTCTCTAGGCCATGATCATATTATGTGTAGTGACTGTTATACAAAAAGACATAAAAAAAAACGAGTGATCAAAGTGTCATGGTGAAAACATCTTTGATCGAGCGGGTTGAACCCGGGTGGGGTTCATGCCGCTCTCTTTCAATGGTACTGACATGAAATGTTAGTGTCTATAAATATTTAATTTAGTTGGATAGGTTCATATTTTAGAATGCTGGGGATTTGTTGTATATACCATTGAATTTTCCAAACATATACATGCATAAACATGTTTATCAGCAGTATGGTTACTACAGTATAGGCCCTGCTTAATTTGAAATCAAACGGTCGTTTGTGAGGATGTCCACTAACCGATTTACTTTTAAAAAAAGTACATTATTTTCTTCTCAATGAACTGGCAGAACTATCTCATCCATAGCATACCTTACGCTTCCATTATTCAAAGTGTATAAATATAATAATTATGTCTACGTCAATCTGTATATGTATATATTTAAATATGCATATTTGTATATATAATTATTATTTAATAAGTTTAAATATGTTGTGAAATCTGTACATTCTAATTTTTTAATCACCGGAAGGTTGACTGATCCCTGGGTATTACGTCCGCCGATGTACATACTTAGTGCATAAAGTAACAACAAGTTATTACAATATTCCAGGTCACAGTTCACATGAATTTTAAAATATTAAATCCAAATTGTATATAATCGTTGAGGCCGATTTTCGAAGTATTATAAATAATTGTAATTTCGCAATTCTCAATACGCAATAATGCCCATGTACCTATTTATGAATGACGAAGCTTTCGAATAAAGGATTTTAAAATTAATTACAAGGTTAGCAATAAAAGATGCTTAATTAATTTATTTAAAAATAAAATGAATAGGTCTTTTGAACGGCTAAAGTTATATGATATAAAAGTTTCCAACAAACATGTGTTGTTGGTTGTCAAGATTCAGAATTCTCTGCTTAAACATGTGTTTATGATCTTTATATGTATATGAACATATTTCTTCTCCAAGAATTAGATGTATTATTTAGACTAATAACACAAAGGCATTATCTGAATGAAAAATTCTATAAATCTACAAAAAAACTATAGTTTTCGGAAAAAGTCGGTTGTAGTGATAAACACAACTAACTTTTTTCAAAAACTAAGCACTTCATACGTATTTAATCTGTAAAATGTTTAGAGTAATTTAGTTTTAAATATGTTATTGTCTTTTCAATACCGAAATTAAAATTCCAATTAGTTGGAAAACATTATAATCTGACTATAGAATTTTTATTATTATAGGCTTATTAGTTCGTATAATCAAGATTTAAAAGTCATATTATTTAATGTATGCATACTGTTAACGCATTGATCATTCGATACTCGCGGGCCTACTTAACAACTAATGTGTTACACAATGCGATTACATAAAATAAAACGCGAACAAGATATGAAGCAAATCAGTAAACTGTTACTATTTAATGATATGTTAGATTTATTATAAGTTATTAATTATAGGAAGTTATAAAAGTAACGTAAGAATTAACCTACCTCATGGGAACCAGTGGCGGTGTTGGAAATACTTATTGAGAAATCAGCTCCCCCTAGCCAAGCACGAGTTGTGCTTCGCGTCGATTCTCTTTCTACAATCGTTGACGCCTCTATTCCCTTGTTTTGTTGGCTAATATTTTATTTTGACCACGTGACCTGGCATAGTAATGTTCACAATAAAAATTGATTAAAATCTACTTCTGATATACTTTCAATCTCATCAATGACTTAAAATATTTTTTTGTAGGAAAATAGTAAAATATCACTAAGAAAAGCAGATTACCAATTCAACTTTTATTCACAACCAGCGGCCTCGCCCTTCCTCGTCAGAAGTCCTTAAAACTCTTATATTTCCTCCACTACAATATGCATTTATTACACATATCAACCTTTCTCTTGGATACAAGAGTGATTACTCTATCTATTCCTGAAAACTGCATTAAAAGCCCTTGAGTAGTTCTAAGAAGTAGAAGTAGCAGAACCGATCTCATTTTCTACAATGACATGCCATATAATCATAGTACATTCAACGATGAATGTTTAGTACTATACTACGAAAATACGATTTCTTGCTATTTAGGGTCAAATAAATCCCAATAATGGCTTCGGTCCGAAATGTCTCATCGAGCATAATATAAACGGAAATGATAGTTCTAACCGGTAATAGGTTATGAAAAGCAACTCACGCAACCTACCAAAACTTTGTTCAACGTAATGAAGTATACGTACTATTGAACATGCAATTATAGTTTGTTGACAGGCTTAGAATAACAACGACTCTCAAGTCATGATTGTGTATTCACCAGCACAAACCACATTTATGCAAAAAAACATCTTCACAGCGTCTAATTGCCTTTCGTCGGGCTCGCTTTTGTGTTGTTAATCAACACACAGCGATTGTCATAAATCCACAATGGATTTACCTACTCCACTGTTTGTTCACCCTCGGACTTTATTACGGGATTTTAAAAAGACAACCCTATCAGGAAAATATTGCAATAGAAACCTGTGATAAAATATGCGACATTTTATATTTTCTCCACTCCTTTAATATGACGTTTACTTTTAGAATTCATTTTGTTCAGGACGGTCGGGTTCACTAATTGCTACTAATCCCTAACTATTAACGGAATATGAGTCGCAATATATTACGTGTAATTAGGGCAAAATGTGGGGAGCTCAAAGTGACAAGCGAACTCCACGCTTTTATATGTACATGTATTATAGTAAGATGCTTTAGTACATTAAGGTCGAAAGGAAAAAATAAAAAGAGAGCAATCGACATTGGTATTCAAATGACGAGAATTTGTAGTACCAGTATATGTAGAGAACAAAACTTCCTTTCTGTGGAGAAGTCTACGTTCTGCAGTGGACAATAAAGTAATCAGTTATGGGTTTAGTTAAAAAAAAACAATTAAAAAGAAACCGAAAATTAAAATATGTATGTCAAATTCAATATGCATACTTCTAAATTATCAAACAATTTATTTATGTTTAAAATCATCGTTGTATAAAACTAACTACTAAAAAACATAGTTTTGGTTCATAAACTTTTTAGAACCTAAAAAATTATGGTTATTTCAGTCACAATTTATCACGACGTAAATTGATTTTAATCATGAAAGTTTAAAGCGGATTATTAAGGCTTTTCGCGGAACGTCAACATTTTTTTATTGGCCTGGGAAAATAGAAATGTATTACGACCCGTTTCCATGCTATTATAGAACCTTGTTTATTGTTGAATTACATATTTTGTTTGTGATAAAATTGATTAAGTACAACACCAGAGTAATATACAAGAGAGACAAATGTTTGCCTCGAGCCGACATTCTCGAAATTTCTTTGTGATATCATTCTTTGAGAGCACGCAGAAAAAGGAGCAAATGTCTTTTGGTGTTAGATCTATTGCGAGCATTAAGAGAGAACATTCTGGTACAAACTGTGCAAACATATTTTAAAAGCTTTCTTTTATTTGGGGCTTACTGTCTGTGTACTACAGACAGCTAGATAGGCCTTATTATTTTCTATAGTCGTCTTAATACCAATGAAATGTCTGATAGAGTATTACTTTCTCGTAATATCTATTAGAACACTAAGCTATGATGTATTAGTACGATTTCATTACTCGACAATGTTAGCAATTAAGTACACATTTCCATGAAACATGTCTGGACAAGAATCGATAACAACGTCTATCGTAAAGTTTAATAAAGTGTGTGTTTAAACAACATATTATTTTGAAAATGTAATTTAATTATTGTGTTGCAAAGAGTCATTATATTTATATTGCTTCTTAATAAATAACCATTCTACAGGACGTTACAACATAATTTTGTAAAGACGATTTGTGTAAAATGAAATACATATTTGAAATTTTCGCAACTCTAGCGTGCATATCTGTGTTGCAGGAACTATATATTTTGTTTCACCCAGTATTTTAAGCATGCAAAATTGTATTCACCTTATTTTAACAAAGTAGGTTGGATTATGATAAAAAATAGTGAAATGGGAGTTCAGCTAGCTGAGGGTTTTGTTTTATAACAAGAACACACTTAATTAAAATTGTAGTTGAATCATAGTTGAACTCTCCTTGTGTTTGAATCGATCTTCAGTGAAAAATCCCAAACATTTGCTCCCTATTTCATGACTTTACATAACTTAAGGTTTTTATTACTTCATGCACTAATGTCTCTCATATTGTTGAGGTATTCAGGTTACTACAATTTATCGCCTAACTTTTATTCGTGCATGACTTTTAGGTTCATAAGCGCTCCATTACATTCAGAAGAAATAAGTTATGATAGACAGACAGAATAACGCACGAATGACCTTCCAAGAGTACCGTTTTTCAAATTAAAATATACGAAATTCTAATAATGAATCTGCATTCATTATTGGGGTTATGTATTGATTTATTATGTATGACTTTTCATTGTTTTAATTTTAATCGTTTTTGGTTTCAGGCACTGCAAAATGGTGAATGTGTGTTAAATAGAAAACAGTGTGATTTAAGAATGCTTGATTGTTAAAAAAAGAAAAAAGAAAATGTACGTGAAAAGATTCCATAGTAAAACGATGTTAGTCGTGGCAATCTTAGTGTTAGTGAGTGCTGTGGGTGCAAATGTAAACTCTACTAACGCGATGGGAGGGAGTTCCCGCATGGCGTGGATGAAGTCACTGCTGGACCATCATAAGTGGATGGAGTACCTAAGTAATGGTACCCTGTCTTTACCGCCGCAGTGCGAGCAGGATTTGAAGGCCTATTTGAAAGGCCTCTATAATGGACAACTTTGGGCTTCGAAGAGTAAGTACTTTTACACTACTAACCTGATATTTTTTAGTTGGGGCCTATGTAATGTTTTACTAACATAATGGTAACAAGTGTTTAAAACGCTTACCTTTGGGTAGCGCTATCTATCTGGTTTGGGTAGCACTATCAATGCTATGTTGGGCTTAAGATACCCTTCAGTACAATCTTTTATTATTATTATTGACTTTAACAATTACAATTAAACCTTACCATTATGAGGGAACACGAGTCAAAGTACTGTATATTGTTTCTGCCTTTTTGTTACAATATTTCATAATTGTGAAGTCCGAGAAATGTTAATGAGAATTGTTAAAGTTAAAATTTAATGATCTAAACTATCATATAATGTGATTAACGTTGTCAAGTTTGGGTCTTTAACCCGTTACCCAAATCATTATTAATAATTACAATCTGCAACATTATATCAAACTCATAAATAAGGCTGGAATAAATATTGTTTGTGTGGTTTTATTATGTGGTTATGGTGGTGACGCACAAACGCACGCTCAGATTAAGTTCTACAGTGAGTTTGTCCAAATCGCACGCAGGAAAACTGTGATTTTCTCCTTGAATTTTAATTTTTTTGTCTTTCCCCGAGTCTCTTTCCCAAAGTAGGTTGGGCCGGCTTTAAGTCTACTACGACACAGTAGAACTTAGATTTTTTACGTGGAGTGACTGTCTGACTGACTATCACATCTCTACGATCCAATTATTAGGGGCTTTCGGATTCCTGTAGAAAGGTTTTAACGGATTTTTAGGGCAGGTTTTTTTATCTGTTTTTTTAATAAAGTTATAAACGTCTGCAGTTGGTGTTAAATGGTAAATATTGTATAGTACTGTACAGATTACACATGAAAATGCATTAAGTATGCTTGATAATGGCATATTCGAAGGAGGGGGGGAGGATTGTATTTCAATAGGCAAGAAAACTTTCCATTTCTATTTAAAACAAATTACATTATCTGTTTATATGTCCGCTGTTTTACCTGTTTTATAATCGTTGCGGTATTCTTGCGTCTGACGTAACTTATGTAAGTGCGGTAAGTTAAATGTTGGAAAGAAAGCAAGTGGCCGGCTTGGTGGGTCGCCTAGTACGGCAATCTGCCTTCAAGTAGGTCGTAAGCCAATGTACAGAGCAGTACGCTTTGTGACCGGTAATATCTCGGCTTCAACCCTATATGACAGCTCGTAAATGCAATTATTAGATCGCTTTGGATCGTAATGGATATTGTATTAAAGATCTTTGTTTTGTAATAATTACTTTTAAGTATTCTGAGTTTTAAACTGTAAACGGAGCCAAAAGTTCACGCCAAACGCAATTAAATAAGCCAATAGTATTTAGTACTATTATTTATAAATATAAAGTGTAATTACCTAGAGTTTAATAGCTTTTAAACTTATAAAACTTAATATAAATTTATTAAGTACACATATAGAACATATATGCGTACATACATAGGCGCTTATAGCCCTGTTGCATTCGGTGATTAGAAACAATCACCGAAGGTTAGCAACGACGGCGCGGTCAGTACCTGGATGGGTGACCGCTAGTGGCATGTTACCATGAGCGTCTCCGTGATTCGGAAGTCACGTTAGGCAGTCGGTCCCGGTTCTTATCATACGATAACAGTCGTGAAGCTTAGTTAGAGGCCTTCGAGCGACTTAAAACATCCAACGGCAAGGTACGTAGCCACAACATATTCTTGCCAGGCCCCAACCCGCATTTGGCCAGCGTGGGGACGTATGGCCTTAACCTTCTTCTGAAAGGGGACCCGAGCCCAGCAGTGTATATTATGGGTTGTTCATTGATTGATTGATAGAACAAGTACATTCATACATACATACATACACACATTACATAGAACACATTGCGCGTAGTTTTCGCCTGCAATTGCTTGTGCAATTAGACATAAGAAAATAATTATTCTTGTATATCCCTAGTTTTGTAATATCGGTAACAATTTCTGGTAAACCATAATTAAATAAATAAAAAAAAAATTGTGTCAATAGTGATTGATGGAAATAAATAAATAAATATTTCGGACATCTAACACATAATGCCATATAGTCCCCAACTAAGCAGAGCTTGTACTATGGGTACTAGACAACTGATATTAATACATATATACTTTTTTTTGTAAATACATACATATTATACAAAGAAAACACCCAAACTCCAAATATTTGGAGATCAAAAGAACATTTGGTTCGATCCAGGAATTGAACCCGAGACCTCAGGCACAGCAGTCGCATACGCTACCACTGCGCCACCGAGGTAGTCAAATGTATGCAGTCAGTATGCTTCTGAGAATTTAATTTTGATTAGTATGTTAACGCAGAAGAACTTAAGTAATTTTAAACTTTCCTTTTATTATTTGTATCTTTGATTGCTTCATTTTACTATTTCAGCAAAGGTAATTAAAATATGATATAATTAAAAACGATTACGTACATAATGCAATGTTTTGATTTATTATTTGTTTTAACATAAAAAGGTGATAGGTACACGAATTTCACGGTGTAGGTATAAAAATATTAATCTCAGCGTGCAATATCATGATAGCTATTCGTTTCTATTATCAATGTAGTTCATTTATTCTTTTATTTTAAACTTAATCGAAGTAGAACAGGTAATTTTATCTGCGGTATATAATAGTTTGTAATTTGACTGCACGAAGAAACAAACCTCAAAATTACGAGTTTATATAAGGTATTTATAAAAGAAAATACATCAATATATGTATATAAAATATACTATATCATATTAACTATCCAAGTAGAGTAATAATTAACTAGTTACACAGCGATAATCTGGTTTTTCTGACTTAATCATTCATTTCAACCATTGTCCTTTTTTATACATAATATACAGATCTTAATTTTTTTGTTCTCGTGTGCTATTTGAGTCACACATTAATTTCGTTAAGTCATAACTCATTAAAATGTAATGAAATTATCACTATAGTGTGCTGTTTGTTTTTTAAAAACTATTCACAGAGAACTTTGTTATGGCTTAGGTGTAGGCATCATAACCTGTGTGTAAGCAACCTTAAATTTTGAAATTCTTATATTTGTGTTATGGTTGCCTGGAAGAAATCGCCGTGAGCGACAAGACCACCAATTATTATACACACTTTGTGACTGCTTCTGTTGTACTATTTTACTTTGAAAATACAATAAAGATAAATAAATAAATAAAATCATTACACGAGCTATGCTCAGACAAATAAGGCTTACTAGCCTTTACCCGCAGCTCTTCGTGTATTTCGGTTATCGCAGTAAAGAATAGTCCTTCCCGAAGACTCAAAGTATCTTCATCCCAAATTTCATCGAGATCGGTGCTGCGGCTTAGCCGCAAAATTATAACAGACGGAGTTACTTTCTAAATTATTATATTAAAATGTTCTGATTCTCAACTATTAATTTAGAAGAATTAAGATTTTAGAATTTTCCATTGTCTTTTGTATAATTGTCATATTATTTTGAGTTTTTGTTTATTTCAAATTTTTAAGACACTTACCAGGAAGATAATTTAAAGCCAATTACATAATTTCGGCAGCTCAGACTCAAAAATACTATCTATTAATTCTTTAAATGCACCTAGTGATCAAATCATTAACGTGTTTATTGTTTATGTTAGGAAGCAAATTATTTCCTATAGCATATTTTTTGTATTATTATCCACCTAATAATGAAATACATTATTCATCTGGCTAAAATGCATTCAGTGGTTATGGATTATCTTTTTTTATTATTAAATCATCTTCCTAGCCTTTATTATTCTCAAGATTTGGGGCGGTTACTAGTTTAACCGGTTTTACCTAAATATCAGTTTTTAAACGGAGCAACTGGCATGGGACCTTCGCAAACCTCAGTGTGAACTAAATTCGAAGGTTGAACAGTTGTCAGTGTATTTGAGGGCACTGACTTCCCAATAACGATTGCCATAGATGTTCACGACATTTTGTTTTTATTAAAGTATTTATTTTATTCATCTTTGATGTTGCTTGTTTCTTCATCCAATCTGTTGATTAAAATCAAATTTGGTGTTTTCTAAATCAACATCTAAATCATTAACAAAGGTTTTTAAGATATAAATAATAGTAACCTTTTTTGCTTTTGAAAAGAATACTAGTGTTATCGAAATATACTTGTTTTTCGAACGGAAATTGCTCAAACGACATTATTATAATAAGACCAGGTAAGGCAGGGCAGCTGCGCTAATTTTTAGTAATGTGGTGTAGTTTTGTATTAATTTTTACTTTCCATTATTATCTATATCAACAGCCTTTGATAAGTCACAGCAGTGTATAGACCTCTCCCTGAAAAGGTTTTGGCCTGCTATAAAGCGCTGGGCCGACGGGTTGGTATAATTTTTAAAGCGTTTCTTTCTCTTTGAAGTAATATTCTTTGCATTATTTGCTGCCTTAATAGGCTATTATAAATGCCTCGATGGCGTAGTCGCTGCTGTGCTTGAGGTCTCTGGTTTGAAGTTTATGTGTTTTCTGGGTATAATATGTATGTATTTACAAAAACGGTATACGTGTATTTATAACAGTTGTTTAGTACCCATAACACAAACTTTGCTTAGAACGAGACTAGATGGCGTTATGGGTTAGACGTCCGAAATATTTATTTATTTTATTTATATTACGATGCTCATAGGAGGAATATTGGTGGTGAGACTCTGTGTACCTATAAAGCAAACATAAATATAGACCACGTATTATATTTTCATGTAATATGTACGTATACATTATTAAATATTTACAGAGCTGAACTTGAAAAGATTAAAGCTAAAGATACAGGGTACTTTACCTTTATCTTCCTTATGAATGATGACACATTAATCCAATAAGTATTATATGGTAGTATACTTGTTGTATATACTTATAGTATGTGCAATAGATCAAAGGTAGCTTACATATCCTAATCCTATGCAAAATTATCTACAAATATAAGCTACGGGACAGATATTCTTACCACAATGTTATCTGTCACACATATGAACCAGCATACAATCTAGTTCATTTCCTCTGGTTAATCTATCATAGCCAAGGGTGGTGTGATTTTTATATCACAAATATTGTAAGTCCCTGTTCGTATAGTCGTATATATGCTTCAGCCTCTTAAATCTTCACTCGTTCTTGAACGTGACTGAAATAACGATCATATCTTTGACGAAAGGTCATTTCTTTATTTGATCTTGAACAACTATTGCACGTTTTTCTTGCTAAATATGTGTGTGAAAAACATTAAATATCTTCTTTGATATCTGACATAAATTCATTATTAATTTTATATAGTTAATAAAACTATTAACAATATTAATTTAAACACAATTTTGTTATTAATCTTTGTATTAACAAATGTATTATTTATTTGCCGATGATTATTTTAATGTCGACGACGGCGTTAAAATCAATATTTTCTATGCTATACGATACAAATTCTAATTGATTAATTTACAATGGTAATTTTAACATAACAAACGAATTTCTGTAATTTTCCCTCAGCACAAATGTCACCGAATGTATTCTAATTTTAAGTATTGTGATTTCAATCTTTCCTTATTTCCGACGTTGTGACATGCTCGATTTTCAATTAAATTTTAGCTTTAGGTTTACCTAGGTTTAGGTTATGAACGCTACATTTTAATGTTGCGTTCATAACTAGTCATTATTTGTATATTCATTTCATGATGCCATAAATATAACATATTCATGTGTTATGATAGTAGTTCAAGCTAGTTTTTAAGCCTGTGTTAGAATTTGTCTTCTGCAAATCTATGACTCTGCTTTTATATATTTCAACCTTTCGATATTTTATCAGTTTTATATTAGCAAGTCATGTACCCTGCCCGAAAAAAAGAAAACGAAAACAGTACCAATGTTTTTTACTATGTAGGTAACTTTTAAACACAAATATCAGTCTATTTTATGAGCATACTCCTGAAATACTTTTAAAAGGTAAAATACCGTGATCGATAAGATCGCCTATTGTATAATTTGGATATTTGTAACTCGTCCTGTTTTAGTTTTGTAATTTTGCATGTATACAATAAAGACAAATAAATAAAAATGTGTGTGTGTGTGAGGCGCTCATAGCCCAGTTGCACTCGGTGATTAGAAACAATCAGCGAGGGCAAGCAACGACGGCGCGGTCAGTACCTGGATGGGTGACCGCTGGTGGCATGTTACCATGAGCGTCTCCGTGATTCGGAGGTCACGTTAAGCAGTCGGTCCCGGTTGTTATCATAGGATAACAGTCGTGAAGCTTAGTTGGAGGCCTTCGGGCGGCTTAAAAACATCCAACGGTAAGATTACGTAGCCACAACGTTGTCTTGCCAGTCCCCAATCCGCACTTGGCCAGCGTGGGGACGTATGGCCTTAACCCTCTCCTGAGAGGAGACCCGAGCCCAGCAGTGGGACATTATGGGTTGTTGATTTGATTTGAAATAAAAATAAAATAAAATAAAAATAAATATTGCCATAATTATTTCAACCCCTGAATCTCAATTTCTTCCGTAGTTCAGGTGCGTGTATTTTTCAAAAGACATGTTAGTAACTCGTTAATTAATCTTGTGTTTCAAATTAATGTATGTAATAAAAAATATTTAGTTAAAAAATATTTTGTTTATGTATAAATTTATGTAAATAAACTTCAAAAGAGTTAGATAAACTTTCGCTCACTAAATGATTCATCGGTTACCGAAGCGTGATTTATCGTAACAGCTTATCCTAACTTGTGGTGTTCTAGTATAGTTTCATTTACATAGGTTCGTATTTTTACGAGTTTAGTTTCTTAGTTGACAAAACCAAGAGATTTGCGATCTGCGATCGTACGTAATTCCGGTAAAAAATAAAATATTATTTAGAGTCATGGTTCCATGTTCTATCCAAAACGCGGGTTGTGAGAATTTTGAGATCTCTATAAACTGGCTAAGTACAGTTTTTGCTAGTTATAAAATATTGATGCATAGTTCTATAACTATGCATCAATATATATGTCTAACTACTATGAGTGACAGGCCATTAAATAAAAATGAAACAGCCCTGTGGCTTTATTATAAAAAAAACAAAGGTGTCTGAAAATTAATTAAACCAAACAAATAAAATGTACGCTCTCATTGTATTGTTTGAAACAATAAAAGGAATATTTCATTCCAGTTCTCATTTAATTTATGGGTTAGAATTTAAATTAGTAGGTATCGGTGGCGAAGGGTCCTTTTTCAGATCTTTCCCTTTATCAGATAATGACATCAGAAGCGGTGTTATGTGTTATGTACTAGCATTTGCCCTAGCAAAGCTCTGCCCGCGTATACGTCTAACTTATGTCCTCCCTCAAGAATCAATATATCTCTAAGACAAATTTCATTAAAATCGGTGCACGATTTAGCCATCAAAGGGTTACAGACAGAGATACAGACATAATTACTTTATTTAGAATATTAGTATGAACGATGGGAAAAAGTTTTTAAGCAAGTTTAAGAAATACACATTGAATATTGTCATAGTATATCAAATTATAAGAGCCAAGAATATTGATTGATACAGTTATTATCTTCTTCATCAACCTACAGCAATCCAGTGCTAGACATACGCCCCTCCTATTGCATGTCACTTGGTTTGATCTTCGGCTTCTCGCTTCTAGCTCCGAGCAATACGCTCAGATTGACATAATTGGCCATTGTATATTATAATATTTAAGTGTTTCCATCACACTTGACACTATACAGGTCTTTATAGCATTTAATCAGTTCAGTATTTTACCCAAATAGTCTTAGGTAATTTTGTTAAACAGCCTAGGGTTTCAACAGCAAAAATGAAATAAAACTTAAAATATATGGATGTAACCTATTTAGAAACCAATTTTTACAATAGAACGATTCATCTACTCCGAATATATTTTTTATTCAGACACCTGATTCATTGATGTATATGACATATTCGAAAAAATATGCAAATGCACGACTATGGCATTAATATGATCACAGAGAAGATTGATTATATAGATATCACTTTTCATGTTAAAAGCGGAGCATATTAACGCGAGTGGTCTATAGTTAGGCATGTATAGATGAAGTGATACCACAGCCACACAGAAAATCCATTTTATCTAACGTTTATGTTGCTCTTCTCTGGATTCTAAAGGAGGAAAGGAACAATCATAGGTATTCAGTAATGTACGTGTCTCTTGAATTAAAGATAAGTATGAGCGGTGATAGTTGCTTACCATGAAATGATCTGTCTGCTCATTTCGTGGTAAGCCCGTTAGAGTATAGAGAAAGTGAGTCAGGTAGAATACTTTGACAGGCCCATACATAAAAATACCCGCGCCCTCCATACCACATCTATACAAATAAATAAAATTGGAGTGTCAGTTTGTAATATAAAAATAATCGCTTTTTACTAAATGCATAGGTATGTATACATGGTAGATAAATTAATTACATTTTTTTCTTTTGTCTGCTGTCTGTCTGTATCTATGTTCCGGGTAATATCTGGAAAGTCTGGACTGATTTTGGCTGATAGCTGATGATATAAAGAGTAGCTTGGGCTAATTTTTTGTAACTACCTTTGCCCCGCTGCGTTACTCGCGGTTGTTGTTGTGCCGCGGATGACACCGCGGGGCTCAGCTAGTAGCTCATATAAAAGGTTCACAGATGTCAATGAACGACATGGAAATTTTACGTTTCGTTTCTGATTGACATCGTCACTTTCTCTAGCGTTTCGGTCATGATGGATCGTTTTTATGATAATGTACGCTTTCTCGTTTTTTATTGAGATATGAATTACAAGTGTTGGAATATAATAGCTAATCATTATGTAACTGTCCAAAATTAAAATGTGGTGTCGAAACATTTATAGATAACTTCTAATTTTGTTTACATATTTACTGTTTGTTTGTCAGTCATTCATAATTTTAAACCGCATCTGTTTAAAATTCAGTTACGATCAACTTTAATCTTACAAAGTCATAAAAGGCATTCTTATAGTAAAGTATTCAATATCCACGAATGATAAAAGCAGTAAACTTCGATAAGAAAAATGAAGAAAGTTTAAGGCCAAACAAGATTGCTATGCATATCGTGCTTAATTACCTAAAATACTGCCTAGATTGCTTTACCTACTTATTTATTCATGGTACGAAGATTTTCAAATATTTGTTACTTAATGTTTAAAAATCAAATTTCATATGTTGTGTGGTTTAGTAACAAACAACAAAATATTATGCCGTGTAATACCGAGATTTTAAGGATTTTCATAGTCAATCCGCTTTCAGTCGGATAATCCCGGATTCAGTGAAATGTCGAAATAAATATATAAAACCATTCTGTGATATTTGTTATTGTTACAACGGGATAATCTCGCTAGCAGTATAAACGTGCATTTCTATGAAGATTAGTTAACATAAAGAACAAACTGATTTCAGACTCGTTGTAACGATTATGTCGTAGATTATATTATGTCGGGTAATATTATAAAAAAAGTGGTTAGTCCGACTGTGCTACGGGTGCGGTTCACAATAATTTTCTTAAAGTTTGAACTTGTCAAAATATCGGAATGAAGCTTTCAAAATACATACTCTTCAAATTCAATGAGTTATAACGACGTCTGCTACGGATGGAGGAAAATAGCGCGTCTGAGTAGTAAAGAGAAGTAAAATATGTTTTAAACTTGACTACACAGTTGGCCTAGTGGTTTCAGTGGTCGAAACACCGCTTTCCACGGCGCAAAGTGTTGTTGGTTCAAATCTTACATGGGACAATACTTTCATCCATAAATTTTTGTTCTAAGTCTGGGTGTACTTTGTATCCGTTTCATGTATGTTTGTAAAGATCCCTGTGACACAGGAATGTATATTCCTAATGGGAAATTTGCTGTTTAATAATGGGAGTAGTCGTTTTAAAAAGAAAAAAAACTTTTAATTAATTTAACAGCTGACTGAATGACTTTTTCACCTTCTATAGTATAAAGAATATGTATTATCATTTTCAAAGCTATACCTGTTTTACTGTTACATGAAACATATGGAATATGTTACGTAGTGTTCCTTTAAAACAAAGGGTGTTAAGGGGAGTTTAAGTATGCATTTTCAATTCATTTTCTCCCCTTCGTCATTGTACGCAGGTGTATATCTGAATAACGGGATGGCAAGGAGGGAATCTATTACGCCGCGTTATACGGAATAGGGAAAGATTTCAAGGGAGTGGTATGGAGTAAACGAAACTAAATGAGTGTGCTCAAGGAAATGAATAGGAGAGAAGATGGTACACCATCATCCTTAGAGCTGTGCAAATCATTCTAAAGGTAACTTAATATATGTTTCTGTTGTTCTAGCATGTTCAGTTTTGCTGTTTAATTCAGTTAAGTCATATTACCTCAATACGATTTGAATATAAATTTTGTTTGAGTAGTTTAGCAGTAAAAAGGATTCCTTTGTTTGTTTTTTGTGGCATCTATAACTGAACATATTATTATTTCCATAATAAGTCGAACTGTTGAAATTAGTCATCGAATTACTGAATGACCAATATAACCAAGAGCATGATTCGCGCACCGTGTCTTTCGTAATTGAGGCTAAGCTGTTCACCTTATGCAAGTGGCTTACTCCATTTCACGACTCTAAGAATACTTTATCATATACAAACATTTATTACATATCAGTATACTAACTATTCTGCTTTGAAAATATTAAAAATGTTCAATCCTCCTTATATAATTTATGGCATTAATAATACTATAAGTACACATAACGTAGTAGGTATATTGTTTTTTACAACCTATATTTTTCATGGGACTGTGCTATACGTACACGTTTACTAATTACTCCGAGTCTCCTATATAATATTAACACCATCAAAACAGCGACAGTTTAAAGAAAATAAGCCTAAATGATTAATCAAGCAAAAATTTTATGACACTAATAAATATCTGCCTTCAAAATTTAGAAGTATAGAGCCTTACCTTTTTCTGCTTAAAATGTAAATAGGTAATTTTAGTAATTATAAACAAATTTATACCAATTTTTTAAATGCCGTCTTTTATTTATCTGTTTAGGGTTCCGTACCTTGAAAAAAAAATAACGGAACCCTTATAGGATTACTTTGTTGTCCATCTGTCTGCCAAGACCCTTTTTCTCAGGAACGCGTAGAGGTATCAAGCTGAAATTCATATCAAATACTCAAGTCCAATGTCCCTTGAAGCCAATTGATAAAAGACAGCTGTTTATGCTGCACAATTTCGACACTCGCAAGGGAATCAATACCTACAGGGTACTTCCCATGAACTCAGAATCTTGAAATTTGGTAAGAGACAATATTTTATAGCACAAATAAAGGGAAAATTGCAAAAAGCATAAATATTCCGTCACATCATAGAAAATACTTAAAGGTTTGTACGGAACCCTCGGTGCGCGAGTCTGACTCGGACTTGCCCTGTTTTTTCGTCGTTACCTTCGTTGCTCATAATATTACGGACAACCATAATTCAATAACCAATATGACAGATATAAATATAAACGTTTGAAAGATTTATGAAGCCTTGTGTTTTGTTTATTTGGCACGACATGAATATGATTACATTACTTGAAAAATAAACGGAAAGACAACCGAAAACTGTGCTACATAAATCACGAAAGGGAATTATGGTGAAGTTACTATAGCCCACCTGTAACTTCACCCACGATAGGTGGGGAATGTTGTTTTGACAAGCAGCTTGTTTTTTTAATACCTACTAACCTACCTACTAATATAACACGCTTGACCTATGACACAAATTATTATTAGTATTTAATGTACTTTGAAAGTATTGGTAAATTATATTTATTTATTTGAAAAAACAACAACGAAACTTGAAATAGATTGTAGGCAATAAAACATGACATATGACAGAAATGTGTGCTATCATGAATCGTATTATAAGCTAGCTTTTGCCCGCGGCTTCGCTCGCGCATAAGTAGATATTTTCATCCCCTATTTTACCCCCTTAGGTTTGGTATTCCCAAAATCCTTTTTTAGTGCTTTCTTACGTTATAAAGAACCTACACGCAAAATTTCAGAATTCTAGGTCCAGCGGTTTGGGCTGTGCATTGATCTCTGGGTATCTTAGTCAGTCACCTTCCTCCTCTATGTATATAGATAGTAAAAAAAATGTATTGCAAATATTAAATTGATTACTATAAGTGCAATACCATACAAAAAACTAGAACAAACTGAAATCATTTTAACCAGAAATATGTAACTGATAAATCTAAAGCCAGTCTACACTAGGAAACCGAATGCTCGAAGTCTTTATACTATTTAATTTTGTTGTTGGTCATCGAATGAGCGATTGAACAACTGCTCTGCTTCATTGTGGATTGGACGTTTAAGAATTTAAGATAATAAAGTTGATGATACATAAAATAGAATAAATTTTCTTATGTTCCTAATTTAATGTCACCATTTCTTCTTTTTATCAAGATATCTTTAATCATACGTTTTTGGGTATACATTATAAATCCAATTTAATTTAATCAAACTGATGTTTCGGTGGACGTTCACAATACAACGTTCGATATTCAGTTTCAGATTGCTCAACAGCGACGATAACGATGAATCAAAATGTATCATAGAATCCCGAGGAATTGCAATTAAAATCTCTATAATTACTCTGCCGTGATTCAATTACGTGTCAATTAATTTTGCGTTAGCCGAATAACAGTAGCGCGTTTAATTAAACGTAACAAACATAGTCAAATACAGAGTTAGATTGAACTATGATTATAATATGCGAAGTTGGCAAAGATATGCTCAGTGGAAAGTTTCCTATGCGTGACCACAACCTACTATGTGTCTAAAGTTCTGAACAAAAGTTTGTTTAGTCAGCTCCATGGTTTCACCAACTCCCATTGGTCGCGTAAAATGTAATTTATTTACCTGTGACCTTTGCCGTGTCGTTTCAGGAGCCTTCTAGATTGTTCGCAAGGCCAGGCCTATTCTTTTATTTCGCAACAGAACACTTCAGTTAAAGAAGATTGCCTTTTTAATTTATATCCGTTTGTGTGGACTTGAAGTACTGTTAACTGTTTAAAGAGCAAATACTCTTACATTTTTACATTTTCTTGTATTCTTTTATGTTTAACAATAAAAAAGTTATAGGTACTCATGATGAAAAAGGTACTCTGTGCGGTATCAATGCTTTGTAATTTGTAAAACTAACACTGTTCGTTTTAAACAATGTGGAAATATTTGATTACTTTTTCTGTAACTTTTCAATAAATCAAGGAGAAGTGATTGTAAAGTCAAATTGGAAAATTTTAAATAAATGTCAGACTATGGGTAAATCTCTTATTGCAATCATGCATGGGTTGCGTAAATTACTTCATATGAATTTCTTAATGATAAAGACAAATCAAATTACACTTGTAACAATAATATTGGCATATCTTTGAGTTTATTTCACAAGTAAACATTATACACATTATGTTGAATTAAGGATTTTCTATTGAAAAGTTTCTCCAAGTGCGGTGTCTATAGACCTCCGGACAATACATCGAATCGGTATGGCGCTTTTAATTTTTTTTCAGGGTTTAAATATAAAACTCTCAAGTATCTAGTTCCCAAACTAATTGTGTATCCTCAATCAACTGAACCATACGATTGGTATGACTAAAGATTTGCTAGTACCTACTGCACAGTATTAATTTTATACAGCGCCATAGATTGCTACAGTACGATCGTAACTTATACCTTATTAGAATATAACCTGAACGTAAATGTGAAGTAATAAACGACAACATTGTGTAACTATAGGTCACAGTCTTGTAATTAATATAAGTAAATTATGCATTTCGACCATAAAACAGATTGTTATAAACTTAGATAAGGATACAATAACTAGCCTTGTTGGTATATCTCTAAGATACAAGTGTAATAATAATTTGACCCAAGAAACCCTTTATTTTATTTGAGTCCACTATTGTCATGGCCTCATAGTTATTTTTCGCCTGCTATACAAAGGGTTATACAGGCGGGTATAGGGTTGTTTCCAGTTTTCCTGAGTGCTTTAAATCGTCCTGCAGCACTTACCGCTTTAGTCGACTTTTACGACACCCAAGGGATAAATATAGGATAGTGACGCTAAGTATTCATAATTCGACACTACAGGGAGTTTATAAGAGTTACATCGTAGTATCCAATAAATCTTGGGGTATATGTGCCAGTCAAAGCCCTAATTCTCTGACGAGAGGCATTTGGGAGACACAAGTGCAAGCTCTTCTTTATCAGCGTACTTCTGAAAAGATTTCCTGCGTCTTGTGTGTATTATTCATTGATTGCAATATCGTCTTCAAATGTAATACCGTTTATTTGTGTTTCTAATAGAGTTTATAACAATATAGTTCATCTCCAAGAGTAAAATAGGAAAAAATTGTACATTATTTTACTGTAATTTTATTAAATAAAGAAGATAATATTGCAAATTTAAAATAATTTCATTTCAAAAGTATGGCATAGCCGCAATTAGTTTATAAAGTTCCGGGAGTTGACGCCGCGACGCACAATAAAATGTAAATTTATAATCTTTATCAGTGAAAAAGTTAAATATTTCTCTCGCACTTCATATTCTGCAAGGGTTTTCAATAAAATATACTTTTACCGTAAACTTTGAATTACTTTATTAGGAGGCATTGTCATTAAAGGTAGGACTCATTAAAGTACCTTAAAGTGTGTGTGTTTTTTGGTGTAGAAAATTGGGCTTTACTTTAAAAGTGGTCAAAAAGTTTGTATATAACTTCTACAAGGAGTTTGATGTCATACGTATCTGTAGTAGTGAGAAGACCAAATGTTGCCATAGTTTAAAAATCGACAGATTATTATTATTTTTTACATTATGCTATTCTACTAATACATGTATATATTCGAAAATTATAGAATCAATGTGTTTTAAAATGATCTGTTTCTAGGGTGAGCAATTAACACCGTTATTTTTTATAATACAGCAGCTTGGCTAGCAAACTTTTAGAGCCTAAGTAACATATTCCATACTCATTACCAACAAATAAATATCCGTAATGTTTTTATTTCATCAACTACATTTTGAAACTAATTTATTAGCCGTTAGTAATATATTTTGAATTCTTGCTATTCTAAAAGTATAAATTAACGTTTAACGTGAATTCTCAAAGTGTGTGAGGCTTTAAAAATTTCAAAGTAATGTTAGTTAATGATGGTTTGTTAAACTATCAAATAAAGTTTAGCTTTATCTAAGCAGAATTTCACTTCCATTAGTATATGACATGTTAGTACGTACCATTTTCTCTATGACCTTAACCTTTGCGGCGGGGTAGGCGACGAATACTTTTTGTCATTTCACTAAGCACCAAGCTAGATAATTTAGCTTCGAGGCATCTCTTTGAGCCTGAGTAACATTTTATTACATAACATAAAGATAAAATGTTGATGTGATGATATTCTGTTCGTTTATTATAACTGATTTAACACTGAATTCTTCGCTGCCGCTGCTGTGTATACATGTGTATATATTTATTATGTGAGTGTTAGCAAAATTGAGTGACTTATATATTTGGTGGCCAAGCAATCCGCCAATACACACAATCATCATCTTCCTAGTCTTTATTATTACCAAGATTAACTGGAGTCGGCTACTAGTTCAACAGGTCTTACCTGAATGTTAGTTTTCCACGGAGCGACTATCATCGGAAATCCGCAACATTGAGGATGAACTGAATTCGAAGGTTGAACTATTTGTTAGTATATTTGAGGACTTTGAGTATTGACAATGTACATAATCATTTTTATATTATTTTAAATATTTTCCTCCTGCAGTAGGAATATATCCTGTATCGCCGGGGATTTTAAAAACCTCTATAAAACGTGCAAAATGAATACCCAGACAAAATGATATGGCGATCAAACAAAGTGTTGTCGCATGTTGGATTTGTATCAATTATAGATAGGGCAGCAAAAAGTGACGTTCTGAGCACTCGAACAACTCTCCACAGCACTTGATTAATTTTAATTTGAAAATTATTGTAAATAAATTAGCCATGATATTCATACACAGTTGCCTATTTCATATTCCTATTCACTATGTTTGGCATACATTAGTGTGAATATTTCGAAATTCAACTTAAAAATATCTCAGATAGACCTGAGTTTCTACTTTCCTTCGGTCCTACGATTATGTAATTGTAAAACTAGCTTTCCCACCTCTTATGTTGTGAATCAAATCATAGTAGTCGACCTACTTGGCGAATATTTAGCTGAGATGATTACGTTTTGTATAAAAAGCCGCTTAGGAGAGTCACGCCGATTTCAGCACCTTGGGCCAGTTCGACCGGGGCGGTACTACCCTCGCACAGAAGATCAACGTAGAATAACAGAATTCGTGCTGTCGTGTTGTGTCGTTGGTGCAAGAGAAAACCGGAGGCCCAATGATACAGAAGCATCACTAGATTGCCATAATGTGGGTCGCCATGCTGCATTGTTGCATTGTCTACATGTGCAACGAGTATGGTGACCACCACTCTTGATTCTGCTTATACTTTCCATCAGGCAGAGTAGAGTATTCTTGGCAGGGTCATACATAGAAAAGAGCCACTGCGTGTCTCTGCATCTCGCAAACACCACACCTCTATGCACTGGCTAGTTCGTTCCGATAAGCACTTCTTTTTGTATTAATAGAAAACTTGTTTAGTTACGCAAAACTAATGCTCTTTTTTTATACGAAGAAAGCTTTCAGTATTCTGAAGATTTTGTCAAATGCTCTTCTCTGGTTAAGTTGCAGTGTCAGAATTTCATAAGGGACGTGCGATTACCACTGTACTAGTAAGATATCATAGTTGTTATCAATGTTTTTAGACAATTGCAGTAACTGAGTTACAACCAAATCACGAAAATGTTCTTCAATGTGGTTGTACTGGGGCTGTCACAACACAAAAAAATTTATAGAATCAAGTTATTCAACAATAATTGTTTATTTAATAATAAATAAGTATTGTGTGTAGAAATATATAAGAAAAAATAGGTACATAATTAAACAAATCTTTTCAACACACATTTATGAATTATAGTATTGTACTGTATTAATAATGTGTGTATGTCTTCTGTTTAAAATTTTATGAAGTATTTTTGTTGAAATGATTTTTAATATTAGAAATAATAGGATAGAATAAAGATCAATTTAAGGTAAATATTGGTTGTATTTAAAGGCGACAGAAGAAACAGGAAGCCTCACACGGCTTTACACATTTGCATTAAGCCAGATAGGTGGCTTAATGCCAGCATAATATATGACGTTGTATTGCCTCGAGCCACCCTTTGTGATACTGCAAACTGCGTAATATCTGCCGTATCAGACCATAAACAACTTGATTGAGTCATACGCATTTATTTCATATTATTTTCATTACTGTACAAAAGCTTGAACAGTTTTAACTGGCAATCGGTAATCATCTGTTCTAAGAATCTGTTCACCACCAAGAAACCGACGGACCACTTCCTACCTATCCTCCTATTTAAGTGTACATCAGGCTCCATCTTTAAATAAGCAATAACCCAGAACCAATAACCTGGGTTCGGGCTCAGTACATTCACTATAAAAAAGCTACGCCTGTCAAGACGCCCTTTTTGTGTTCAAGCATCATCTTTCGCGATATTGATAAGGTATACAATGGTTTGAGTTATTGTGCGTATGCGAGTGGTAATGAAAATGGTCTACTTCATCTACAATCGATAACATATTATATACTCAGTTTGTTTGTTGGACAAATACATGGCTGGTTTGTTTTTGGGTGTTGCTGCTTCTTGAATCCACTGCGCTGCGTGTTGTAGGTTTGATCTATATTGACAGACTCGTTGATACAGTGGTAGCGTATGCGACTGCTGTGCTTGAGGTCTTGATTCGGTCGGACCAAATTTTTGTATGACCTGCAAATATTTTTTTCGGAGTTTGGGTACTTTCTATATATAATATGTAAGTATTTACAAAAAAAAAAACAGTATATATGTATTTATTTCAGTTGTCACAAGCTCTGTTTAGTTTGGTACTAGATGGCGTTGTGTGTTAGATGTCCGAAATATTTATTACTTTATATGTGATTATGAGTTCGGTTCTTTCTGTGCAGCTTTACATGGAGGTTTATAAAGTTATCTGAGACACAAAATATATTAGTTATTGTTGTAGTAACGGTAAAAAAGAACAAAAGACAATGTTGTTCCCCTCATGGATGGATCTTAATTTCAATACGATGTGATGATAGTGAAAGCGCAAAAAATAATTATCAAAATCACTTCCGCATTATTAGCAAGTATTGTCAATGGATTCATTAAAATATATTTTCATTTCATATCTTGTATAGACGTAACTTTAGAAATTATTCAAATTTAAATATCTTCTACAAATATTAGAGATCTATAAATTACTAAGCAGATTATCTAGTGTTACGTATGTTTATGTATGTTTTTAAATTAATGTGAATCACTGTTAGGAACCAATAACCGTTGGGGTAAACGAGTTCTTGAGTGGAGACCGCGTCTCGGCAAACGTAGTGTAGGACGTCCACAAGCCAGGTGGAGCGATGATTTGCGCAAGACGGCTGGCAGGAGCTGGATGCGAGAAGCCATAGATCGAACTAAGTGGCGTGAAATTGGAGAGGCCTATGTCCAGCAGTGGACTGCGATAGGCTGATGATGATGATGATGACTGTTAGGTGTTAGTACAAAAAGATAAGGCTGCGTCTTGAGGACGTCTTATTATTGGTAAACAATTGCAAGTTGCAATTGATCAATAGAGAATTCTCGACTTGTCGCTAATTGCAAGTATGACACCGGCCGTCTCGGGGAGTCTAATGCTTTCTATGAAAATATACAGATGCTTTAAGACACAACATAATAAAAATATCAGAAAGGTTCATGAATTTTATCAGAAGTAGCTTTTTTACAAAGTAGAACCTGCATCTATAAAAATATGTCGGTTGATGAAGGCAATTGACGAGGATTCTAAAGGCGACCTCGTAATTATGGTACAAAATGACGCTATTGTTGAAAGAAGTTCTTGCGGAAGATAAGCTCTATTGGAACTAGTTACAATAACAGAAAATTACTTAGGTAAATACATACTTGATTATACATCTTTAACAGAGATTATTTTCTTTCATTACCTAATGATTGATCACTGAGTTTCTAGAGCCTAGATTAAAGCATCCAGTAAAAGACTTTTATACATCCCTCTAAAAGAGGAATGTTCTTCTGTTCTTTATAAAGGTGATTAAAATGGTAAATACGTCTCTATGTCCATATTATCATACTGTATTTCAGTATGGGGTGGTGCCTGTAAAACAAGACTGATTAAAGTCGAAAGAGCCCAAGGGGCGGTTCTTAAGGTGAGCCATTCCTTGCCTTTCTTATACCCTACTTAGGATCTGTATCAAGTATCCTATGTCCTGACAGTGCGTCAATAGTTTATCCTCAGTATTGTTTTAAGACACCATTCCCTTCTCTCTTATGGGATCATAGCAAAAGGTTTTGCGCCCTAAAAAAGTTGCAACATAAAGTTGGCCTAGTAGCTTGCAACCAATGTCAACTGTATTTTCTCACAGATTTTCTGGATTCCTGGGCAGATACTTTTACAATAAAGTGAACAAAAATTATATATCTATTCACAAACCAAGCACCTCTGTAACAAGAACACATCAAATTGGTTAAGATCTCTTAGCTACGAGGAAACGTAATGTTTAATGCTTGTTCCTTCCTCAAAATTGCTCACTGGTATCGGACTTATTGCATCACCACCTGTAAGATAGAGATGATTATATTGCGTTGTTGTAGGGTTAGCACATACATACATACACACGCGCGCACATTTATACAAGACATACATATCAACAATAACTCACATCACGTTCGCTCACAAACACAAACATACATACTCCTACACATTATGCCATCGTTACCCTTATGCTTTTTTTTACTGAAATCTTTCATTTGTCATTGTTAATCATAGTGGTTATACTTACTTCAAGCTCTTGACATAGGGGAAGCTGGTAATCTGCCACACAGGTTCTTCTGGTGCAAATATCAGTCTCTTACACAGATTAACCTACCCGATCAAGTGGCACTGAATTTGTGCACTGATTTTTGTTAACTATTCTGTGCTAGAGAGAATTAATAAACGATTTATTATTATTATTCTAGAAGACCTTAAGTCATTTACAGTACTAAGGATCCTCCGGAGGATTGTTCATACTTTACCACGGGCATAGTCTCATAATGACATAATGAAAAACCTGGTTGCAAACAGTAAAATACAGATAACAAGAAACAACTATTTATTTAAGGCCCTTCTTGGGATAAAGTAAATCTATTTGATGTGCTGGTCACTCTGACTAGGGAGTGTTGCTTCTCGATTAATGTTGCTTAAGTCACGCACCTTTCAAAGGTATCATTTGTATCAAAAAATCCATCTGGTGGAACGCTTTCTAAATTATTATATAATGAACACAAAGTACACCCAGACCCTGTACAACTGTCTGCGGGTCACGTATTGATTGAACCGATAACATAACTCACTAATAGTAAGACAAAAGCATGAACCATTATAAAGATTTAAAGCGAGATGAAATACTGTTTATTTACAACCAGTATGAAAAGACGAACCAGTGTGAACGAAGTATAATATTGAGAAACGTATGTAGCTTGTGACATAACGCTTAGCGTGCTAGTAGGCGATGATGCTTGCTCATCGGCCTCGCCATGCTCTTGCGCAAAATACTCATAACGTGTAAATCGCAAATTTCATAAGTAACCTGTGAAAGTAAGCGATTCATTTCACTCAGCAACACCGTTGCGGGATATCGACATTTCTTGTTAAACAAGACATGCTTGTGGTGACATAATGTGAGTAGATGTTAGACCAGCAACTGGATATACAGGTTTACTGATGAGAAAAGGAAAAAGTTTCAAGCGACACGGTAGTTTAACGACTGCTATTCAAACTCAATTGTATGACTGTTGGAGCTGCTTTTTTATGAAAAGTTTGCAATGTAAAAATTTGAAAATTATAAATCATGTTTTTTAGATTTTCATTTGTCAAAATTGATTAAATGATCGGTTAATGGAACTTCGTTCTAAGTTATTTTTATACAATTGAAAGTACAAATTATAAACGTAATATGTAAGAGACGCCATGAGGGACAAGACCGCCAATTGTCACATCTGTATGATGTAATTCTTTTTTTTTCTTCTATCTGTTAAGTGTGTAAAAAAACTCATGTTAATATATGAATCATTAGATTAATTTTAGGGATACAAGAAATAAACCCATTTTATTCATATAAGAATTGCAAGCAGGATTAAAGTTATTAGATTATACATCAAAAGCATTAATGATATTAGGTTTATTTTAAACTAGCTGAGTCCCGCGATGTTACCCGCGGTTATTGTTGTATCTTCACAACCGCGGGAAACAACGCGAGGCAAAGTTAATCGAAAAAAAGTAGCCTAATTTACTTCTTATCAGCTATTTGCTAGTGAAAGTTCCGTCAAAATCTTTCCAGCGGTTCCAGAGATTAGCCGAAACAAATAGACAGACAGACAAAAATTATAAAAAACGTATTTTGGTATATGTACCGTGTATACATTTAGTAAAAGCGGGTATTTTAATATTACAAACATACCCTCCAATTTTATTTATTTATATAGATAAAAACGTATTTTTGTATACGTAACGTGTATATATATGATATAATTGATAATAATAATTCAATGACTTAAGAATGTATGGAATTTAGATTCGTATAACATATGGCACAAGGACATCGAGGATCATGCACGCTAAATATTTAAGCTACTAATAGGCACTCACAAATTCTTGCAAACATTATGAAATAATCTCACTACAAGTCATTATTCCATTTAAGTCATGTTGGTCGCACAGTTGCGGTCGATTGAATTGACTATAAAAGTAAAGAATTACATTCAAAATTATATGGTATAAAATATGAGGAAAACATTGCTGTTATTTAATGCATGGCGATATTAGGTAACCTCTGGTAGAAAAATCCGCATTTCGTAAAATAAAAAAGGTCAATCACCTCTGCATGAGTCAACCTCAAGGCAATTAAATACTTCAAGGAAAATAAAACATGTCTTTTGTAATCATTGTGAGTCTATGATGAATATTTTAAGATCACAAATCTAAATAAACCCTTTTAAATAGCTTTGATGAAAGCTTGTTCTTCAGGTAATATAAACTACCAAAATGAACATCGTTATTTTCTTTAACACTAAAAAATATAGGTCTTTATCTCTTGAGTATTTATTAAAATAAGGTACTTGATTATAACTTATGTTATTATCAAATGTGTGTTTCCCTTCTTAGTAATATTATCTTCTTTGCGATGATAAAAGTACCACTTTTGCGACTATTTATAGACACCTATAACCGATAATGATCAGGGAATCTTGTTTGCTAGTTTAACGTTATTACACAATAAAGAATATTTACGTTTCGGTATTTTTTCTTGGTTCTTAGATATTGCTAGTTCAAGACACGGTGTTTTTGTGAAGACGGTTTCAAACATGCTGCTACATAGGTAGGTCATTTACGATGAATTTTAAATGTAGCGTTAAAAATGTACCAATAATTACATCAATTATAAAAGCATTCGCTATGATATATAATTAGGTGTAACCAGTATATACATACATATGTATAATGTATGAAGTAATAGGCTTTCAACCGCTACTGTGTAATTTCATTACTCGGAACAGCTGCCTGACATCGCCCCATTTCAATAAGGGTCTAATTAATAAGTGATCGATTTTAGATTGGTAAAAGATTTCATGTATTTTGATATTTAATTTTATTCCGTTGACTAATTTGTTGGAGAGGTTTTCGGTTCGATTACCTATTACTACAGGTTACTACGTTTTGTTTTGTACTTTCTAAAATGAAAACCTAAGTAGGTATAAGCACGATCTTTTAAAACGTGTCAGGCACTAACGGCAAACTTGAATTTCCCATTGCAAATAATTTTCTTAAGATTGTAAAATAGAAATTTATGTTAATTTAGTATAGGTAACTCAGAGAGAATAAAAATCGTTAGATGCAGAGTAAATAAAAAACATAACGTGATAGATATTTGTAAAATCATTCAAGGACCGTCGGTCCACCAGAGTTCAACGGTATTGTGGTAATCGAATGAAATATACTAAAATCACACGGTTTTACCTTACCAAAGTCTCAATACTGCAGTTTCTGGTGTACATACATGAAAAATCTTAGTGGACAAGACAGCATGAAAAGACTAGATCGCTTAAATTCGTCCCACTACAGGCAGATAGCCATATCTTCCCTCTTCTCGAAAATAATCCATGCAACGAAGAAGCTTTGCGTGCTCAATAAATCGAGACAGTATTTTGCTCCGGTTCACCGCCTTCTACTTTATAAGGCGCAGGAGGTCTCATATAGAATTCTATCCTCATCTCTGGGCGGGGTCACCTCAGTGCCAGCTCCTCCCTCTGGACGGCATTCAACGGAAAGTGATTCGAATCGTTGACTGCTACGAGATTTTAATTCGGCTGGACTCTCTGGCGTTGCATAAAGACATAGTTTCGCTATGCATCATCTATCGCATGTACTATGAGGAATGCTCCGTGGAAATTTTTCGGATTGATTCTTACCACCCAGTCCTACGCGACAGCAGTTTCATCCCCATCATTTAGATGGTAGTCAAGAAAAGAACGTATTTCTTTTTAAAAGGCCGGAAACATACTTGTGACGCCTCTGGTGTTGCGGGTATCCATGGGCGGTGGTAATGCTTACCATCAGACGATAAGTCTGCTCGTGTGCCCCTTATTCCATAAAAATGTAGCTTTGTCTGTTTGACACCATTTCGCCACTAAACTGCTGAATCAAGTTGAATAAATTTCGATATGGATATAGAATGGAACTTGATGAAGGTCATTTTTACCGAGATAACCGACATATACATGGGCAGAGCCGCAGGACAAAGCTAGTTTACTTTAAATGAACGAGATAGTTTACTTTCTAAAAAAATAGAGATATGACAAAAAAGATAAGAAGTGTTCGAGGACGATATAAGTCACGTAATTCAAACACCAAAACGATAAGTCTTGAACGTCATTTGGCCTTACTTCATTTAAAAATAAATCTAAATTCTAAATACGTTGATATCTCGCCGCATATATCAAACAAATGGCCATTGTGAACTGTGGCCGGATTGCGACATGTTGACTACACGCCAATAAATAGCGACTGAATGGTGCAAACCAATTGGTCAATTAACAGGAATTTGCCCAATATTAGCCAACATCGAACGTCAATCCTTTGTAACGCCTAATGAAGTTTGAAAGTGGAACGGATGTAACGGAAACTATAGTAACTCACACTTTAATAAAATTAGTGACTGATTTGAAAATGCATAATCGCTCAGTCACGGGCATTAGGCATCCCAAATTTAATCATTTGTTTCACTTTTCATCTTTTTGGACGTAGTGTTTTAGATAGGTAACATTGCGGGGCTCAAATAGTTCATTATAAATTGGCCCAGTACTCTGACTATGACTCTGTAGCAAATGTTGGGTTTCATTTGAGTGGTAACGTGTTTTTATTTCGATTTAACGATGGGGATTATTAATGTTTTTTTTTCAATGTTAGGAAATGTTCAAATAGAATTTCGAGTCTGGAAACGTATCCAATAAAAGGCAATAACTCTTGCGAAGCGTTGTTGTTGACCACTGACGGACGGACATTTCAAAAGATCATTTTCACGATCACACTGTCATAGCATGCCAACAAACAATTTTATGATTGTAATTTGTAACTATTATTGGAATTCATCTGACATCTCACGTTTTTGTCGAACCGTGAGCGATTAATTTCATGCTAGGTTTTTTCGTGTAACTCCGCCTACGTATTTGTCTGTTACTGCGATAATTCTTTAAACTTCAAATACCACTTTGTTGTTTACCCGATTGGAACAAAAACTGTTAAAACTAAATGTTAAGTGAGGTTGGCTACAATAAATGGAAGAAAGCTAAATCCAAATCCGCAAAGCCGCTTTTGAGATAATCGCATACAGATAAACAGATAAAAATTTAAAAACTATTGTTTCGAATTCTGTTACTTTAATAATGAGTATGTTAATTTCTTCAGTATCTTGAATCTACAGACATCGACTTCTGACAATTTTAAGACAATACAATATAATTTTAAACAAAATTTTAAGTGTTATACGTATATATTGCCTCGGTGGCGTAACGGTAGCGTATGCGACTGTTATTCCTGAGGTCTCAGGTTCGATTCCCGGGTCGGATCAAATGTTTGTATGATCTACAAATGTTTGTTTCGGAGTTTGGGTGTTTTCTATGTATGATATGTATGTATTTACAAAAAAAAGTATATATATGTATTTATATCAGTTGTCTAGTACCCATAATACAAGCTCTGCTTAGTTTGGGACTAGATGGCGTTGTGTGTTAGATGTTCAAAATATTTATTTATTTATTTATATTTATATAGATTTTATAGGCACGGTTGAGACCCGATCTGTCGATCAAAAGTATCCTAACACAAAGGATTATAGTTGAAGCTGCTTCAGATATTTACGATTCTCTATTACTTTGTCATAGATAAAACTAGAACTCGTAAGTTTTCAGTGCACAACAAAGCATACAATATTATTTTTTAACATTATAGCATAATATACTCTCAATTTTTTATTTTGGTATAACGCTATTGCTAAACTCAGTTACAATATTTTTTCTTTTTAGCTAAAGTTCACAATTGATTGCATGAATTAGTTCCTGCTTTGAATAAAATGTTACTTATATTTTAATTCGATACATCAATATTTACCAACACTTCTTTTACACAAATTAGTTGTTAAATTTCTATATAATAATTAAAATAACATATGCCATAAACATAAAATCAAAGGAAATAATAATAGGACAAATATTACTGGTTAATTTACCCATCCCTGAAACCCTTCGGTGGAAAGTCGCCCGTTATACTTGCAGCATTGCCGCGTTGAATGGCAATGGACAACCTTTGCACCAGGGACGAGCCGGAACGGGAATCACCCTTAAGCATCCTTTTAGAAATTGGTATTGTAAAAAAATAGTAAATATGAATGGAATACTATTGAATATGTTGATAAGTACACGTCTTTGCTCATTATTTATGTTTGTAATATAATTGTCATATGAGGGTTTAGTTTTCTCTATCTATTAACACAATATAACGATCTACAACTTTTGCCATGGAAAAAGAATATTACTGTTTGACTTGCGAGACTTCTTGAGATATCATAGATATAAATTTATGCATAAATATTGTAAGTAGTTTAAAAAAAAATCATCAAAGTCGCCAGTTGCAGATGCAGCAAGCTTATTCTTTAATGTTTGAATTAATAATCTTTGAGATAACATTGCTGTTGTAATGCAAATTGATAAGTGAATACACAAAAGCTTGTTCTATACCATTACGTGCTCATTATATTACTCATACAATGCCTTTCGTTTGGCTTAGAAGAGACAAAACATTCTAATATCCATAATTTACATAACGTAATTTGTTTTTCTATTCGTGTATTTTACCAAAAACCGACCGTTTTATGCATATTTATAGATTTTCATTTGAGGATATTGTATGCATAATTTCTTAACGCTCTTATTATATTTTCGTATTGTATACGTAATTTGATTTAAAGTATGAATTTTCTAAACATACATTATTATCTTTAAAAGTATAATTGATGTAATTCGCCTAAATGTAGCCGAGTTCTGAGTATAAGCTTAATAGTTTTATTGTATTCAGGTCAAATAACCATACTATTGTCTAATATATTCAAGAAACATTCTTAAATAATATCAGATAAAAATACAGAATACTTATGTGTCATATTATAATGAATTTTGTATTATAAACAATATATTTGTCACCGATCAGTAATAAATGTTTTGTTTTTATACACTTTCACGTCTTGTAAATTAATTGATCTCATGCTTATAAGAAATAGAAGAGCAAACATCTAGTCCAAAAATATAGCTTTAGTCGATTTTATTCTGCTTCACATCATTTTTAAATAAGCGTTTTGAATGAACATGCAGAAAGCTTTCGGAAAGCTCTATTGCTATTTTGCCGCGGCGGCATTCAACATTTATATTTAAAATGAAGTGCGTGGATTATCTAATATAGTTTTAATTGTGTGTTTCTTTTATAATGATGCTAAAATACACGTTCTTACTCGACGTAGTGATGAGCAAAATCAGAACACCGTACGTGGAAGTGAAGCGTGAAGCGTAATAAATCTCTTACATAATAATCATGAGAAAAATATTCAAACAAGTGCAGAATTGACCGGTAAGTAGGACATTGTACGACCGTGACTAGCGCGGTGCATGCTTCTTGCGAACACCAACCGGTGACGTCGGTGACGGTCGACGACACAACGAGGACCTTAATTACCTCTTGCGAAACGAACATTTACTACAAAACCTTGGTATAGTTACTACGTTCTCCTTGCATTTCCACCTAATGTGTGTAACTGACATTGACAAGGGTTCCTGAAACATGTAGCATGTTACCTTTTTATAAGATAAATGTTTTGGAAACTCCAAAGACCTGCCTTCGGGTGCCATAAAGTCCTAACAAAATCTGAAATACGAAAGACGTCTAAAATTTTAAGAATTCATGCGAAACGACATTGCAGAACGAACATAAAACGCACCGCAATCGTGGTCACCGCAATCCTTCAAACGCTTCAAATCAACCTTTAACCCTTTCAATAGTGTTCCCAGCCATGTTTCTTTCTATCATTTGAAGATTTAAGAACGTCTTATTGAAGGCTTTTAGTCGTGGGTATTAATGGACAACACTTTACTAGCGTACTTATAAACCTGTAAATATTTTGAACTACTCAAAATCAAGGAATCAGTTAAAAAAACTATAACCGGACTTCGCAAAAACTTTTGAAAAAATTTTATAGCTTTATGCCGCCATAATTAGGAAACTATTGGCACCTTATGCATTAAAATGTATTCAGTAGTTTAGGCGCCATTGTGGAATATAGAAACATACATAGACTGCCAAACATATTACCCTTCCATTTGACTTCACCGTAGTTAAGTAAAAATTATAAACAAGGGAGAGAAACTCAATTTGTCATATAAATAAATCTTTAATAAATATTTTATTTTTTGTGTTTTTATAATTATTATTATAGTCCAGAAATATTTTTTGTCTTCTATTCTTCTTCTTTAAACTAATCATAATGCTGCTCTTCACCCTTAAAGTACCGATTAATTAACAATTCCTCAATGAATTTCATCAAGAGTTATTCTCTTTCAGCCAATGATCAGTCTATTCTTGTACCTCTCAAATTGAGAACTTTGTCACGACTTTTTGCTCATATTTTTGCACCACGTACCCACACTATGAGGATAAACAGGAATAGGATACCTCAACAGTAACCATCATTATGAACGAGAAGATATATTGGGGTAATTTGGTATTTCCAGGGACCGACCTTGGATGAGCCAAAATTAATAACACATACTTTACCAAAGCCTAATACGAGTTACGTGGAGTTTTTCTCACACGCTTGGTCTAAAATGCACCAGTTTATTTCCTAGTGCTGTGCATTTAACAATTAGAAGCCTTTTCCAGTTATTTTTAAAAATTTATGATAATCAATATATTTCTAACTATACCTACTACTACACTGTTTACATCGTAATAGATACTTTTGAAACAGTGTTAAAATATTTAACACTGTTTGTAAAATATACATAATAATGTAAATTATACGAGTAAGTATTATTAGAGCATGTGCATTTGCATGCTCTAGTAAGTCACGGCCTTATTCATAAACGTTATTTAACTTTAAGCAACATTATTTGTGTTATTTTTAACTTCATTGGTGTAAGTTTAAAGTTAAAATATCAGAAAATCGTAGTTTAAAATTAAATAACGTGTGTGTCTATCAACTTATTGAATATACTCGAGCATGAAAGAAATTATTATAATTTGCCACGAATTGGGTCCGAAAACTAACTAAAAATTTTATAAATATTTAATTTACTTTTCGCGATAGCACCGACTTCCTTAAGAGCTCGGAAGGTTGATAACGGGCATGTGACTGTACTTTATTGTTGTTAGCGTGATGGTATAAAAACAAGCATTAGAATGTTACTGTTACTTGAATACGCCTTTGGAGCTCGGAAGTTTTAAGTGATTTATAGTAGCCTCGACTTGACGCGAGGTCTGGGACACTTATGAAAAGAGCTGAGATTGAAAAATTATAGGTCGAGGATCGATTTTGCCTATGCTTTATTGATATTAGGTACCTTTAAAATTATTTACTAATAGAAAGCAGTTTAAAACTAATCTAAGTTTTAAGCTATAAATAAAAAATTATACCTGCCTTACCTAATAGAGATTCGATGGATACAACTGCCGAAACACTTGCTAAATTTCAAATTACTACATACTAAACATTTGAAATAAAAGTACGTATCCTCAAATGATTATTAAAACACTTTTAATTTTTTTTATCAAAGCGACTAGAATGTTACTTTCAGTTTAACGAAGGTATTTTGTTTTCAAAAACATATGCTTCTAAAGATTAATGAATTCCGGCTACTTTTCTGTTGTTCCTAAATAAAATATCAAAGAAAGCTTTGTACAAAGGATCAAAGTATCCGAAGAGGCACGTTTTGTTACGTTTTGCATGATTTAATACCTAACAAGTCTTTTACAGTCGTAGTCTTTCAATCCTTATTTAACGATCTCTTTTACTGCACCTGTGACACATATTTTGTATTTCTTGTGCCGTAAAAGTATCCGCATAGAAGCGAATTTTTACCCGCCATTTTGCCAGCAGCTGGTATTACGACTAAAGCAATATAAAATAGGAAATACTGCACCAGTGCAGTGAAGTAAAATATTGCTGTGTGAATGAATAGCACTGGATTCACGGTATCGTTAAGATATTTTTAAAATATTGAATAAAAAAAATCAAAAATTAAGATTACGATTCTTTTTAAAATAATTAAACCCAATATTGAACATAAAGCTTGTTTCGGATAAATGCATAGTAGCATAGTAGTAAATATTTTTACTGGGTGACCCTTTGAATTTCGTACCGTCATACCTTAGTTTCGGAAAAGCTAGTTTTAGTGTTTATATACGCCTCAGGTTTTCACAAGAACTGTATAGTTTAAGACGAAAAAGAAACCCTTCCGGTTCCCGTATAATTTTCTTCTATAAATCTTGCCCGTACAGTAACAAATACATAAAAAAGGAATCATCCGATTTGGTGTAGGCGTTCGGAAGTTATGCGCGTACATACATTTCGGTGATTCATTTTTATATGTATAGATAGAAAGTTAATATAAAGTAAATTTTAATCAGTTCAGTTTTATAATTGGTTGGTTTAGGTCCAGGTAAACAGTGGTTTTGATAAGACTGATGATGGGACAAAGAGACTTATAAGACAACATTCAAAGTTCATTCATTCTTCAGCATTTGTAACAACGAAACCACATCAAACTTAATAATTAAATTGCATAGAAGTACTAAAGATTAAAGGCGACTAATAATACTCGACACTATTTTGTGATTTACTATTCATTCCAAACTCAAAATTTAAATATTCAGACGTAATTAACAGCAAATTTACATTTCCTTTTGATTATAAACTCAAAACCTTCAATGAATCTTAGAATATTAAAGTTTAAAATACGTTAAACAATGATCCACTACCACAATGAGTACAGGGAGGCAACAAATTAACGGAATTATGGAGCACTTTACGAGTTTGGTTGGATCTCGAGGTCAAGTCATACCATCAAGATATCCGCCTGTGGTTTAGTTCTACCGGTATCAACCTGAGAATAAGATTACCGCTGAACTCTGAATTCTGAATGCTTTTGTACAATACTTAAAAGTCGTTATTCACTTATTATGAGGTTTACTTCAAAACAAGTAAACATAAATAAGTCAAATCAATTGGTTCGATCAAAGTCATATTTCTTTGTACATACAGTAAACACGTAAATAATAACACACATCGTCAACGTTACATTTTATTTCCTAACCAATTTATGGACATCTTATTCATTAAAATTGATTCAGTAGTTTAGCCTATATACTGTGAAACATAGAAGCATGCATAGACTGCCAGAATAGTACATAGCAATAGTACATGATTAATCGTGCACGAAGTTGCCGGACTATACTATGCCAACTCTAGCAACTAAACTATATACAAGTGACTATACAATAAGCATTTGGATCACGGAGCAAATTTTTAAATCACTATATATCATTACTCTGTATAGATTATAAACCCTTGCCAGCTGCTTCGATAAACGTAAACGCAGGTAACTGCAGCTTAAAATAAATTTGTTCACGGACACTTTGACACCGTTTGAGCTTATTAGAGTTAACCATTCACCTGATCGCGTGAAGTGCGAAATTTGGACAGTTACGTCAAAGTTTTGATATCTTCATGAACATTTGGTAACAATTAATATGTTTAATATTACTTGTTATTCTGTTAATTATTTTTGTTTTGTTTTTGTGTATTCCTCGTTCTGAGATCCTAAAATAAATATATATGTATCACGTAATAAAATAGTTAATACTTTATAATATTTTATTATACATGATGTTAGTTTGGTAAGTAAGTAATGATAGAAAATAAATACATCCTAGATTTAAACTCGTAATCTGAGTCAGTCTAGAATGTTTTGCAACAAGTTCCATCAAGAGCAATTAGAAAAGACAATTTAGAGAATAAATAACATAAAAAATGAATTTGTACGATTATTAAATGATTTCTCTTCTCCATTTTTAGGACATTCCATACATTCTCGACGTTACCCTCAAAGAAGAAGTTAAATGCTCCTCTATATAGCATCACTTAGGATCGCCCAAAAGACCCGCTACTGTGACACGATACGAACAGACCAATATTCAAGTTTTGAAATAATACGTTGATTTATGTATATTGGTTGTATTTACAACTCCTAATATTGGAAGTTTAATATTTTGGAAGACAATTGTCTATACGAAATCATGATCTACAAAAGCGAAGCAATAGCCATAAACGTATACGACAAGACGACGAAAACATATAGACCTGCGGTTAAAACTAAATAATCAATAAAATCAAACTTTAAAGTTTTGCAGTATTGGCACACGTGTCGTTGATATTAGAATATATATATGTTCACTAAAACATTACACATTATTCATTAAATTGATCTAATGTAAGCCAATCGCTAACCATAAGTGAGATTAAATTGGACAATGAATCAGCAGGTTAAAGTTATTTTAATGTATGCAATATACGGAAATTTGCTTTGATGGTGAATATGATGATGGTGATGGCATTTGATTTGATGGTTAATATTTAACGGGGGTTAATATCACCCACTTGTGACCTTTATGAAAACATTTATCTGACATGTTAGGTTTTTGGCAAGAAAGTTGTATTAGTTCAACCGTCTGTCATTAAAAATATTTTACGTACTATGCTAATGGGAAGTATATTTAAACCGTAACAGTTTATCAATGAACTCACAAAAAAATATACGAGTGTATGTTATTAATGCATATAAAAAATATATGTTCTAACAATGAGCTTTATGTCTGTGTTGTAATGGATAATCTGTATGTGGGTTTCATAAGATTCAGCTAAGGAGGCAAACTGCAAAAGCAATGCAAAGAAAACCTCCTTTGTAAGGCTTGGTCTGTGTGTGTGTGTACTGGACAGCAGTGAATTATTATGTATGGCGTACGTTTCTTTCAATTATATCAAAACACTCGGTAACAATAGTTGAGATCTTCAAATACTTTCGTTGTTCGTTGTTGTCATTAGAAAGGCTTCTTAATTATCTTCAGTTCTGTAATCGATTCCTCTTAATGTTTTGCACGTATTACCTAAAGAATATTGGTAATATGTAGAGATTGTACGTGCAGAACGTCCTAAATATATGTTTACTCCTTTTCAATTTATTGCGTGATTCGAGAATTGCTATTTATGTAAGCGTTAAAGTAGGTGGTAAAAAAATCTACTTGCAATATAAGTTCAGTTAACGTTCATTTCGCGTGATGCATACGAGATTGCCAATAGAAGCATCATGAGTTAGCAAATGGATAATTTGATTAGATAGATACAAAAATATCTTAAAAGTACCAACCGCAAGATAAAATAAGCTAGTCTTACCCATTATATAAAAAAACAAATTCTTATTCTGAAGAATATTTATAAATGTGATTTCAAATCAACCCGTCTTATCGTCGACGTATACGTAGACGTTTCAAGGTAGCAGAACCATGCTGATTTCAGCACAAACGGGCCGGCTCCACTTTTTTCTTCGTGCGGAAATCCCCTCGGATATCACCTCCCAGTGGCATGTCGGACACGAACCGACTAAAACCGCACGCCGTCTCGGGTTCTAGAAGCCGGAGTACCAGGTGTACCGTAGTAAGGAAAAATCCTAGACTCCGACGTGGTACAACCCTAGTACAGAAGATCAGCGTAAAATGACACAGTATGGTGACCACTACTCTTGGATTCTGTTTTTGCTTTCCATCAGGCAGAGTAGAAACATTTTGGCAGGCCCATACATAAAAAAATACTGGACCCCCCTTTTAAGACGAGATTCATGTCTAGCAATCGACTATTATAGCCTATTGATGATGATGATGTAATGTAATGAAAAAGTAACAGCAATGTAATAAATCCTGAGTGATTATCCAAAGTATGTAAACACTGAAGATTTATTAAATTCCAGTAATAATTTCTGTATTGTTGCATTTGAGTATGGTGGCGATCACTCTTGGATTCTGCTCATGCTATCCATCAGAACAGAGTCACTTTTGTAGGCTATATAAAAAAAACATACTGTACCTTGTTACGCATATTGAAATTATAATACTAAGAATGATCATTGTTGGTTATGCTTAGGGTTGTTCCAAATTTATTAAATAATGAACTTTCTTTACTTTGACCTTAATTTTAACTCATTAATGTGAGCTTATGGCTTAAGCGAATAATGAAATTATTAAAATTAATAATATCTAGATTCTAATTACTGTTAAGAATTATATGGCCCAACTCTTTAGAACAATGTTAATCCACAGTCACAGTGAATTAACGTGTCTAGCTGATGTACTGTGGAGGAACAGGTCATATGTCCCTCCAACACAAAAGAAGGATCCTCCGGCCAGATGAGGTGATCATGCCTGGCGGGCCACTGCCCAGCGGTTGCGGTTAATCGGCGCGAGAACTTTTATTGCGCGATGCAAGATAGGTAGCTTCTTCGTGCATTATTATACTCCGTAATTCTGTGTATCTTCTGTAGATGGCGTTGTCATATGTTTTTATTACCGCTGTATGTGGAAGTCGCCACTGTACTTTTATTATCAATTTAGAAAGGTATAGTCATATTTTCTTAAAGTATTCGAGATTAATTTCTAACAGGCTTGAACTTGTACATCAAACACATTGTGGGCTCCCTGATGCTAAGCAGTATTCGATATTTGGTACATTTGCAACACTATTAGTGTCATTGAAGACCCAGCAACCCTCGTCTCCCTTGTAACTTTAGTGGCATTTTCACCTGATAATCAAGATCAGTTGGACTATTCAACGTTATATTTAAGAATATATTTTCGAGCAATAAGCGCTATCGTCAGCGTAAAAATAAACCGGTCGATTCAAAATGATGTTGATCGAATGAGGTTAGGTTCCAAAAGTTGATATAATGTAATAATTCATTAAATTTAGTACTGTAGAATATTCTATGTAATGTAGTAATTTCAAATTATTACGAAATGTGTTGTGAAATTTACACGTATCACAGTGCCTTTACATAACGTACTAGTAAGTATGAACGCGAATGAGGTATACTTTCCGACTCAATCATCAAGTTAAAGAAGGCAGTGATACTCTATAAGGAACTGAGCCTTGTGAATGACGTAGAAGTCGTGTGGTTCAGTCATTATGAGTTCGTCGTGCCCTTGGCAGGAACATTTAATGCAATGACCCGTCCATCGCAACGGTTGCTTCATTATAATTCCGGATAGACTCACTTGACACAAAACACAACACGGTTTTGTTACTTAATGGATCTTGAACATTTAAGATAAAAACTATGCCAAATATCAATTACAATCATAATAATTCACATGTAGGTTGATGAAGCCATATTTTATGGAAGAGTGATAATTTAAAAATACAAGTTTTTGAATAACGACATCGGTTACTACGATATGTTATTTCACATTTCTATTATCGAATTCGTATCACAATATCAAGTACCAAATCTACCAATCAAAATATAAAATCAATACAAACAAAAGAAGCCGTAAAAACTATGGCTTGACAATTTCCAATCAACTCTTTCGTTATTCGTATGCCAAATATGCGTATTACGGACATACTTTTTTCCTATAAAGCTTGTATTTGTATACGGTATACGGTAGATAATTGAATATTGATAACCTGTCAAACACAGGGTTTATAGGTAGCTTATTTCACTATATGGCTTGTAATGCCACTAAAGTGCTAAACAAACACACCATAAGAGTTTGCCTTGGGTTTTATAATACCACAGGTAATAAAATGAGATTATGTATCAACGTAGTGATTGAATGCGATGTGTACTTGTTAATAATTCAATTAGGAATAGTAAAAAGAATTGTGCGAAATAATAATAAATATGAATATAATATGAATAATTTTTGTAAATTCATACACATTGTACACAGATAACACCCAAACTCCAAAACAAATATTTGCAGGTCATATGAACATTTAGCCATTTAGTAGTCAGAACATTTAGTAGTCGCATACGCTACCACTTCGCCACCGAATCAGTCTACTAAATAACGATACACAACAGTTTACCTATGAACTTTAAAAATCAATTTGAGTAAAAAATTACATAATAAGTTTTTTCATTGTGTTTTTGACTAAGAATATATTTTTTTATTTTTTTATGCATTATTATGCAAAAACACTATTGCGCCAATACGGTGTGTATTTTACGTTTAAAGAACATGAAGTAAATTAGACTTAATGTATTTTATGACTGATAACAAAAGAAGGTATAACTGTATTGTTTGCTATGACCGCGGGGTCCGATTACTTCGTCCGACTGATCGGACGATGCGGACTTTTTTTTCTTGTTTGTCCGACTTATCGGACGACGTGGACATTTTTTTCTTTTTGTTTGACTGATCGGAAAAGCTGGACCTTTTCCTTTCCTGCTGGTTCGACTGCACTTGCTACTTGCACTACTCCAACTTCGCAGATTTATCGTATTGTTTCTATTCATAAGACTTCACGAAAAATCCAAGTTTTATAGGCCAGAGATCTTTTCATAGATGGAAATTAAGATGGCATTTAATATGGAACTGTATAATGTAACATATATCTACTACATTTGGATTTAAAATGGAACGTAAGGAATAATTGTGTATTATAAAACGTGAAGGCGGATTGGTGTTGATTTACGATGGTCACAGTCTACAGAAATAAAAAGTTTAAAACGGATCGGTGGTCTGGGGTATGCATTAAGAAACAAACTGAAAAATGTGGAGACTCTATCACTGTGCATTTAAGTCGTCTTTAGCAATTTTCATTAAATAAGAATAAAAAACAAAGCAAATATTCTATATCATCATCCTATGAGACCTTTTTCTACTAAGTTGATGTTAGCCTTCAGTCTATTGCCATTAAATCTGAACAACCCAAGAATCGACTAAACGAACTTTTCATGAATATTACACTCAACTTTTGAAGGTTTTTAAGTTGTGAACTTGAATTGACGATACAATTAACTAAATAATATTTACTTCCTATTATATAATATCAATAAAACATGTGTACGATACCATATAACACCATTAAAAGATGCTGGTGTTGAAATTATTATTGAAAACAGAAAACGCCCTCAATGTTAAAAAATAGATGACAATAGTCCATTGGAGGTTGAGGTGCTACCAAAACAAAATTTGTGCTATAAATGAAGCGTCAATGCTTAATGAAATGGAATAACGACATTTTAGCACTGTGGTCCATCTTTGGAGCACGTATTCGAACAACCCTGAACAGCTTGAAGGATGGCATTGTAAAATGAATCAGAAAGTGGGAAGAAGAGTTTGATATTTGATTACTCTTCTCAAAGTTTTAGAAAATGATGCGGACTTTCATTTAATAAAAATGAAAGGTGGAATATTGCAAAAACGAAAAACAGAAGTTAGTAGGAGAGATGACTTTATTTCAAAATCTTCATTTTCAGAATTCTTTTAAGAACAAGGGAAAGGAAGGGCTCAATTTTTTTGAAAATAAACATTGAATCCTTCTAAGCCAAAACTTTTTTGTTGGTTTGTGCATTGATGAGCTTACAATAGTTTTTTTCTTTGATTTAAAACTTTCTACTTGTTTTATTTAAACATCAATCTTTAATACAAGGTGAATATGTATATGCGTAGGCACGTATTTTCGTATACGTAAGTCTATTCGAGTTTTTACCCATTTTGATTAGAAAGAATGAAATGACAAAATTAATACAACCAACTTGTAAATCTAATCTACAGCAATAAAATTTATACTAAAAATATAAATACCTAAATTATAAACTTAATTCCAACGAAAAAAATCTATATTCATAGTAGACAATAAGTATTTTTTTTAAAAAACACGTCATCCGACTACAGGTACCAAAAGGAAAAAAACTTCATGGCATCCAACCGGTCGGACCAAATGGTCTCAAAGAAAATAACAGTCCAAGTCGTCCAATAAGTGCGGTCATGTTTTTACTACAAACCAACTGGGAAAAAATGTCCGTGTCGTCCGATTAGTCCGACAAGTGATCGGACGAAGCGGTCACAGCCGTTTTGTTTGTTTTTGAAAATTAGCTCATCATCATCTCCCTAGTCTTTATTATTCCCAAGATTTGGGTTCGGCTAGTTCAACCGGATAGTTCAAGCGGTTTTACCCGAATATCAGTTTTTACACGGAGTGGCATCAGACCTCCGCAACTCTGAGGGTGAACTGAATTCGAAGGTGGAACTAGTTGTCAGTATATTTGAGGGCATTGACTTCCCAATAACGATTGCCATAGATGTTCATGACAACCGGGACCGACGGCTTAACGTACTCTCCGACCCGCTCTCTGATCTGCAGTCGCTTACGTTAAGCACTAGACCAATGAGGCAGTGTTAAAAATTAGCAATTCCTTTCAAATTTTACTAGAGAATTCGAAGTCGAATTATTTTACATGTAATAAATTAAGTGATAATATATATCAATGTCTCAAAAATAAACACCTCACAAAATGCTAATGGAAAGGATTAATATCTTCAACTTTGTACATACAGTAAATTTGTACAAACTTTAATCCTTAAAAGCAAGCCGTTCTGTGAAATTTTCAGGTTCTCTCATATATTGGAACTGTGCCTAAAAGCTTCACGTTGTTATCTCGGTCAAGATTCCCTCAACTATAATAAAACTTTTAACGTTGAATTATGATCAACATAATGTATGTACGTGATGTATTTTCATTAATGTGAGGTTTCCACGTGTGAATAGTGTGCCCATAATTACACAGGACGGGGGTAACTAAGATCCGGAAAGGACGACACTCATTGCGACGTTTATGGGTACTGGAAATCGCTTACCATTAAATTAATAACAAACTGCACGGATGATCTAGTGGTTTAAACGGGTACCTCGTGGCTTCCTACTATGTTATTATTGGTAGGGTATACCTACATGGTTTAATACTTTGTGTGTTGAATAAATTGCTGTTCAAAGCCCGGGTATCCCCCGCGATACAGGGTATATTTGTAGTGTAGAAACTGTCTATTCCTAAAAACTAGGCTAAAAGGTTTTTTTCCTTTTTCCAGTATTCGACGCATCAGGCCAGTACAGCCCCAATGTGTTGTTCGGGAACGAGTATTGGTTGGGCTCGTTCAACGCATGCAAAGACCTACAGCTCAAAGAATACTATACCTCAACCCCGCCGTTTGCCACTACCTTTTTTGTCGCTAAAATCAATATGACCATCGACAACGACCATTTACCACAGGTAATTTTTGTTTTTATCTTATTATTTAATTACATAAGACAAACGTATAAAGTTGACTTTTTACTTGTCCCATTCATACACAAGTTATTTGTATCTATTTACTTTGGATAATTTTTGTGAGAGTGATTTTTGACAGGAAATATCACATTGCGTTATTGGTGATAAAAATGTGAAATACACGTGTGCATTAGTGTGTTATTGGAAGATAAATAAATGAATGATTAAATAATAATCGTTACTCCTGTGTGTGTGTAACGATTATATAAAGCGACGTTAATAAAGATTTGTTAAAAAAAATTCGGCGAGTTGCGAGTCGGACTCGCGCACCAAGGATTCCGTACAAACATGTGTTTTTGCAATTTTTCCTTTATTTGTGCTATAAGACATTGCTTTGTACCAATTTTCAAGATTCTGAGTTCACCGGAAGAACCATGTAGGTTTTAATTCCCTTACGTGTGTCAAAAATTTGCAGCATAAACGGCTGTATCTTTTGATAGTTTTGGCTTAGAAGTTTTTATTTTTTCACAGCTCTAAGGGACAGAAGATCTGATTATTTGATATGGATTTCAGCTTGCTGCCTCCACGTATTCCTGAGAAAAGGGTTTTGACATACCGACAGACAGACAACAAAGTGATCCTATACCTAAGGGTTCCGTTTTTCCTTTTGAGGTACGGAACCCTAAAAATGAGAAGTTTGTGAACTTATGAAGTCACTACGCTAAGTTCAGTACCTAAATCTTATAACATTTAATACTTGTGTCCCTATATAATTGCCAATAAAATTTGTATTACAACAAAAATATACGTTTTTTGCGGTATTTTCAGATAGTCACAGGGTAGGACATGTAATAGCTGGACATATATTTAAATAAGTCCCCTACCTTTACCCGTGACCATTCTCGTACAACCAATTACACATGTAATGACCCTGCGTTAGACCTATTTTGACCTCCATTAGTTCGCCACTATTTTATCTGGTACGTGAACATTGTACGAGGTTTAAGAAACTAAAATACATTATTTAACCAAATACTGCCTTTTACCACGTTTTTATATGCAGATTCAGCTTTCGTAGTTCTAGTAACTACTAGTATTTCGCACAACGTTGTTTTACTTAAAAGTTTAAAAAAAAATGTCCATATCTACTTGTAAGTTGTGGGTATTGTTATAGCACTTTTGCTATTACAATATCTACGATTTCATAGCATGGATAACGAAAATAAACAAAAAGAAAAGAAAACCATCTTATCAGGAAGCTTTTTGATACAATTAGATAGCGGTCAATGATTCCAATAAATATTTACAGCAACAACGGGAGCAGTCGAGCGTTGTGTATTCTAAAAACTTTGTTAACTTAACAAACACAGTAAAGTTTTTAAAAACAACATCGTATTAATAGCAGTGACCCTTAAACATGATAATAAATACCTTTACATTCTAAAATCAAATTCACTTGTAATTATTCCACTATATTAATTAAACTTACACCTGACCGGTTTTGCCCTAATGGCGTCTTCTTATCTCTTCATCTGGTTTTAGAATGTATTGCAACAAGTTCTATCAAGTGCCAACAATCGAGAGTACAAATTAAATATCTTTACTACACTGTAATATTTTAGGATGAATTCTTTGTTTTGAGATTCATCTGGATTAAATGTTAAACTAGTTAATAACAATCACTGATATTTGATTGTTCATTTACATAGTAATTAAATATATTATTATTAAAAATACTCAGTGATACATTAAGGCTTAAGGAGAGATCTGTGCCCGACAGTGGACTATGAGTGACTGCTGGTGATGATGTGAATACATAAGTTGGGAAACTACCTACTTAAGGTCAAAGGATAAAATACAGTAAAATTGAGAACTTTTTTATCGGTTCTTTGCAACCGGTTATAAAGTTACACAATATAATTATTAGTTCGCGCACTTTCACGCTTAACGGTTCACATTCTTGGTTCATATTTCGTGAACCTTACACTTTTTAATTTTAATGTTTTTTGTTTAAAGCAAACATATTCGTGCATACCTTTTCTGTAAGGTGTTAAATGGTTTTGTAAACCTGACTCCGGTAAAACAATTTCCTCAAACTTTTCCACAATTTTTCACGTCACTCTCTGTTTTAATTGAGAAATATAGAATCTAATAAATAAGTAATCCTCTTAGTTCAACCAGTGTAATTAAATTAGTAATCAATTTATTATGAAATCAATATCTGTGCTTGCACAGTCGTCACGATTAGTAGATCTGATCAGAAGATCTTATAACCGCTTATAGAAAGTTTGGAAATTATTTAAAATTATACGGAAAGTAATCTCAGTGTCAGAAAATTTATTTGAAGTTTCTCCAGATGAATAGGTACGCCCTACTTCTCTTCATAATACTAAATGAAGTCGCTTCCGTTGTCTGTTCACTTAGATCTTTGAAACTACTCAACGGATTTTAAAGCAGTTTTAAGCCACAGACAAAGTGATTCAAAAGGAAAGTTATATGTATAAATAGCTGCGCCCTGCGATTTTACCCGCGGTTGTTGCTTAGTTTTACAACACCAACCCTTGGGTAGCAACGCGGGGCGTAGCTAGTGTAATATGTAGTACCTGGACGATTTATCGCCCCAAACCCCCTGCATACTAAATCTCATGAAAATCGTTAGAGCCGTATGTACATGTACATATTTACAAGAATTTGAAGGTATAAAGATAAGCTTTTACACGCTTTACCGTGGCACATTGTGGCACGTGGTATTGATGAGAAATAAGGATGGAAAATAAATAAAAAACAGTATTGGAAACAGTTAATATATAGCAAATATATATAAAAATTAGCTTATATTGAAGCTTATGTTTTAGAAAATATTCAGTCACCAGACACAAGTTTCTGTCCTTTGAGTATTGCCCACAAGGGTTAAGTTTGCTTGGTTTTGTATTAGGCGAGAGTATCACTCTCTTCTAGCCATTGAAGTATGGCTTTTCAACAATACAATAATGAATAAATATATATAATCAAGCAAACTTAACCCTTGTGGGCAATACTCAAAGGACAGAAACTATATATATATATATTTATATTATTTCGTTCTAAAAGTTTTAATCAAAGAAATACTAGAATACTAGAGCCTATTCTGAACTAAGAATTTTTGTTTTATTATTGTTAAGGATAGTGAAAACGCATAAGTTACATATAAGAAAAACTTGTAAGGGTCCCGTTTGTGACCTTAATTTTTCCATATGTCAGGATAGTTTAATATAAAAGTTTTAGTACCTTTTGGGACAAATTCCACCTCTTTCAGCAAGAGTCAACTTAATTTGCTACATTTCTATTCCCAGCAGTGGTATAAGTAAACAGAAGTATTCCGATAAAAAGAAAAAACTATTTTATATGTTATAATTTTTGATAACGTTCCTACGTACCCAATTTTTATTTGTAACCAATATATCCTTTACACTTCCCCTTAGAGTTTTTATTTATGATTTTATTATGTGACAGTTTTGACATGGGTGTGTCGCATTAACGGAAGCCTTACTTGTGTCCATCTAATGTATCTTTATAAATCCTCTGCGACCCAGTATATACCTAATACGTAATTTGACTTAAACAAGTGTTTAATTTAAAACTTACTTTTTTAAAACAAGCTTTTATTATTTGTTAATAAAAGCAATAAGTTTAAGCCCTTTCATTTCATACCCATATTGGGTGGGTTGTTCAGAAATATGTACGCCGCCATTTTGTTACGCCAGTCATTTTGGATTATTAATAATACCGATTAAAATAACTATATTGACATCAGAACTAAAGGTATATTTCAAATTTCAGCTCAATCAGAAATCAGGTAATTGATCAAATAATATTTATAAATAATAATGTATATAATTAACTTGCAAGATTTGATTACATACAAACATCGGGATAGTTAAAACTAAATAAATAATAATAATATAAGCTTGTAAAAGCGAATCGCTTCGTACTCGTTTCTCAAACATGATGGAGTCTTTATATTTACCTTCGTTTTTGTTTGAATAGGCTACAGGTATGGTATAAAATCATGTTTATCTTTGCAAAACAAACAACATATTTTAATATTAATAAAAATAATCGAATAGAGCCAGTAATAATTTTTTGATGATGAATGACTTTGAATGGAATGAGTTTAATTATTCTCTCCTCTTCTATCATTCTTCACGTCACTTGTCAAATTTGATTTTGAAAAAATAAAAAAGTAAGCGAATATTTATTGGAAGTAATCGAAGAAAATTTTCCAATACCTGGTATTTTTCCGTATTTTATGTACTTTTTCGTATAGACGCATAGGGGAGAAGTGTAAGGTATCGAATTGATTATAACGGTTTTCGGGTATATATATGAATGTACCCTAATACCGCTTTTAGCCTGTATTTTCACCTTTTGTAAATGAAGGCTACGACCCTTAGAGCCATAATATGAATTTATATGACCATAATAAACGTTAACTGGGTCTATCTTTCAATAGATTATGTAAAGGTGAACGATTTAATGAAATCTTTTGTAGGTTAACACGAGTTAGAAGCGGTTATTGTGAGCAGAAAAGACATTTTTGACTATTTGGTATATATTGAATTAATAATTTATTTTTGTTTCACTTATTTTATTCGTATTACTTATCACTTAGTATCACATTTGCATGACTTAAAGTGTTTCGACTAATATAAAATACGTAATTGTTTGATGCATAATGATACACATAAGAATAAACAACATATAAGGGACATTATAAAGGATGTTAAATTATTTTTCTCCCATTTGTGTCTTTATGGAGTTACTTTTGGTTAACTTCATATTCTGAACCGTGCTATCTATGTTTACGAAATACGTAAATGGTTTAAATTAAAGTTTTATTGTTGTAGTATTGAAGTAAAGAAGAAAAAACTAAGTGAATATGCACTACAGTAAAAACTAAACACTAAAATCTTTATACTAAATAAAAAAACAATTTCTCCCTTTAAGTAAAAGATAGCATAAAGAGATGGTAATCTTTTGAAAGGTTAAATAATTTATCACACGGAAGCTCACACGCCTTATGTTAATGCCGGTACATTTGTATACAAAATGTTTTGTGAACAAAAGGGAATGGAGTGCCATCTGCAAGCTGTCTCTTAGCTTAATATCTGCGTCTGCCAGAATCAGTAGTGTTTTATCACTGAGGAGTATCACAAATTATATTTGAATATTTTTGAATACTTTGTATCTTGATAACTGCTTCGTTGGTCTAGCGATTGACGTATGCGACTGCCGATCAAGAGGTCACGGGTTCGAATCCTGCGTCGGGCCCAAAGTGTTATTGAGTTTTTCTGACTACATAAATACTTAGTAACTATTGCTACACTACATAAATAATTAATTACTATTACTCCTGCGCCTGATCTCTCACCGATCGTATCGGTTAACCGTCCCATCGGGTTATGAGAGTGAGGGAACAGAGAATACACCTGTGTTTTCGCACATATTTGTGCACTATAATATCTCCTGCGTAGTTGGCTGGTCTTTTTTATGGAATAGGGGCAAACTAGCAGACAGAAGACGTATCAACTGATGGTAAGCGATTACCGCCGCCCATGGACACCCGTAACACCAGAGGCATCACAATTGCGTTACCAGCCTTGGGGGATGGAAAGGGGAATGGTTGGATTATGGGCCTCCGGTATCCTTACTAATTCGGTGAAACACAGCGCAGACGCTGTTTCACACCGGTTTTCTGTGAGGCCGCGGTATCACGCCGGTCGAGTCGGCCCATGCATGTCTCCCACGTTGTGATACGTTGTAGATTAAAACCTCCTTTCCAAGAAGAGACCTCAGTCTTGCAGAAGACTAGCAAAGGCTGTCGATAAAACCGAACAACCGGTCTCCGTTGAGACTGGACGCAGTGGCTGTAATCGGCTGGGAGAAAATTATCATCTAGATGACAGTTTTATGTTACGATGTTCATCATACGGTATGAACTGTAGACATATCTTCAATTTCACAACAATTTATTGTTACTGTCAAACTGTAGTTATGTAAATTTATATCAATAAAATTGTTCCTGCTGAACTACTTCCCATAGGACAAGTTACCATGACAACTCCTTCAGTGTTGCGGCTGTGGAATGCCTTGCTGCTGGAAATACGCACGTGTCTTCGGGACGAGATCCAGAAATTATTAACTCTGTCTGCATATCTATTTATATATATATAAAAGGGAAAGAAAACCGACTGACTAAGATAAACAGAGATCAACGCACAGCCCATACCGTTGAATCTAGATTCCAGAAATTTCGCATGTAGGTTCTTTATATAACGTGAGTGAGTTATAATAAAGTAATTTTGAAACGCCACCCCTAAGGGGGTAAAATAGGGGGTGAAAATATTTACTTCAGCGCGAGCGAAGCCGCGGGAAAAAGCTAGTATATTATATAGGCTATGGAAGTAAACACTATTATAGTTTGAATTATGTGTTTTTCTTCTGCCTATTTATTAGTACACATGAGTTCACCCTAACATTCTTCACTATCCTCTTATCTCTCTAAGGTTAGCTGAAAGATAACTCGTGTTTGGGTTAAGCTCGCCGTTGTAAATATTATTTCCTTGTAACTAAATTGTTTTTCAATTCGCGAAGGTAAGGATAAAAAAATAAAACATTTACTTCGTCCATGACACAGATTCAATGTAGTTCGGCAAAAAATAAATGTATTTTATATATTAATTAATCAGAAATTTATTGTAGCTTTTAAGTACATCAAGTTTCAAATTTTATCGATCTTTAACACGTAGTTAATGAATAGGTTCATTAACTACGTGTTAAAGATCCAGCTAGACGGAATTAGTTCTTTTATATATTACAAGTATTTTCATGTCCGATTGCATTCAGAATGTATTTCAGATACATAATCCATTACAAATAAATATTCTTTTATTGGAACAAGACAATAATTATTTGTAGCTTAAGAAATTTAAAAAGAATAATTTGAGCCTGCCTTTTGCCTTAATGAAAAAAGTTTACTAAGTATTAAAAAAAAAAAAAATGTTGCAATTGTTTTCGATTCTTAGTTTGTTGGGATTTCACGTCATGACTATTTACAGATTATCATGTTTGCGCATAAGTTTTGAGATATTAAAAATTTTATTTGCATATCCCGCGTGTGTGTCGCATATCGTTTTTATCATTTTTCAATGACACTCATAAATAATTTGGCTTTCTATTGGTAAAATAATTTTCAAATTCGGCTCAGTAGAGATTACCCCTTATAACCTCACAAACTTTTAACAACATCATTAGCCTGCTGCTGTCCACTGCTGGATAAAGGCCTCTCCCAAAGCATGCCATGGAGCCCGGTCTGTTGCTTTTCGTATCAAATTACCACCGCACCGGTTCTCTTACGCAAGTCATACCGCTATCTGACCGAATGGCACTCCATATCACGTTTGCCAAGATGCGATCTCCACAAACTTTACCTTAATGCATTTATTTATCAAATCTCTAAGTCGTCTAGCAGTCGAAATCCGACCATATTATCTAATTTATTTTTTAACTTTTTGCACTTCTCCCCCGTATGTACTTTAACTATAGCAAATTTCATATTCCTTCGGTAGAAATAATTTTCGTAAAAGGGGTATAAAGCTTTTACTTCTCAGTGGTCGAAGTTTGACCAAAAATCATTAATTTTTAATCATTAAAAAAATATTAGCTTTTTGGACCTTTTCTCCATGTTAACTTTAACTGTAGTCAATTTCACATTCTCTTTAGCATAGTTTTCGTAAAAACAGAAGTGGTGTAAAGTTTTGCTTTACGTATTTATATCGTTTTTTCCATACTTAAGCCTTTCATTTGAACCGAAAATGATACTCTTAAATAATATACAATCATTATATTTTTTAAATTTAATAAAAGTCATAGTACCTACTACTGTTATTTTCCTATGGAAACCCTTAACATTATTTCAAACTGCTCACGTAGATCAGACATACCTACACCAATATACGTATATCAATCATAAAACGGATTTGTTAGTCAACTTACCTTTTCATGGTACAACGACACATTATTTAAAAAGTATTAGTCACGTCTCCGACATATTCAATTACATATTTGCCAAGTAAAAGTATTTTATGTCTTTTTACGACTGATATAGGTGTGTAACCTGTCAAATATATAATATATGGTTTTCAATAACTCTTGTGTTGTGAGTGTGTTGTAATTTTTTCCTTAAAATATCAGAGCAATCGAATGCCTGGAAGGCTTTCAATTAATGAGTGATCCATCGTTACGTATAGATACACTAACAAAGGCTTTTTTATAAAATGTAAAATGTAGCTATTATGAACACCGAATACAACACCTATAATAGTAGAATATAATACAAAATTGGTCATTTAAAATAAAACTTAAACGTTATTTACTGTTCCATAGAAAAATTTAAATAACTTAGCAATAAAAAATAATTTAAAAAAACTAAATATAGTAATAACTATCAGTTTGCTTTCTCTAATATTTTAATATACTTCAAATTGACTGATTAATGTTACTTAAAGTGGAACAAGGGAACAAATTTATTTTCATTTTTAGTATAAAAACTTTGTTCATTGAATAAAGCTTCTTTGAAACGCGAAAGTAAAGTTTTATTTTTTAATTAATTTTTAAAGCCAGGAGAAAAATTAACTTGAAATATATAAATAAGAACTAAGTGTGTAAGTTGTATTTTATGTTTTAAGTATATAGGTCATTTTAGAATGCAAAGTATTTGAATCTCCTGAAAAGTTTTCTTGTAGTAAATCATTATTTATCTAGATTCTCAGAAGATTAATGATAGTACAAAGAATTATTCATGCAAAATGGTCAGATAAAAGTACTTCTCTTTTGAATACTATTAACTTAAACGTTTTTCCACGCTTCATTCTTGTAAAATATAGATATTAAGGTGGTAAATGGAGCTGAGATTTTAAAGTAAATTTTCCGTAATACGCATGAGTGTTCATCACATATATTTATATAGTATAAGTAGGCCAGCATTCGGTTTATGTTAGGTACGATTACTATACGTGCCAAACGACAACTAGTATCAATAAAGAGTTCAGACAGTAATGGTATCTTCTGTAGGTTAGTAGTACTATTCATCTATGAAGTTAAGAGGACCTAGTGCGAGTTGCTTCACATTAACTCGCGCATAACACACTCGATGTTGAGTAACGGGCCAATCACAACGAAATATATATAAATCGAATAGATGTTTATATTTACTTATATGTAATCGAATATGTAAATCGAATAGATGTGATATGAAATCGCACTAGGCCCCTTGTTTTATCTACTTACCTAGTTTAATACCTTGTATTACCTGATGTTTATTCTAGATCTTAAAAGTTGATCACATTACGACATATTCAAAACTTAAAAATATTATAAGCTGTATGTTAGTGTTGTATGCTGCTCAAATCATAGTAAGTCATGGCTTGAACAATCTCCGTATGATATTAAAAAGCACTAACCCTACTTTATATGGTGCACATAGTAATCATTTTGTATTATTGATTTTGTACCTATTGTTGTTTTGTTTGTATATTTTATACCGTGGGAGAGCCACGCTTCGGCATGAATGGGCCGGCTCGACCGGAGTGATACCACGGCCTCACAGAAAACCGGTGTGAAACAGCGCTTACGCTGTGTTTCATCGAGTGAGTGAGGATACCGGAGGCCCATACCCCAATCCAACGCCCCCTATCCCCCTCACCATCCCCATTCCCCCCAGGCCGCCATAGTGTGGGTCACCATGCTGCATTGTTCTTTTTCGCATTGAGGATGGTGACCACCACTCTTGGATTCTGCTCATGCTTTCCATCAGGCAGGGCAGAATCATTTTGGCAGCTTAAATATAAAAAAAAAAATAAAAACAAAAAAAAAAAATTGTGTGTATGTCTGACATACTATATACAGATATCATTTCATTTTTGTAATCCATTAGTGACTGGCAAACGGTTCTTCTATATTAAATGTACGGAATAATACATAAGTTCATCCCTTATTTACAATTTGAATTCAACGTTATTTAAAATTTAAATTTTGAATGGGCTGGCTCGACCGTAATGATACAAGGGCCTCAAAGAAAACCGGTGTGAAACAGCGCTTGCGCTGTTTTTGACCGACTGAGTGGATATAGGATATCAGAGGCTCATAAAACAACCCCTTCCCCCCACTCCTCAAAGACCGGAAACGCACTTGTGACGCCTCTACTGTAGCGGGTATCCATGGGCGGCGGTTCGTGTGCTCCCTATGCTATAAAAAAACTAATAAACAAGTAACATATCAGTAATACATGGTTAAAATTAATTGACCTATCATCAAACTATTAAATACTACAGTCAGTTTTAGTTTGCGGTATCAAGAAAAACAGTACAGGTTAAAAGTACGAGACTAGTTTAGTCTTCGTTCAAGTTGGGGGTGCATTACAGGCATCTTATCCAGGTACCAGTTACACCTATCTATGAACAATGACAGTTACTTAACATCAGATAATACTTCTGCTCATTTTCTTCCTTCAACTTCCCTAAAAAAGAAAATACTTCAGTGTTTTCCAATATTGACTTTTCTCCAATATTAATTGTTTTTTGCAACGTAAAGTTGTTAATAATATGCCTTTTTTCTATTTAGAGTAGGTTAATGCTGCTCGGTGAGTGTATGCCAGCGTCTTGCGATGCACGTGCAGTGAACATGCTCCTGGGCGCCGCAGAAGCGTCGGCGACGGAGAGTGCTGCAAATCTCGGCCTGGAGGCCTCTTTTTCGATACTCAAAGTGCGACCAGTGCCAGGCGACTATAATCTCTTCGCTGATCCTAAGCTTCATATACTTGGGTAAGTTTTGAAAATTATGTATTCAATCACTATATCTTAGTAGCATTTAGAGTATGCGACTACCATCAAGAGGTCTTGGGTTCGATTCCCCGGTCGAGACCAAAAGAGTTGTTGAGTTTTTCTAATTATAGAAATGCTAAATAGCAGCCCGAAGCTTGGAAGTTAGGGTAGTAACCCTCAAGCACGAATTTTCGTTGGTTCTGTACCTGATCTCTCCTTGGTTGTGTTAGATAGTCGCCCCATTGGATTGTGAGAATGAGGGAACAGAGAGTGCACCTGTGTTTGCGCATACACTTGTGCACTATAATATGCGGCGTAGTTTTCTCTCTCTCCATTAAGACTGACCATAGTCGCCAAAATCGCTAGAATAACATCATGTAACTTTTAAACAAGACTTGATAAATACTGTTAGGCATGCTAATAAGAAAAGTGTAATGTTTCACATAAGGTTAAGATAACATTATAATTAATTCATCAAATTGACGGTTTGTTTTATCTATTTTAGTACCATTCTCAAACTAAGAAGATTAGTTTTGTACAAAAGTTTCATTCCCGAGCGTTGACTTTAATTCATGACTAAACCAGTCATTGATTAAGTTTGAAGTGACGCTAATACGACTGATGTCACTTGGTGCGGCGTTGAAAAGTTCTGCCTAAAAGGTTGTCCATCAATATTCCGATCAAAATTCTACTTTGGTTTTAATGCTATGGGACTATAGCTTAAGTAATTTAGTATCTAAATTTTCCGAGATCATTTTGATATGTCTTTAATAATATATGAACGTAACATACTGCAAGAAGTTACGAGTATAATGCTAGTATTATTATACCGTATGAGTTCGCCATGTTCGTATTTGCTATTTATGGAGTTAATAAAACTTTTAGTGACCATTTTCCAAGACGTAGTTTTCTCGCTTTACTCAGGGATACTACCTAAAAACACACACAATACTAGTGCAGATATATTACTGAGCCAATCCCCAGATCTAATTTCGAGTCGAACAACGAACTCTACGAACGATGAAGTAAATCTTCTTCGTTCGTAGAGTCACTTTAGGGGTTGTCTTATAGTGTATTGGATCGCAGAAATCTGAGCTTGTTATTCGAAAGTGTATAAAGTCATCACATTTTAAAAATTAACATTATTGAACATTAATAATTTCAAACTATCTATTGAATGAAAATACCTTTTTAAACTGAAGTATCTAGTTTTAGAAGCAATTATTCTTGCTAACATTATGACATAGGTGGTATCTATATATTATCAAATGAAAGAGTCTCCTTGTTATTTCGATGTTATTCACAGAAATGGGAAACTGAGATACACTATATAGTAATAAATAGGGTCATTAATTTAGGCAAATGAATAATTTTCATTTTTAGGGTTCGGAACCCACAGGGTAAATGGAATCCTATAACTAAGGCACCACTGCCCGTCTGTCTGTCACCAGGCTGTTTTTCATGAACCGTGATAGCTAGATAGTTGGAATTTTTACAGATAATATTGTTTTGTCGTGCTATAACAACAAATACTAAAAACAGAATAAAATAAATATTTATGAAAGGTACCCCCATACAATAAATGTGATTTTTTGCCATTTTTTGCCATTTTTTGCTTCATATTAACAACAGCTACAGGTAGATGCTTGATGATGGTTTGGAATCCTTCATCAACAATGTTATCCAGTTTTATATTTTCATAAATCTGTATTTGTAATTCCCGCCAGAGATGGCAGTAGTTGCCATCAGTTGTAAACAGTGTTGCAAACTGTTTTTAAATAATCTTAATTAAAAAATGAAAGCGAGGTTGTGTAGTAATTATTTCCTATTATTATTTTTCTAAAGTCACTAAACCAAATTGAAATAAACTAGGTCACTATTAGTTTATAAAATTATGAAATGACAAGACATAACAAATAAAACAAATGAAGTATTTCACTTGCGTTTAATTAATAACTATATTTATTTTTCGCAACGAATATAATTTTTAGAAAACATTTCAATTATAGCTTTGTCAGAGAAAATAAAAAAGCGGATAGATTACAAAACATTGTAACAGCGTTAGTTAATGTAATAATGAGCTATTTTATGTATGCCTTTTTGGCACAATACCATTTTGTCCGCTTAAGAATTATGTTTAGAAACTTTTACACCAGATGTTTGTATAATCTGGAAATATATTGTTATCGGAGTTTGAATATTTTCTATGACTTATGACTACTTATGACTATTTTTATAATTTCAAAAAAAATATGTGCGTATTTATATTAGTTCTCTAGTATTAATTTCTTTTTATATAGTAAATATCCGAATATAGTAAAATCTTTAAATGATAAAAAATTCTATTAAAAGCACAACCTTATATATTAACGAATAAATAGTATAGCATATTCAGCAAATGTTAGTTTGATTAGGTTTATAACAGACCCTTTCAAACAAGGGCACATTCTGAAAAAGGCGACTAAGCGGTATTTAAGGAATAGAGCGATCAACATCCTACACCCGAAGCGATTTCCAAATGAGTCTGGAATCCCGAAGAGGTTTTATTAGTTTTTAGGTTTCCCTTGTTCTTTCCACAATACAACCTACTTGAATATACACTTCTCAAGTTTAAAACAAAAAAAAAATTAAACACTTTGTTTTTTTTTCTCTTAAGACATTAAAATCAGAAGAGTTTTTATTCCATGACAAAAATATCAGAGTGTACAAACGTTATCGGAAAAATGGGCTATTCATGCACCGTCCTGGATCGGATAGGAATTTAGTTATGTCTAATCGAGACGACCGATTTATTGCAACAGTTCCTTTGAGAAATTGGCGTCTTAACGCATTTTAACTGCAGTAACAACTTTGTTTGTTGTAAGAAATGTCTAATAAATAACATTCAATATTTATTGTCAATAACAAATATTATTTCGATAATTCTACTGGATTATCAATATGCGAGTTTAAATTTTTTTCATGAGAAGTATATATAATTAAAAAAATATACTCATGGTGGGCCGAGAAAGATGATTATAAGACTGTTTATTTCTTTATCTATTTCGAAAGTGTCATAAAATAGTGAAAAAGGCAAAAATTTTATAAGGTAGTTTTAATTTCTCAATATATTTAAGGATCGATAAAAATGTTAAGCCGATCATCACATCACATTAATAGCTTTTAACAGTCCACTGTTATAAGCACTGGATATAATCCTCTCTTTAGAAAGTAGTTTTCGGCCTCTTATACTGCTATACATAGAGGAACTAAATACCACTATTATATTTTTGGCGTTTGAAAAAAACTATTTTAACATTTTTTTTCCTCTAAACATACAACTTTAAAACCGTATAAGTATAATTTTTTGAATGTACGATACTAGTTTGCTTATTCAAAACTAAAAACTCCATATAAATTCAAAATAAATACTACTAAGCCTTGCCAAGAATTACCCGTTAAACAGCGTCCTGAATGCTTGCCAAGAGCGTAGTTAAACAACTTGCTCGTTCTGTATGATAACGATTGTTTGGAATGTTCTCAGGCACCTTTTTAAACTTGCTAGAAGTGTAACGACTGATAGGAACATTAATTCTCAGATACCAATAATACGTAATATAAGTTTTAGCCATTCCGAAGTGATCGGGTGTGTTCACTTGGGTGTGTGAGTTTAAGATTTCATCTTTTCCGAATATATAATGATTTCAGTAACTAATGTTGAGATGGTTGACTTAAACTCAGATCATATTCTTATAAGGTTATTTTAAATTGTAACTGCTAAAATAGTAAATTGATAAATGCGTAATATTTTTTATTTGTGAAAGAAATACAGATGTCCGTATTCTGATAGTGAATAGGGTTGTTAGGGTCTTGATCCCGAGAATGTTAAATATTTGCAAAAAAAACAAGGTGCTTATAATTATAACTAGCCACAAATTAACGAGACTTACGATATCTAATATAAAGTTTACTGTTTAGACTTGTGTTGTTTCCTAGAATATCTTAAAGACTTTATAATATAGTATGCGTCTTAAAAACACAGAGAAGTTTGCCAAAGTTGCTTAAAGTAAAGAAGTATTACGACATACATCTGTTCCTTGTATACTTAAACTTGTGGTATTTAGCTGGTTTTCTATTAAAACATTTTAAATAGTTAAAGACTGTTTACCGTGTTTTTTAAAATACATTTAAGAGATTCGAAAGCAAACGTTATTAATATTATTTTTCATTATTAGAAGATTGAACAGTATAATTTTGTATTTTGTTCAATTGTATATAGAAGATTTAAATACATAGATTTAGAGAATTCACATGGATGAATCTGAAAATCCTGAGGGTTAGTCGCAGGTTTTTTTCTATGATTGTTATTTTACGATAAAACACAAACCAGCTAGAATTGATTTATGATTCTTTTTACAGAACTGTAACAATAGTGGTTTGCGTGCTGATGTTCACCGCTTCGCTGTACGAAGGCTACTTGGAGCGCAAACACCGGATTGCAGTTGAAGCTCGGGACCTTGAACTGGCTCGCAATGATGCAAACCATAAGCAACCTGTTGGTACTTTCGTTTATAATATCATAATTTTATATTACCTGGACGGTAAGTCATAAAGGAAAGAACCGTGATGCCTCCATTTGAATCTTCTCATGCTGTAACTTCTTGATAGACGGTTCATGCCCTGAGCTTCATGAAGAAATTTGCTTCCTAACACTCTGACATTAAACTGACCATGAAAATAATTTTACTGTACGTTTACATACATTTATCGCAAAACATTATTAATTTCACTAAGCAAATTTGCGATCAGAGGCATCCAACTGTATAAGAACTTATTCTATACAATTAAAAAGATGTTTAGTGTTCAACCTCGAGATATAAATGTTTTGAATGGGCTGTGAAATAACCGTACTGAAAAAAGCTTTACTGAGGAAACGTTATGCCAATATTGTTGTTCATTAACACTTAGGAGAGCTTCTTATTGTTCCAAAAATTTTGTGTTTTATAAAACTACTAATGACAAAGTATTAGAATAAATTTTTTGAAGAATATTTTTTTATGAACCTATGTTGCTTTACAACACTTTTTAATCTCTCTTAACCATTTTTTTTACAATCTTTTGATTATATTTACTTTAAGGTGTAGGAAGAATTTGTTATGATTCTGGAATTGTTATTTTTAGATTTCAATCTGATTTTATTATGATTGAATACCTCATCAATCAGAACTGTTAGTTTGTTCACAAAAAATAACACGAAATATCATCGATGATATTTTACTTAACTTTTATTTACAAATGGACTGCGCAGACGTAAAGAAGACTATACGTACGTAAAATTTCATAGAAAACTAGACTAAAATTAAGTTGACGGTGCTAGAAATTGTCTAATAATGATGGTAGTAAAGGGTTACAGATCGATGCGTTGTTAACCGATTTCATCGGCATGACCTGTATGTTTGTTTATTTGTAATCGTATTTTTCTAATATCGATATTCAAAACAACTGTCGATCCCTGAATTTAATCGAAAGTATTTTTTATTTCGAATCACCTAAGGCCAGAATACTAATAGATATTTTCAATGTGCGGATCGGTATAATAACAGTATCGTTTGATAACAGCGCTTCGTCAACTCGATGGATCAACTGAGCTTTTGTGCAATTCAATGCTTCGTCGCATTTTCCAATTTGATGTTATGTTCACCCGTTCCCACCACTTATATTTGTAAATGCTTTGGTACATTCGTTGTTTTAATCAACTTGTATTTGTTTTGGCTTAACAATGTATCGGCTACATATTATACACCGGTCCTTAAGCTTCAAAATCTCTCTTATCTTCTATTGTTGTAACTTTTAGTGTAGGTCAATAATTTTATACTCGGGAACATGTCAATTTATTATATCTTATTTAATATAGAATTAATACCTCAATTTTACTAAAGCAACATGTTATGTTTATTTTAAATAGTACGTTGAATAATAAAGGAATCGTTCATTTACCCGTATGGTTATAATTCTAACAAAATATAGTATACATCATAAACATTGCAATTATTAAGGGTTCTGCTATAAATCTTACTGAAGATATGATAACAGACACCAACAGACCCATTTACGTTATGAAGGATTCGGATACGGAAGGAGGAAAGGGGCCCTCCGCGGACACGCGATAAGCTACTTTTAATAAAAGTATAACGAGACGCGAAATTGCTTTTTAAATTTAATTATCTCAGCTCTAATAGAATCTTGTAATCCGCTCAGCCGAGAACTGATTAATGTAATCTGGGGTATAATACATTTGTGTAAATAATTAAAAACAAAAATGAAACTTTTTACGTTATTTGATGATTTTTAGCTACCAAAAAATATTTGTATATTATCTAATTATTTGATATATTCAATAAGACTTTAGTTTACATTAGGTTAAACGGTTAAAATAAATTTACATTATGTATGTATATATTATGTCTTTATGAGGTACCTTTGGGAGATCTACGGCATACCCATCTATTCTCAGATGATTAAACACGAGAATAGGTCAAAGCTCTTGGTCCATTGTTCTAGAGAATCGTTATGGGTCACTGGAGAGTCATTACGTAACTATACTTACAGGGCAACAACAACGTAGTACCAGGCGATGGGAAACCGGCAGACAACCCAGGCAAAGAACTTCGGCGAGAAATTTGTGGTGAGTACACAATCAATGTAATGTACCATAACATACATACAAAATGTGTGTATAAAATAGAAATAGAATTTCTATGGATTACAAATTTTAAGTTGGCTAACAATAATAAGCCATTTGATTAAATTGCTAGAACTGTATTTTCGTTCCGTTTGTATTGGGTTTTTAATGTTTTGGCTTTATATATATGTCTATATAAAGATACTCGTCCATTTTAAGACGGTAATTCTATTGAAAAGCTTTAAAATATGCCTATTACTACGTTAGTAAATAAAATTAATTTATAATCATTCATCATCAGTTTATATCTGCGGCTAAAAAAACAAGTTTGTCTTTAATTGTTGTTAGTTTACTAAAAAGAAATGTTTTATGAAAAATCATAGAAATTATAGATATAAAAGTTCCGTTTAAAGGACACAGTACTAGCAGGCACTGCTACTGTAACTTCACTCCGGAAAGGTTTGCTTGAATAAGATAAGTAATGTGTCCTTATTTATTGAATTACATTTGTACTTATGTATATGATTTCCTCACACGAATCCTTGGGGAATTTTATACACAAAATTAAAATGTAATAAAGTAAAAAAAAACCAGAGGACTTTAATAAAGTCAATTGTTTGTTTTCAATGGATTTTTTTTAACTACAATTGAGCAAAATCCCAAAAAGATTAAAAGTAAAATATTCGGAATGTGGCAAATATAAAATATATTTCTAATAAAACTTTACACTCTGTTTAGGTTAAAAGTTATCAAACATTTCTGTAAATCTTTATTCAATAATGGTCGTTTGCAAGACGACATTTATGAACTTTGAAGTTATGAAATTGTGAGTAAAGTTGAGCAATACAAAAGGTGAAAATTCATTGTGCTAAGAAGCAGAGATTTAAACATAAATGTTTTGAAATAATTTTCATCTTCCTATTCTCAAAGACCACAACTTTCAAGGGTGACGAATAAGAGAGATAAGCAGACGTTACTTTTATAACAAATTTAGAACTTCTACATGTACAAAAAAATAAAAAAACACAAAACTTTTCTTATATACTTTGGTACTTTAGAGTAATTTAGATTTTAGACTTAGATAGTTAATCAAAACATGACAATTTGTCAAAATAACGTCAGATTTCTAAAACTATTTAAAACATTAGAACTATGTCATATAACTAAAAACTTCAAATACATATGCTTGCCAAATTATTTTCATTTAAAGAACTCTCTATAGTAAAGCAACCATATTAAAGTTGTGAATCGTATAATATTTAATTAAAATTTTACGGTATGAAGGTATACGTGATTATACTGATTATGTTAACCTGGTAAATGAAACATTACACTAATTTCCGAGTTTTGGGAATTGGGACCTTCCACGTCACATTATGTTCATGATTAAGTTTAACGTAATATGTTATTTACTTGAGAACGCGAACACATTTACAAATATTTATAGTGCTAAATTTCTATTATCATGTGTTGAATAGCAGTCGAAATTGGACCACAATTTGAAAAAATACGTTTGACATTTACGCGTTCTTAACGGAGCAAAGTTGAACTATATATTTTCGTATATCCGCAAGATTATATATTGAAGTATGTTTCAAAACATTTTTTTCCATAAATCACAAAACTTTTTTCATTAATAAATTTACATAATAAGAAATTCAATTTTATAAGCTCGCCTCTTAGGTCGTCAATCCACGTTCTTTTATAATGGAAAAACACAACGTTTTTTTAAACGTTAAAAAATTTCTAGCCTTGAATAATTATAATAGTTACCAATATGGTAATAAGGAATATCACACTTTTTAATTAAAACCTGATTAATCTTTTTCTTAATCTGTTTTAAAGCTTAGATTCATGACCAGTTCTATAAACGAAGGATTATACATTTTTAGGGCACCTCGTCAAAAAAATATCTCAGGTAGTTAATATTAAATTGTGAAAAACTAGACAAGTTCAAGCCCTCCATAATGCCTATGTATACGTTTGGGTGGGGAAAATAAGATTTAAGAAATGATTTTAGAAAAACGCCTCTTTATTTTTTATTTATTTCTCACTAAACCTAGGTTAGTACCTTAGGCTTGCATACTGATAATCTTATGAATAAATCAATAAAGTACAACAAAGAGTGTAATTACATAATTGAGAGCTTTTGTTTACTGTTTCTCTTGAAGCCGTTTAAGCCTTGAAATACACTGAATACTAAGCACTAAGCTAACGATGTCACGCCTGCTCTCTGAGATAAGTTTCGCATTACTGAAAATGAACCTTAACTCAATGAATTCATTAATGTATCATATGAGTAAACAAATTTAATATATTCTTAAAATTAAGGAATAAAATAGTTTAACTGTAATATTCACATAAAAAAATACACTTTAATTGTCAAATCTACAGACATCTTTATAAGTTTTAAAAACGGAACTACCTACTTTTTCTCACAAATGTATGACGTTTAACCATAAGACCATAAACCTCAGCACAATACAGCTTAAAGTCCGTTAAGCAAATATTGATTTTTTCATGAAGGAGTCCCACTTAAGCATTCACATAACTAAAGCAATACTACACAATTAAAGTCCGGTAAATAAGCATTGATTTTTTCATGAACAAATCCCACTTAAGCATTCACATAACTTATTACACAATTAAAGTCATTAATATGATAAATAATTATTACAATATCATTTTGAAGAATAAACTTTCGGATGAGCTTTATTTTAGCTCCTACACGTTTCACGTGTTATTTTTCAATGATAGATAATTTCAAAAACATATTGCACTGAGTGTTGCCGTATACTCTAATGTGTAATTCACTTTAGATTCAGTTTGCTTCACCAAAGATTAATGCCACTAAGAAGAATGAAGCAAAAAAAAAAATCCGAAACCGCTGTGAAACAATATTACTTTTAGGAAGGGGATAATCACTAGCAAACAAATACCAGCAAGAAATGCTTAAAGCTACGAAAAACTACGAAACAGCGTCTTTATTTCATGGAAAATTTTACTCAATTTTTTTTCCATATTGTTGATGCATTTAATGTATATTCTCTGACAGCTGGACTAGTGTTTTCTGTATTTCAGAGAAGAGTGCCGCTGCTTTATACTACATAGGTTAAAAAAATGATATTTTTAAGGAAAGGAAAATAAAAATGAAAACAGAAGTAATACAGAAAGTACATACCGTGTGCACGTGTGTGTTTATATATTGTTTTTATGTATGTCATCATCATTAATAGTTCACTCCTGAAAATAAGCCTCTCCTGGAAAGGAGGTTTTGACCTACCGTTTCTATGTATATAAGAGGGAACATATGTTGTGTGTATGTGAGTGCTTGTTTAGATCAATTACCTGACTACTCATCCAGTTAATCCTTTTTTAATAGCATGTTCTCAATGACATCGTAGATGCAGTTACTTAGCCTAAAGTTATTGTGTTTTTGATTTTGTGTATTTCGGTCTTTGTTTCGAGAAATAAACCATATTATTATATTATTATTATTATTTAATTTGAAGCTATTGTCTTGATTAAAAACATTATTTTGCCATAAATGAAAAAAAATACAAATAAAAATAGAGTTGGATCACCCTAGTAATTTAGGGTATGAAAATAGATGTTGGCCGATTCTCAGACCTACCCGATATGTACACAAAATTTCATAAAAATGGGTCTAACCATTATGGAGTAGTTTTGTAACAAGCACCGCGACACGAGAAATTTAAATATTAGATTATATCAGTTTCTGTAATAATTGTATGAATATATTTATAAAAAAAATATATTTGATGTAACATATGTTATTCTAATCAACCTATCGCCGTTCACTGCCTAAGGTCTACACCAAGCCAACCGTTTCGGTCCCTTTGTTAAGTGTTATGAGAAAAGTCAAACCAAATTCTACATAGATACTATTTGCTATGTATCATATGAACGTTGACTAAATTAGTAAATCAGATAATACCTCAAACATCTAACGTAATAATTTAAAATGTATATATATGAGAGGCCTATGTATCGCAGTGGTGCAATCCACGTACGCACCAATACGTTGATGATAAAATATATTAGTTTTACAGCAGATGTTAGTGTTAACTATTTTCTTTCTTGTTCTAGGCGTATGGTCAGAGGTGCTGTTATCCTTCTCAATACTGTCAAATGGTAGAACTATCCTGAGCACGGATCGTCCCAATGACGGAGCTCTGACTTGCCTTCACGGAATGAGGTAAATTATTATTAAATTATATATAATATAATATATTAGTAAATTAACGACCCATTTTTATTGTACTGTACATTTTATCTCTTATTTTTGAGAACGGGGATCTTTGCTACAAATAATTAATTTTTCTGTACTTGAAATAAACTTATTGTGTAATCAGTTGGCAAAATTAATCGCCGTTACTGAGTAAACATAAAACACAGTTTTATTAGTCCATTAGTCTCCTTCAAATATTAACAGTAAGTCTTTATTTAGCCTTTATCCAGTCCATTACCTAAAGAATTGATACGGCAACGGCACTCACTATACGTGAGTAGTTATTTGCTCTATTTAGTAATAGTAATCAATTAAATAGCTACGAGTTATTTTTATATTCTGTCGCTAGTCTTTATTCGTTTTCAGATTTACTGTTACATGTTTGTAATAGATCTAATTTCATCTGTAGGTGTAAATGTTTTGGTATTTATATTGTTATTTATATATTTTATACGAATAACATCAACACTAAATACAAAAATAATAAATCTCAAATAAGCATTATTATGTTTATTTGCGATAATCATCAAAATGCATAAATATATTTTTTGTTCTACAAGACTCTTTAATTGAGAAGTTTTTAGGGATTAATCGTGATGGGGATAAAATCGTTAAACGGTTTCATTATAAGAATGTTCAATATTATAATAGAATTCCATTCAATGTCGTAGAAATATATGTTTCACAAAGTATCGTTTTAAAAAAAGTGTTTGATGATTCGTGGCAAACTTCTCTTAGTCAAAATAAATACAGTGATTTCAACATATTTTAATTTGTTTGTCTCAAGTAATTACTACTAACTCGTTTATACATATATAGAAATCACGAAGAGGATTACGTACCTACTTTATTAAAGTACTGTGTTCTGGATACGGTGACTGAAATATTTTCAAAAAAAATCTGTGCTTGGTGTAATAAGACTTTCGTATTTTAATTAGCAGTAGTAAATAAATAACGTGGCCTCAAGCTATATTACCTGACCAATTATAGGTCTGATGCTCTCTTTTAATTACTTTTTGTGGGCAACTAATGAAAAAGTTCTTTAATTATTTGTTTTTAGTTTATAACTAGGGAGTTTATTTTTCGAATGAATTCGTATTTTTGTCTGTCTACTCCAATGCTCGTAATGCCAATTTTTATGACGGTTACAAGTCCCATGGGTATCATATTTTTTCGGCCATAACTCAACTCGAAGCTTTTAATATATTATTTTACTATTTTCAACAAACACTCCCTTTCAACTTTTCTGCCACGGGGAACGCTAAACTACCGCTAACTTTTTGTTTGTTTATTAATATGACTTTTGTAAAAAATAGGTTTGTTATTCTATTAATTTTAGAATGAGAATTTTACTAGGAATATTTAGACATATACAATATTTAAATTAATATGGTATTTTTAATTACTTTCACCTTCGAAACCATCAATTCTTTTTGTATCAAAATAAAGAAACAAATAAACACTACTTATTTCTATACTTTTTATTAAAATATTTTTTATAATGATGTCTATCCTAGATATATTTTTTGTCAAAATATCTAGAACTTGTGATACAATACGTAATCTTAGTGGATTGATACTCTAGACAATAGTGGTTACCATACATAGTATATGTTACCACGCACAATTTACCCTTAAATAGTAAATATTTTAGTGATCTTGATTGCATTGAATTTGAAAATACGTCTATCGCATGTAATGTAATAATTTTCAAATAAGTCTTAGAAAGAGAAAAGAAAATGATGCACAAAATTTTTTCTTTTCTTTTTTTTTTTATATTTAAGCTGCCAAAATGACTCTGCCCTGCCTGATGGAAAGCATGAGCAGAATCCAAGAGTGGTGGTCACCATCCTCAATGTGAAAAAGAACAATGCAGCATGGTGACCCACACTATGGCGGCCTGGGGGGAAGGAGGATGGTGATGATAGGGGGCGTTGGATTGGGGTATGGGCCTCCGGTATCCTCACTCACTCGATGAAACACAGCGTAAGCGCTGTTTCACACCGGTTTTCTGTGAGGCAGTGGTATCACTCCGGTCGAGCTGGTCCATTCATGCCGAAGCGTGGCTCTCCCACGGTGAGATAAGATGACGAAGCAAGAATAAGAGGTACTGTACATCTCGGAACTAGAAACAAAGAATCTTGTAGTTGTAACAAACTTTTGTTTCTATTATTTTCTCAGGTTCATGTCAGTGATCTGGGTGATAATGGTGCACACTTACTTAACCATGTTCTACGTCGCTGGCAACAAAACTATGCGGGTTATCACAGAGCGCAACTTTTGGTACCAATCTGTCGGCAATGCATCCTTTTGTGTGGACACCTTCTTCGTAATAAGGTAGATATTGCACTGCTTAAGTATGAGTTGTCCCTTCTAATTACAAAAAGGTCTGTATTTGCAGTTTTGATGTCATAAGTATTTGTTTAATAAGACTGCTTGCAGGCGTCTAGAAGGCAATAGTTGTAATCACTGTAGAATCTATATCACGTTTGTAATTGACATATAGCAACAGAACTAAATCAGTAATTCAGTAATGCGATAGAACTAAATCAGTTATTTCAGCATTTATTTCCGCTATTTGATAGTTTTAAAATGGTTTGTTGATGACAACCTTATAGATGTTCCATTTATAAGCATCTTGCGAAGTTTTGTCTATTCGCTTTCGAAGCACGTACTGCGCTATTTAAAGTACTCGTTCGTTCACAATACAATAAATACATTAAGGTTTGTTGCAACAGAACAAGGAGATATAAGAATTGCTAAAGCTAGCCTTCGAGAATTGTGTCATCTGAACAATAGTGGAGATGTGCATGTTTGAATTCATTGTATAGTTTTTGTACTCTGCATACTGTAAGTCAAACTAGCTGCTTGGAAATATGTTCCCTTTAAATATAAGTAGCAAAAGTAATTAGTTAGACATTGGTAGTCGTAAAACGTGATAAAATATAATTAAATGAGCTTATAAACTTTAGTTTTACACAATTTAAATAGGATGAACATGATGTTTTTTATCCAAAAACTCATTGAGACCGTTTTGAAACATTGTTGGTTTGCATCTTATCAAAAGAAATATAGGTATTTCATCTTTTTATATATCTCAAGTAAACATGAAACCTTTCCCCATTATCAATAATTGTTTTCGTCTTTCTTGTAAAAGGAATTTCAACTCGATTTTGGTTTCAAACAACAATGTAGAACAGACATTTGATTAACGATTAGTTAGGATTTCATCTAAAGGAAGTTGATGATCGAACCCTTATTCACTTTGATATCAATCAATTTGTTTGATCGTCGGAACCAATTATTTTTAAAAGGTTCTAAGTCACTGTGGCTAAATTGGCGGACTTTATCAACAACAACGGCCAGTGTTTATATTAACGAAGATATTATTCTTTCTTAGTCAGGCTCAGTATATAAAATGAAAGACTAGTTATCCTAGAAAAAGTGTATGCAGTTTAATTGTTGCAGTTTTCAAGTATAGTTATAAACGTAATTGCTATAACTATAATTGCTATTGTCGTCGATTAAAGATTACAATGTTGTCTTTATACCGGTTATGTACGAACCCCGAAATCTTACATGAAGATATACAGAATATTTGTATGGTTATGAATGAATACACCAAATTTTAGTGATAAAGGAAACTGCGAGTATATTGTGGAGTGAGGGCGTATCCCTAACACACGTTAAGTTACATAAATAGTTGTTAAGTTTTTGTACTAAGGTTTAGTACTTTTATCTTTTTTACAGTGGTGTCCTCGTCACAATCTTGTTTCTCCGCACAGAAGACAAAAAGAAAGATAGGGTTTCGCAACAAGACAAGCAAGATATCAATAAGAACCTCAACGGGTTTACGAATTCTGCACTTTCTATCTCAGTCATTAGCCAACAAACCTTTAAAGAAGATTTACTAGATAAGCCAAAGAGCAGTATATACACTATTACAGAATTGCTGGCGATGATAAAATCATTTTTCGTCTTATTTGGCTATCGTATAGTGAGGTTATCGCCTGCATACGGCTTTGTGATTGGATTAAACGAAGTTGCTCTAAGATATACACATGACCGCTCTGTATTTGAACCCGCGATGTTCGATCACATCACATGTGACAAGTTCTGGTGGCGAAATCTCCTTTACATCAATAATTTGTACCCGCAACGCGAGATGTGCATGGTATGGACATGGTATATGGCCAATGACACTCAATTTTACGTCGTCGGGATCATATTGCTACTTATTTCTGTCAAGTAAGTAAAATAAAAAAATATCCACTAATTCCAAACTAGATAAATTATACAAGCAATGCGACCTTACCTACTAATCTACCTTAACACTTATATAAGGTGTTGAGGTAGATTTTTCATGCTTGTAATAGATTAATATGCATATCACATGATGAAAATCCATAATACATAAGAAATATTCCTAGAAACTCCGGTAACTTATTGGTAAAAATAAATTAAATGTTTATCTACCTTTACCTACTATAAATTAATTTGATCACAACTTTCTTTCTACATTATCTTCCCTGAGCACCTAAAACAATTGTAAATATCCTTGCGTAAAAGTGTTTTGGATTTTGTCTAGACTTTCTTAGAATACGTAAAGTTTATTTGCTAAATTGTTACAAGAATCATAACTTATGCAAAAAATCTGTTTTACTTTTATAATTAAAATGTTGTGATTTTTGTGATTTTAATTGTAGACATCCGAAATTTGCGATGATATCGTTGGGTTTAGTAATGGTGAGCTCCTGGGCGACAACTATCTATATTTCCGTGTGGCATCAGTACAAAGCACGGATACAAGAGCCTTTTGAAATGTTCGACACACTGTATGATAAGCCATGGTCGAGAATTGGACCCTATTTAGTCGGTAAGTACAGATTTTTTACCCGACAATGTCGTAGCCATAAGGAAGGGTAATAGTTTTAGCAATTAGTAGTTAAATATTTAATGTAATACATGTGTTTGTATATTCACCGGAGCTCATAAAAAACTACAAGAATCAATTTGAATAAATGAAGTGTCAATAGACTCGTAATAATGGATCGGGTGAAATCGGCTACATAAATATTTTATGTAGCCGATTTAGTATTTAAGACAGTTTCTTGTTGATATGTTATGAAGGTATAAAAAACAGATAGTTATCAAGAATTGTTTTGTTGTTTGAATTGCATTGTAGCCGACCATATTGACACAAATAACTGTCGCCTGCAGTATTCTCGGACCAATATGACCTTCGAACCTTTAAGAATAGACCTTATTCCTTCATTAAAGGCCGGCAACGCATGGCTCTATTGTTGCGGGTGTCCATGGGCGTAGTAATCGCTTACTATCAAACAATACGTCTACTTGTTTGCCAGTCACAAGCAACAATAATCTTACGAATTATAATATGTTAAACAATATAATATATATTAATGTATGAGAGACATTAAGATGCGTTAGATAATTCCACTCTATAAATTTATACTAATGCATTTCTTAGAATATAGTGTGCAACACACAAAAAAATTGAAATATCATCGTTTAGCAGAGTGCTGTTATAAGTTTGACGTCGATGTCTGCGCGTGTGTCTGTCTGTATCATCGTACCTCTCAAACGGATGGACCGATAACGATGCGGTTTTTTTTTTAATTGAAAGTCAGTTTCCTTACAGTATTTCTTAGCTATCTTTGGTAATTATCGGTCCAGCAGTGTAAAAGTATCAGCTTTTTTCCAAGATGATGTAAGGAATTTTTGAGTCATGATTACTTGATAGAGATTGAGTAAAAGGTTTTTTAAAAATTTTAGCTTGTTATTGGAGTGGAATTTTAAATAACACATGACAAGTAGAGTTTGAATCGTTTAAATAAAAAAAGATATTTTTTCATTGACGTTTTATGGAAACTTTCGCTGATACGATACTTTAATATCGTATCAGCGAATAATATACTTACACATATGTACTTATATACGCACTTACACACATACATATTGTATACTTATACAGGATTTTATTATCATCTCAGCCGAAAGACGTCCACTGCTGACATAGCCCTTGATCAAAGCTCTCCATAAAAACGGTTATATAGCGTTTACTAAAATAAATGTATTTCTAATTTATAAATAATACTGCGATATGAAAGTCCAGAAAGCTTTTAAATCTTTTTGGTATCGTTAAGACTATAATCAACATTTTAACATTTAATAGTAACGAAAACGTAAATATTTTGCACATAATTTTACAGTATAAATATAATAAATATTCTCAGTTAACAAGTGTCAAGAAAAATGTGCTTGCAATTAAATTAATTAAGTTAGAAATCGTAAATTTATTGCTTGCTAACTAATCAATGTACATTTGCGTACCTCTTACATTCGCTTTGTACATATTAGAGCAACCTTTCCGTTGAATAAATAAGACCATTATCATCGAATACCTCGTTGACTTAGTTCGCAGTCCCTTGGGGTTTCACAGTATAAAGGTACACCACTATAACTATGATAATAATTTCACAGATCTCAAACTAGGCAGGGTCTGTATTATGTTAACTAGACTACTAATAAATATGCTTATGTATGTATGCTTATAAGTAGCGATCTCTTCATAGAAATGAAGAGATCGCTACTCATAAGCATACATACATACATACGTGAAAGAAGAGAACTTCTTTCACGAATGTCTTTAATTATATTGCATTACCTTTTCTTCATGCCAATTTGACTATTTATTGGCAAAACTTATTGCCCAAAAGATTGTAAAACATAGCTATGTCTTTGACGTAACTTTTCATTTGGCAAATTTAGAAATTAACATCTCCTTACTACCCTTATCCTTCCATAAGTAGCAACTAATCCAATCGATAAAAAAACTAACCTTCATTCGAATGCCCTTGGATGGAAGTTAAATAATGAGAGATTATAAGGATAAATAGTAGTAATCCAATATAGCAACCTCGAAAGAAATTAGCGCAACTCATCGATCTTTCTAAAACTTTCACGGGAATTATGAATAGCCCATGATGGATGAATATAGTTCCAAGATGAGAACAAATTACTAATTGGCCAAGTGTTGAAAGCTTTACCAAAGTTATACACATATAACAAAGTTTTATTAAAGTTCACACTGTCATGTCAATGTAATTTTGATTAATTTGAAAATAGCTAGCCTCTCCAATACAGATCAGTTGCTCTAATTTAATGTCCATTTATATAAAAATAAAGTACAAATGAATGGAAGTAAGTAATTTTGTATGAGGGACAAGAGCGAAACTGTTAACTAAATTTTCTTCTTTTTCTTGAATTGCAGCCAAATTTCTTTTTTCGCTCAGTAACTATTGATTTAACTCACTTCAAGGAGTTTTTAAATATATTTATATTAAATTAGGCACAGTTACTTTTAAAGACTTCAATTGAGTTTTATCGTTATCAATAACTTTATGAACGTTTACTATATTTTGATAGTAGCAGCTCTAGTAGCTCCGCAATACTTGCCTCACTAAGTAAGTCCTTAAATGAGGATAACTATTTTTTTACAAAAATCTTGAAAGTAAAATGTACAAACAGTTGATCTGAATTTAGAGACAAAAATTTGTAATAACTTTTGTGAGTTTTTAAATGTTTCTTTTTTATGGTATAAGGGGCAAACGAGCAGACGTATCGCTTGATGGTAAGCGATTACCTCCGCCCATGGACACCGTAACACCAGAGGTGTCACAAGTGCGTTGCCGGCCTTTGGAGGATGGGGAGGGGGATAGGGGGGGGGAAGATGGGGCCAATGGGTATGGGGTTCCGGTATCCTCACTCACTCGATGAAACACAGCGTAAGCGCTGTTTCACACCGGTCTTCTGTGAGGCCTAGGTATCACTCCGGTCGAGCCGGCCCATTCATGATGAAATAAACAACTGTTTACATAAAATAATAATTGTCAAAACTCTCAGTACAAATGGATCATATATTCATCACAAGTAAGAAACGTGTTGATAAATTGTGAAGATCTAAATAAAATAAGTACCTACTATATTCTGTTTGAACCGTAATCGCAAGTCTCGCCAAGTCCTTTTAAATCATTTTTACAGCTCGTAGACGTAGTCTGGTCTTGTCTTTGATTCAGCAAATATCGATTTATGGCATATAAGTAGCCAATTGAATTTATAAGAATGAAAGTTGGCTGAACGAAAAGTGTAAAATTTTAGAAGAATGTCTATATAAAACCATTTTACGATTAATTGTCATTTACGATTTTGTACAGGTTAGAAAGTTAAGTTTTAGGAAATGATGTTTTTATTAGACATGATTTTATAATTGATATATAAAATTACTTGCCCTGATTGCCTGAATTACCAACGTAGAGTCTGCTGGTGTTACAAACTTGTTGGCAGTTAATACATTTTATTTTGTAAGCATTTAATAAGAAAAGATTTTTGGAAGTATCAACCGTGAGGAGACAAAGTAAAGCATGAACCATTTAGGAGTTAGTCATTTTCTATAGTTATAAACACAAAATTAGAAATGATCTAAAACTGATGTCTATATTTTCATTTTAGTTCGTACTTGGTCTCCCTTTACCACAGACATAAAGATATAATAATTGAACTTACATTGAGAGATTCTAATAGGTTGCCAAGTTGACATTCTAATAGGCTGTCTATCTAATCTAATAAGTTAAGAAGTTGAAAATAATATACATATCGACGGTTTCCACGTTATAATTCTGTCAATTTTGGTTAACACAAAATTTATGAATATTAAAAAGATTCACACCCTTTCATCGCGCTTAACATTTTTTGTAATATTTTTTCGATAAATGAACCAAGATTATATAGTAAGTTTATTTTGAAGGTATTGAAATGCCATTTTTTTTCAAGTTGAGCTTTACTCGAGTAAAAGCTATTTCAGGCCATTACACACAAGATACTTAAGCACGAGTTAACTGTTTCCAAAACATTTGAAATTGAAACTCTTAAAAATAACTTTCTTGAATTATCACAAAGTAATATAATTTTGATAAAAATCTAAATAATGATCATTATATAAAATATTTTTTTCTTGAATTGAACACGTGCGTTATTAAATTCTAAACAATTAAGTGCAGTAGGTCAATAGCAATATAATTCTCTGTAGCTGTATTACACAATATATTTTGCAATGCAAGTGCTTATACATAAACATATTTTTTGTTCTTGTAAACCAATTAGTTACGTATACTTATTTCTTTTTTTGAAAGTAAGAATCGTGAAAAGCGATCGAGGTCGCGTTTAGGTGACGTAAGTATAATTCAAAATGCAAAATTAACATAACTTTCCCAAAAACAAGCAAAATTTAAGTTTCTAAGTTTTTTGGAAGAGATTTCATTCCATTCAAAGAAAAATATTTTTTCTCTGTTAGCTTAAAGCACTATAATAAAAGCAATCCATGGCCAGTAAAAAAATATATAGTTGGGTCGAAACGAGCGAATCTGACAGCGCGCAATAAAATGAAAGCTCTGTTAAAGATTATTCAGGTCGATACAACGTCGTGTCGACATCATGGGGAAGGTTCAATGCTAAACTGTTTGTGTAGCCTTTCTACTCGGATCACAACATAATCCTCGAAAAGGGATCCTCTTATTGTCATATTTTAGATCTTGTAGTAAAGCTAAACTCCGTTAAACATATCAAGTCCTTTTAGCGAGTCTATGATAATTTCTTACTTTAAAAAATCATAAGAAGTTACTTGAAAAATGTGTCCTGTCAGGTTACATTTTTAAATAATTGAACACATTTAAAAAAACAAATATCACAATTAGCAAAAAATTTTGTTAAATATTGGTATAATAAGATAAAAGTTTTTTACAAATTAATATTCAATCGGAATATATATGTAGGTCTATTTATAAGAGGAAGGGAATGAACCCTTATAATAAAACTTAATTTGTATATAAGATTGAAGAGAAGAGACAGAGAGAAAGAACAGAGCGGTGGAAAACTTGTTTCAATTAACTAGTAATAATACTTGAGCTTCTTTATGTAAGATATCGGTCAAATGTCTGAATATCGTATTTATTTATTAACTTGTTTTCAACTTTTATTTAATTTAGTGTCGTAGCTTCAGTTATAGAAAAGGTTAAGTAACATGGACATGTTTATTTTGCGTTAGTTAAATATATTTTTCTGCGTGGTGATGGATTAAAATTACGGATATAAATACCTCTATTCATCCCGTAGGTGTCGTAAGTGGCGACTTAGGGCGCAAAATATTCAGGACACTATCACGTCTGGCCAGCGTGGCATAGGTCAAAAGGAGGCAGGGATATGCCTATTTAATCCAGTAGTTAATTATTAAACGCTGTTTATGAAATGTGTGTAAGCACCATTTCACGTGTACCATAAGGGTCGCAGTTGATAAGTGCCACCAAAAATGTACATGGATGTATGAATAAGGCATTTGCTGCAGGACAGAGTAATTTTGGTAGCTAAAACATAAAAAAAATCCATCCCAGAACAATAGATATTGTTAAAGCAAAAACAAAAACAATTTAATGTCAAATTAGTTCCGAACTGTCGACTTTGTTCGGTCAGTGCTGAAAATGAGAAATGATTTTTAATGTGTATTATTTTATGTTTGCAGGAATGATAGTAGGCTGGTACTTGCACAAGACAAAGTGCCAGTTAAAGTTGCCATACTGGTTGGTATCAGTGGGTTGGCCCGTTGCGCTCGGCATCTTCGGAAGTCTTATCTTCAGCATGGTTAACGGGTATTTTGAAGTTTGGCCGACAGCTTTCTATATTAGTATTGGACATGCAGGTACTTATTAAAGCCGAACACGATAACTTTTTCCATTTCAGTAAGAAAAAATACTTTATCGATAAGTATTTATTATATTTATACCTTTTTAGGACACCTACGTATCAAATCGATATTTATGTACAAGTTCCCAAACACCCTATATCCTTTTTCGCATTTAAATTGAAACTTATAATACAACAAATGACTTGTATTGCAATTTATTCTCATTTATCTAAATTTAATATTTTTTTCTTAGTATGTAAGCTGTTTATCTTAAACGTGAGAGTATACAATAAAGATACGAAAACCTGATAAAAAGCAGCTCCATACTCTGTGAAAGTATATTATTTAAGCTGAAAATTTCTCGTAAATTATCATATAATCAGCTTGATAACTTTCACATACATTTTCGATAGAATATATTCATATTGTATTTCATCCGCTTATAAACCATGGACATTAGAGTACGGAACTGAAGAGCACAAAATCTAAGGATTAATTGAAACTAGGAAATTCTGTGAGAGAAGCAAACATTTATTATTATTATTGAACATTATATTAACGAAGCAAATACTTTTAAGTACAATGAGGTAAAATTACAAATTAGCGAGTTCCCAATTTAAGTTTCTGGGTCTTCAAAATATAGTATAAGTAGATTTAATAGATGTTTAGATGACGACATATTTATTTAAATTTATTTAAGTAGTTTACGAGTAATTATGTTGACAAGGCTTTTGAAAATTTCGAAATTTCTGTATTTTTTAAGAACAAAATAGTCTTAATATGTAGAAATTTAATTTATTGATATGACTGAATAAAAATACATTTTTTTTATTACACGGTTACATATTCCATTATTCAACTTTTATCACCTAAATGTTATAAAAAACATAGAAAAGCATCGTGTAAAAATTAAGAATAAAATACTGCTATGGAATTAAATTCTTGTAAAACAATTTTTTACTAAAAGAAAATCATTCAGTAAACCACACTCATATTGATATATTAATAAAATTTTCAAAGGTTATGTTTTATTCTGTAATGAAGCATATAATTATATAAGAATGCTTTCTTTTTACATCCTTAAAATTCAAAGCCCATATACATAACATTCCTGAAGATATGAAATGGCTTCGAATAAACGGCCCATCTGACTTTAAGCGTTTATTGTGGCTCGTAAAATAATACTAATGGGATTACTTGCGTATTAGCAATCCTATTTTATAAGGTAGGGTTGTCCTACCTTCTGACTGCACAATGACTGCGTACCCACAATATTCAGTATAGCACATACTGAATGTTGTGGGAACTCTTCTCACACACAATAATTGTTGTTCAGAGTCTGGGTGTTCTTTATATCCGTTTGAAAGAGTGTTTATAAAGTTCCTTGAGATATAGGATATACATATTTTCTAACTACCTTCGATATTAAAATAACTTTTAATTCACACAGCCTGGGGTGTAGCTGTGGCGTGGGTGGTGATCTCCTGCTGCAGTGGTTACGGCGGCCTGGTTAACTCGGGGTTATCATACCGTGGCTTGTTGCCGCTTAGCAGACTCACCTACTGCGCGTATTTAGTTCATCCTACTATATTGATGTACACGTCCTTCTTACTAGACGGACCATATCACATGCAAAATTCTACTGTGGTGAGTATTTTTCTTAGTAGACTTTGGTAAGTTAGGAAAAGGTTCATACTAAATACGTTCTTTATAACATTTTCAAATCTTTGCCTGTTTGTGTTGCCAAATTTTTAAGATTAATGTGTATTGTCTGAATGCTCGAAAATGCATCCGTTACTAGGAACAACACAATTATTTATTTCATTGTTTCGGGTGCACAAATCTACCGGTTTTGTTTAATATATTTATCAGCTGTATTTTAAATCAGTTTGAGTAACATTGTACACATTTGTGATATAAGAATTTTATTTAACAATTATAATTACTAATAATATAACAAAGTTCTTATACAAAAATATTAAAAAATGATCTAGTATGGCATAGTAATACAAGCATCAATCAATCATTTCCACTTGATCGTAAGAACAAAAATTGGATTTTGGAATAGAAGTCAATAAAATCGTGAAGTCTAGACAATCAAGGTATCTAGAGAATTGTTTGACCTATAACGATAAATTTTGGCAGTGAACTAGTTTATGAGTCGTCGACATCTTACAAATTCGGTTTGTGTAAGTCTATATGAATATTTAATACTAGCAAGTAGTTGATAAAAATATGTAATTTATGAGGGCAGGTCACATTAGCGCAGAAATGACCTCTTTCTAACAGAAACCTGAAATTCGGCACAAATTAAAAGCAGCTATAATACCTGAAAAGTGTAGTAAAAACTCTTTTATTTTTCACTACACTGTGTTTCTTTATTTTGCTATTGTAATATTTGTATAACACATAATAACAGTTGTGTTATGTTTTTTTATTTAACTAGATCTTGGCTCTGTCTATGTCGGTTATCGTGCCAAATCTATAAATTTTCATGTTTGGTATGGAGCATTAAATAAATATAATATTACCTATATTAGCGGTTTAGCCGTGAAAGCGTAACAGACAGACAGACAAAGCTACTTTCATATTTGTATGAAGTAAACATAGAAATATGAATTCGAAAGTAATATAATAAAATAAATAGTACATTCATGCTTGTTAATTTACAGAAGGCATAAGTTCCTGTATCGCTGGTAATTTGTAGTGAATGGAAATGAGATTTATAAAGTTTAGGTAAAATATGTTAATAATTTTCATGTATTTATCATATTGTTAGAACTGTGCTAAAATAATTTTTATTCAACTCATAAATTTGTTACAACTGCATTAACAAAACGCATTCCTACAAGTTCCAAACACAGAGTGTAATAAATCTAAATGGCGTTGTGAGTCAGATTGCCGAAATAATTTTACACATAAAAACATTAATTCCATAAAAAACGAGAAAAAGTTATTTGAATTCATATTTATGAATGAGATTACTAATATATTAAGGAAAAGAGCAATATTTTATCGACGATAAAGAAAATTGTAGAAGACAGATTTAAATTTCAAAAATATCTTATACCTTAAAACTAAATTAACTTCTTATCGCAATGTTGTAAAAATCTGGGAACTTAAAATGTAATTTCAGTGATATTAGCAGCATAATAAATACGATAACAATCCCTACCATGACATGCGCCAGGCGGTACAAAAGTCCTATACATCTGCTATTGTCCTATCAAAAAAATGAAGGATTTTTGTTACCGAGTATTTTATATTGGGTGAAGTCGCGAAATTTGTACAGAAGACTGCAGTAGTAATAAACGAGCGACAAGGAGTTGAGTTCAGACTGCGGATTCCGTGATAGGATTACTAAAGCAACATTGATGCTACACAAATCCTTTTAAAACTCTCACAAGCTGCTATTTATTAACATTCAGCGACAGCTACAGCAGACCGCAAGATAAACACTAGGGTCTGCATGGAATTCAAACCTCCAAATTAAGTTGTAAACGTTCTTCATAAATAAATCTTACACCTTAAGTTCAGACGTACGTTCAAACTCAAATATAACTTTGCAGACTCATTAATGAATAATATACGTTAGAGCAATACTTTTGAATACAGCACAGAACATCATTTTCTATACCCTATCTAAAACTATTACTATGAATTCTAAAATGCGGAAAAGGTGGTTATAAAAACAGATCATAAGATATAAGTAACAGGAGGAAATTCACTCGTGAATCCTTACGTAACAAATGTATTCTGAACTTCAGCGCCGCGTATGGAAATCGTTAGAAGTAAGAATAATCATCGCAGATTTATTCGATTCTTTTCGATTCGATTGGAATGAAAATGAAGTTTTCATCAAATGTTTTATTCTTATTTATAATGGTATTATGAAGAAGTAAAACTTCCTGACAATTCTTACACGAACAGAAAGCGCTATTCAGGAGTGACATAGGTTATATTTTAAAATGAACGAAAAAAAAACAGTTAAAAATAATTGTATTTGTAAATCAAGTCGTAAAAAAGCGGACGGTTAACGCCCAACTAGGTAAGTGGTCACGGGTCGGCTTGTTGTTTTATATTTAACGAGAAATCTGGGGTGAATGCGTTTAGCTCGATTTCAGTAGGAAAGTTTTGATGCTCATTCGATATTCATTAGCTAGGGTTAATTAAACAACTCTAGTGTGACACTTATCCGATTCGTTAACGAGCTGGTAAGTCCTAAACGATATACGACACTAAATCGACTGTGGTTACAGTAGATTAAAGATGAACAAATAATATATGTTATCTCTAGCTTACACAAGCAACTTCATCTGTGGCTTTTTTCAATTATGCTTGGGTCCTATTGGTCGAAACGTGAAGTTAACTATCCTACATTAGGCACGCCAGCTTAAAAAAATGTGGATATCGGTTAGATAGTTTCGGAGTTCATCGTGAGCATCAATGTTATAAGTATACCTATAACAGATTTATTAAAATATTTTGTTAAAGAACTCTCGTAAAGAATTCCCATGAGATTAAATAAAAGTATTAAATGCACACGCGTGAACGCAATTATTGCTTAGAAAGTGATTTATATCCACCCAATACATTTGATTAACAAGTAGCTTTAAATTTAGCATTATGTACCCGCGCACAAAATGTAAGAAAAATATCTAACAAGTATCAACTATAACTATCACCCTAACCGGCAAGTTTCAAATCGATCAAGATTACGAGAACGACGTATGCCATAGGTGATTCACCAGAAATTGGTTAGCCAAGATCTAGGCATGATCATATTATGTTTATAAGATAATATCATATTATCTTAAAAATCAAGAACTATGCTAAAAGTAACATTGCTTTTTGTGAAAAGCATATGCTTTTAACAAAAAATATATAGATTTTTAAAGTTATAACAAGTTTGATAAAAAACCTTTGAGTCTATTGGTTGATATTTCTTATTTAACGCATTATTATTCGCATGGAACCGACCCTGGATTTAAAATATAATTATCTTTATTTATCTGTTGAACATTTACATATTCATAGCATAATAGTCGTTTCAAGAATAATATCAAAGATAGTAACGTAAATATTTTTGAAAGCGAGAACGTACTTGCAAAGAATTTCATTTATTGAACGTCGTTCTTTTTTAATTAAACCTTTTTATTTATTTTTTCACAGTTGGCAATATACGCTGGATATGCTGTTATGGCATTTTTAGCTTCATTCGCTATATCACTGGCATTCGAGGCGCCGGCAGTGAGACTCCTTAAGATCATCAGTGGGACACCACGGAATAATAGGAACCAGTGATTTACGAGCGAGGCAGGGACGAGAGTCGCATATTTATGGACAGGGCAAAATGAAATGTTATGATATATTTAGCTTTATTTGTTGAACGCCTATTCAGATTTTCATATCAATTCATTATTATGTAATTAAATCATTATGTTTATATTTTGTGCGCTTATTTAATGAATAACTCACAAGTATTGGAATCATTCCATGTGCAAGTCTATTTACTCCATTGTTTCCGTACATAATGCGTCCTGTGCAAGCTTTATTTAGATTATAGTTTTAGATCTGATAGTTACCAAGTACTATGCAAGTATTTCTTATGTTCTTCGAATGTTATGTTATGGAGCTCGAATTCAGTACCTACATACTCGATACTTATACATCGTCGTAATACCAGTCTCATTATTGATCTAAAGTTGGAAATGGTACATTGTTATTTACATGAGTGGTCATAAACTTGTAGACATACTTCGATGCTAGATGTTGTATTAGTTATTTTTTCTGTTTGAATTTTACTTAGGAGTGAGTTGCAAAACAAACTTTTGCATTTGAAATGTTGGCATTCCCAAATATGAGATATGAAGGTACCTACTCTCTTTTACAGTTAGTAGTTATTAGAACGATTTTTGTGCTAAACACTTTTATATTAAAATTCAATACAATCCTAGTTTCAGTGACTTTTATATACGGTATTGTTAACAAAAAATGACAGACCATTTCAAGAGCAGGCAGTACGACTGAATATTTAAAAATAAGTCCTCTTATGAATGCCTTAAAAAGACTGGTTAACTTAAAAAGACTAGCTATTTCAGTAATCATGACACCATTTATGTAAATTAACAATGTACCATAAATCCAATTTTAAAACCACAACATTAATCAAAACTTCGAAGGCCTACGAAACATTTTCTACCTCTAATAAGTACACAATAAGTCCCGGTTAGTCCTTATTTGACTGTAGTAGACAGAGTAGGTCCAAAAGAATCTTGCTTTCATTGATAAGTTAGTACAATTCATTTTAATCACGTATTTCTTATCAACAGTTAGCAGTAAATCATAGGAAATAAGTATTTTTTTACGATATTGTAATATGTGATATTTCAATGTATGTTTGAACGTCGTGCCAGAAGAATGGCTCCCGAAATACTTTATTAAGACATTTGTTATCACAAGAGGTATTATAATATACTCAATGACATCGAATTATAGTAATAATTAAATCTCTAGATACTAAAATTCATTGTAAATAGATGTAACGTGTTGTAAATAGCAGATATTGTAATAAAGTATTATTTAATTGTATTTTGTAGTATTTTTTATAACGAATAATATACAAGCATTGTTTTTAATAATTTCATTTAACCTTGATTCAAAACTGCTTACCTGAAAATAAAAAAAAATCCTCTATGAGGCAAGGCGGCAGGGCAGATCTACGGTGAAGTTGACCTGAAAAGGCGGGCAATACTTGCACAGCTTTGTATGTGTGCGGTGTATTAATATAATTAGATCTACATATGATGTTCACAGCAGAGGGTGTCTTATAAAAACGAGGCCAAGTGTCAGGCATGGAAGATCATCAGCGTTCCGTTTTTTAGTGATCCGTATAAGATATCTGAATTTATAACTACAAGTATTAAAAGCCAAGAAAATTTTGACAATATAACTGAAATGTATGGAGAACGGTTTTTCATCATGATAGCAGATTATTAATTATAGAATAACAATAATAACATATCGCTTTATAGTCACCAGATAATTACAACGCTATCTTAAAACTAGGAGGTACAAGTGGCGGCGGAAAGTGTGGAGTAAATAAAGAAATATATTTTTAATTAAATTGAGATAAATACATAGTCTGTGCCAACTTATGTTTAAAATTCTGACCTAATTAAGATTAAAGTGTGTTATGTGTCATAAAATATCTTTAAATTTACGTAATAAGGCACGTTTATAGATTAGAACCCAAAAACTGCTTCTTTAAAGTGCTCATGCAGATTATGTAGGTAGTAAAATAAATCTAACACCCTCAGGCTATGACACCTGTCATAAAATATACACAACTTTGTGTAACTGTAAGTAAATGAGAGACACCAACAAATTTCATTATGTTCTGTCGCCTTCAGACGTAAAATATGGCCTAAAGTGTGGCCTTAAAAGCTTCTACACATTTATATATCAACAAACTCTCAGAGGTTTATGTCACGCTCTCTCATTAAAAGATAAAAGCTCCCGGGTATACCTAAAAGTATTGAAGTATTGAAAAATATGATTCCTTGTTTTATCGAGTTATACTATTATTTCAGACTCGATTTGTAAATACAATTCAAACATGAGACAAGCAGGGATTGTGATTTACAATACACAATTACCAGTCTCTTGGGAGAATCGATCATTAAATATCATCATAAGTTTGGTTTCACTAGTACCTAAAGTTAAAAATATTTTAGGGTTAATAATATAATTGCTCGTGACTTTACTTGCGTAGAAATTGATGACAAACTTTCAACCCCTTCTTTATCCCCTTGGGGGCAGAATATCCAAAAACGCTTAAATAGGTATTTACTTATTTTTAATCACTAATCCAAAAATAAAGTTTCCTGTTTCTAACTTAACCCCCTTAGGAGTAGAAATTCCCAAATTCCTTCCAGAGTGGGTGTTTACTGATTAAAACGATCCCTTTTGTGCTCGTCGATGATGAATCAGTCAGGATATGTTATTTTATAAGTATAGATTTAATTAATTTAATTTTTAGACCCTTGAGAGGACTTAGTTGTTTACCAACTTCGTTAGTTACTTCTTGAAGAAGATGCTATTATCAAAGTAGTACGAAAATGTTCTGAGTAATATAGTATATAGTAATCATAAGCACATCGTAAGCCTACCTTGCTTAATCCCTATAGTATCCGTAGCCATATGTTAATAGTAATCTAATATAGTTAACAGTGTCATACATTACTATAGTTAGTAGTACATAGGAAGTATAATTGAATAATAGACATCGCAACATAATTACATGCCAGTAGTTCATTAATCAGTGTCTCATAATGATATCTCACACTATCGCAGACTACATGCAGCATGAGTATCACAATTTATTATGATTACTCTCAACAAACAGGCACAAATATGCAATAAATCATAATTATACTGTGGGAGAGCCATGTTTCCACTCACAGAAAACCAGTGAGAAACAGTGATTGCGCTGTGTTTCATCGAGTGAATGAGGATACCGGAGGCCCATACCCCAACCTCTCCCCCTATCCCCCTCCCCATCCCCCAAAGTCTGGCAACGTCCTTGTGACACTTCTGGTGATATGGGGGTCCATGGGCGGCGGTAATCGTTTACCATCAGGCGATACATCTGCTCGTTAGCCCCTTACACCATAAAAAGAGAAAAAAAAAATCCTTTTGGTTTACCGGACCTGTCTCTCCCGCCATGTGTTCAAATACTATTCTCACTGCATAATAACGGAGTTATCGATAGTCATTGTCAATTTGAGAGATAGTGTAATATGTCACCAAGACAAAAGCAAATTAGAAATAAAAATGATGAAAACAAAACTACGTTTGTTTTATATTCACATCCACAGTTACGATACTTGTTATCAGCAGGGTAAGTTTAAAAATTGCTTGTACTACAAAAAGAGATTAATTATATGATATAATGAATATAAAATACTTACGAATTTCAAAAATATATTTTAACATATTTATTTGCTGAATACGAATCTTGGTTGGAATGGAAATCAGAGAGAATATACTCTCTGATTTCCATCTTCTCTTACTTATATGTTACATTTATTCTTCTTTTTTTAATGGCAACCAGCCGGGTCAGGTATTTTTGCTAGTGTCAAGCATTCAAAGTCTTCAAATCTTAAGTATTCAAGTCTTCGTCGTGATCAAATTAATGAAACAAAATTCTCATAAGTCTTTCGAAAAATCATAAACGATCTCTATCATATTTTATTAAATGTATAAATACGGTTACTAAGGCTGTATAAAAATTACATATGGCTCTTCTAAAATGTACAACAGAGAATAGAAAAAGTGAAAACAAAATATAACATATTGTTTTTGCAACCGGCCAGAGATAGGTATCTGTGTTTCAGGTAGGAAACATGATTGTGTGTATATTTATGAAGCATATACAAGTGGTTTTATATAGATCCCTTTTTTTTCCGGAAATTGGGGGACATATTAAGATATTTATGATGGCAGACAGCAATAATTATCTTTCATGACACAACATTATGGTGTTTGTCGTTCTCTTTATGTGGCATAATTCCAAAACCCCTATTCTTGACTCGAGTTAGTTTCTAACGAGTAGCAGTTGTCGTAACGAGTTAATATTTTTATACATGCAAGTTTGAATGGCTAAACCACATTGCGTAATATATTCATAAAATTATATATTTATCATCTTTTTTTTGTGTGGATACCTCCTCGGACCTTCGCCCCACCGGGGTTTGCAGCGGAGCGGTGTGTCGGAATCAAACCGACTAAAACCACACGGTGCGCCACTCTGCGCATGAGAAGGGGGTAGTGACAGATCTCTTTCGATGACTGCAATGAGGACCAGACGCTGCTGCGCCCAAGCGGGGTATACCACCAGCGTGTGCTGAGCCAAGTCCTCACTGCAGTCGCAGTGGTATCCGGCGGGACTTAATTCCCTCCGGGCGACCGAGCGCGGGTGCTTCCAGAAGCAACCAACCTGCATCAGTCGGCAGGAAAGGGTTCCATGATGCTGCGCTACCCACTCAAAGATAACCAAGCTGGAGAGCCTCCACGGTAGCAAAGCCAGCACGTGGAGTCTCCAGCCGGGACGACCATCGAGTCATCGTGGCTCGTCGAGCGCCTTCACGCCATTCAAATACCTCTTCAGCCGCCGGTCGATAAAATTCGGCGAACACTTCCGCTGCAAATCACTCGGAGGTGTTCCAGCCAAGGCGCACGCCGCCTCGGACGAGACGGTACGGTAACCACGTACGGCTATGACCGCCAATACCTTCTGAGAGCGCCAGAGGCGCGCCTTATTCTGGGCGGTCAGACCCGCTCACACACCGATGCGCCGTACAGCGCCATCGGCCGGACAACTTCAAAAGAGCAGAGGCAGCATCGACCAGGTTCGGGGCAAGCTTCCGGAAATGCTCGTCGAAAAGCCACTTTTGTCCAGGAGCAGAGCTAGATACTTCATCTGGATCCGAACCGGTACGAGGACCGAGTTAATCTCTATGAAGGCGCCGGGAGGCGGACAACGATGAGGCCCAACTTAAAGTAACCTAATTTTCAGATATAAAAATTTGAAAATTTACTACACTTTTGTTTTACGATATTTTTAATGAAAAATCTTAGGTTGAATAAAGTTTAATTGCCAAGTTTCATGTTTCTAAGTTTTAAAATCTAGGGAAGGAACTTACGTAGCTAAAAAATTGTTAAAATATTTGCTTTATATTTTTATTTCCATTATTGAACTACATAATAACTAATACTGATTCGAGAAAGCATTCCATCGATTTAAAAATATTCGATGAATCGTTCAGTTCAAGAAGCGTTTATCGATAGAAAGTTGTTTCACTATAAACTCCATTCGAAGTAACGTTCAGTCGACTTTCCATTCATAGAACTTATGACTGTCAAAGTAAAATTCCGGACTCGATAATATTGTTGTTAGCAAGTGTCTTAACGTAAGTTTTATCGTGGGAGAGCCACGTTTCGACACGAATGGGCCGGCTCGACCGGAGTGATAACACGATCTCGCATAAAACCGGTGTGAAACAACGCCGTATTTCACCGAGTGAGTGAGGAGACCGGAGGCCCATAAGAATGATTTTTACAAACTCAACCAAGTGCTGACAATAGATAGAAAAGCCCAAAAATAAAGCTTGTATCATCGGTAGCAGTTCATATAATTGTCTTTCTGAAACATTGTCAAAATACCATTACTATCTTCGCAATATTAATATTCAAACTACGGGCCAGGTCATATAGAACTTATGTGCCAAATAATTACAGATTTTGGTTGCATGAATCTGTTGTTGTTATATATAATAATAATAATAATATAGCCTTGTATTCAGATCTCTTAATAAATTACAATGCGTTTCTCTTATAAAATAATAACATTGGACTCTTAAACTAGATAAACTATTAAAACTAACATCTGTTGCTTGGTTATCTTTCCGAGATCTGTTTGCCAATCGACAAAGGCCTCCTCCAACCTTTTCCATTCTTTCCTTTCCTGTGTCACTCTGTTCCACGTGACTCCAGCTACTGACAAGCCGTCAATGTAATGTCGTCATCCCATCTGCATTAAGGGATGCTATGTATATTACTGGTTTTTGTTGCTTTTTAACTTTTGATGTTGGAGGGTCGTGGTCTCTTTCCCCCACGAGGACCAGTCGGCTTGGGGGAGTTTGCTGTTTTGTTGTTTCTTTGTTGGTTGGTTCTTTGATCGGTTTTGGTTTCCGTTTGCGGCTTTTTAGTTGCTATTGATTTCTTTTAGTATGGAGTGTCGGAAAGGAGTCAGATCTGGATCTCATTATATTAAAAGCATTAGTTCTGTTAGACTTAGTTGTGTTTATAGTTTGTTGCTTTTTTGGTTGGTTGTTATAGTTAGAGGGTGAAACGGATATTTCTCTTTTCCTTTTCTCTTGACTGGTAATGTTCTTTTTAACTATTAGTTTATCATATTTCAAGTATGCCGTATTACCCTTTTTCCTCTCTTCAACCAACTTTGGTTGTAACTCTTTCCTTCTTTCCAACACTTCTTTCGAGTAGTCCTCATTAACGTGGATTGTTTTAAGATTCCTTTTGTTTTTAATAATTTCATTCTTCTTCCAGTTATTTATGAATGAACACAATACCGGCCTTGGTTTATTGGTCACTCTCTCTTCGTTTCCCAAGCGGTGGATTTTGTTAACTTCGTACTGTTCTATGTTAATCTTTAAATCTTGATTAAAGATTTTCCTAAGGTTTTGTACAAGTTCATAAGAAGATTTTTCTGTTTCTTCTAATCCGTGTACTATAATATTGTTGCTTCTTTCAACTCTTTTTAAATACGTTATCTCTTTTTCTAACTTTTCTACGTTCATCTTTAAGTTTTTATTTTCTTCCCTAATGATTATTAATTTTTCGTCCATTTTGTCCATAATAGTCTTTGTAATCGAGTCTTTTAATTCAGCATTTTGGTATTGCATCTCGTTTTTCATTTTTTCAAATAATATTTTGAATTGGCCTTCCATTGTATATGTTTTGAAATTTATCTACGTAAAAAGGAACGTGATGGTAGAAAATAGTAGAAATGATTTCTTTAACTGGCAACGATTTCGAGATGACAGACTCGGTAACGTATGTTTATTTTTGTGTACCCACATATATTTTTGTGTTTTCTAACCTTGGATCGTTGATCTTGTACTTGTAAATACTTGCTGGATACCAGTAATCACGCACCACCGATTATTTATAATCACTTCACAACAGTTATAATATTGTTCAAGACGGAGTCTATCCGCCGGAAATCGCGTTAACTATTTCGTTTTGGTTAATTTTTATCGGAGGTTATCACTATGATGTTGACACTTCGACAGCCGGAAACGGAACCTGTTGTTATATAATCATATGTAAATTTATCAGCAACTTTTATTTGTTGAATAGTTTTACATGTCAGATAACTATGTGAAACTATATCAGGAACTGGTGAAGCTAGCCCTAAGTGTAGTGCAAACAAATAAAGATAGTTTTATTAAATAATAAATAATATATATACCCATAGAGGTGCTCATAGCCCAGTTGTGCTCGGTGATTAGAAACAATCACCGAGTATTAGCAACGACGGCGCGGTCAGTACCTGGATGGGTGACCGCTAGTGGCATGTTACCATGAGCGTCTCCGTGATTCAAGCAGTCGCTCCCGGTTGTTATCATAGCAACAGTCGTGAAGCTTAGTTGGAGGACTTGAAAACATCCAACGGTAAGATTACACAAGGATGTTTTGCAAGTCGCCAACCCGCACATGGCCAGCGTGGGGACGTATGGCCTTAAGCCTCTCCTGAGAGGAGACCCGAGCCCAGCAGTGGGACATTATGGGTTGTTGATGATGTGGTGACTTCCACATACAGCGTCAACATAAATATATGACAACGCCATCCACCGAAGATACACTGAACTACGGAGTAACGTAGTGCACGAAGAAACTACCAATCCTGCATCGCGCAATAGAGGTTCTCGCGCCGATTAACATATATACAACTTTCCAACATCAACCGTTGGGCAGTGGCCCGCCAGGCATGATCACTTCGCCTGCTCGGAGGATCCTCCCTTTGAGTTGGAGGAACATGTGACCCGTTCCTCCATAATGATAATAATACCCATTGATAACGTATTACTTTAGTTCATTATTCAATTCGTCACACAAGTTACATACAAATAAATCAGAAAACATAGAGTTTACATGTGATCACTCACACAATTTGTATTCCTGTTTGTTCGTATATCTCAGTAATGTGATATGTCTATCCATATTCAAATCTACTCTCAGGTATCTGAGACTTCAGAGAAATGAAAATATACGATTATTTCGCTTTAGTAATCCACTTTGATGAGTGCGTTGAACGAATTCGGCGCACATGGAAAGAATATATTTATTTGTATTATTTTGAATATCTCACAAAATTGTGTGTCACACAATATTACATTTTATATAATGGAAACCACTACTAGGCCTTCTCCAAGGCTCTGAACAAGAACCGGTGCTGTACGCATACAACGGTTTCCCGTGACATTTACCAGATGTTGGGATTACCTTTTTAGTGGCCTATCCACGCTCCGTCTTCCACTATGTACGTGGTCATCACTCCGGAACTTTATAGCCCATTCGGCCGTCTGGTCTACGAACAATGTGCCCCATCCAAAGCCACATAAGTTTAGCCTATGTCAGTCAGTGGACACCTTTCGGATGAGATGATGAGTGGAAACGAGGTGAATTAGTTAACCAGATGAGGATAACCTTTTTACTTCTTACTGACTATAATTTTGTGTCGTTATTAAATATTGTTTTGAGGCTAAGATGGTCAATTAAATAGATGCCCGAGTAGTCAGTAACGTATCCATAATAGTAATATTATAAATTCAAAAGTAATTTTACCCGTTCTCTCTATTACGCTTTCAAAGCCAAAACACTTCACCATTATCAATGAAATTTGGAATGAAGGTTATTTGACTCTTGGACAAAACATAACTAAAAAGTACCTTACTGCGATATAAGCGACATACTTGCGGGCTGAGCCACCAGCAAAAGCTGATATGTGTATTTAAAGATAAACGAGGATAGTCACTGTGATTTATTTATTCTCTTCAGAATAATTTTACATTATAAAATAGTATTAATTTGTTGTATTCTCATAAATAATACTAATACTACAAGATACGAGTGAAATTATTTCCAACTGAGCCATGCAAAGTGAAATCTCGTTTATCTGAAATGAGTTGGATTTTTGGTAGGTTTAACTACCTCTAAATCAATTGTGTAATGTGTATTAGTGATCGTAGGGACGTAAAACGTTTTTTAACACAAGATAAGATTAAAAATTAAAATAAAAACCAAAATAGGAGAACATAAAATTTGAATAGTGATCCAAATTCTTTCATCAGACGGTTCATTACCGCTCGTGAGTTGGGCATTGTCGACAATCTTCAAGGCTCATTTCCGTACTGTGTAAGTTTTAAAAGAAAGTTAATTGATTGTTCCCTGTATTTATTTGTTGGGAGCTTTCACCACAGTCTTAGTTGCAGAAGAGTAATCATTAATGTGAGGTAAAATCGCCACTACTATTACTTCTGTATGAGTTTCAATTCATGCATCATTCAACGATAATTTCACTACAATGTTATGTACTAAGAATACTGATGTTATGATAGCTAAACTTAGGAAATTAGTAACCTCAAATATTAACTGTGACTTAGTGTAAGTCACAGTTAATATTTGAGGACTGTGACAGGAAAGATCACTCACTCCTTACATGATTTTGTAGCTCCTTAGTCTCTTTCCATGTGTGTATTTTCCATCTAGTTCTATTTTTTATACATTTGTTTCGAAAAATATACTTGACCCGAGTTTGTCACAGTCTTTCATTTTTTACTCAGAAGTCAGAATATGAAAATAAAAATTATGATATTTTATAAATATCATTATAAATTATGACCAATGAATTAAATGTATTAATAAACTGGTGCCATTTTCAAGTTAAGGGTTTACAAGCTAACAGAAGTCAATCTGTAATCTAAGCAATTGGTTTTTCTATATTCGGATATAACCGATCGAATTTGTGTTTGTCACAGAGCTAACCTTCGTATACATAATAATAAATAAGATCTATGACACAAATATATGTTTTGCTACAAGCCTTGTTATCAAATCCAACTTTATTTTGAGCACGTGAAAATACGGACACCTCCACACCATGAAAACACATTTAGCTCCCGTGTTTATCGCAAAACTAATGTAATGTGATGTTAAGTAAAATATAATAAACGTTTACGTATACAAACTAAATATGTTGCCGCATTAAGACATTTGTAAAACATTGAATTAAATCGCTAGATATGTCCTTATAACGTATGGCCTTAACCCTCTCCTAAGAGGAGACCCGAGTCCAGCAGTGGAACATTAAGGGTTGTTGATGATGTCCTTATAACAATCGTCAAACTAATGGAAGGAAATATCCCAGACCCAGAAATGCTAACAGAATACATTACCGAAATATAGCATATATGTTGTGATAAATTGAGCTGAGTGTCTGTTAATAGAGTCTTTTTACATCTACGCATTAAACATATTTAGTTTAATGCGTAGTCATAATATTATGGGGCCAAAAATTTCTGTAATGTACTGAAAAAATACATATAAAAACTAGATGAGTCGAGACTTCATTTGTTAACGGAACGGTTGTTTGTGTCTGTTAACGGAAAAGCATTATTGCTGTCGGCTTAGAAAATGTTTCCACACGAAAATGATTTTTGGATTCTGCTAGAGGATAATGATCCAAAACACCGAAGTCGGCTCTGCACCACTTGGAAAGCAGAACATGGTATCAACGTGTTGGATTGGCCTTCAAAGTACCCTGAAGACAATCCAGTTGAAAGTGTTTGAGCATGGATGAAGCTTAAATAAACAAAAATAAACAAAGGGCGAAAAAATATAGTGACCATTGCTGACCTTACTAGTGAACGAAGTATGCCCGTCTTTACCTCGCTGCCATACTGAAAAATTGGCGGAAAATATGTCGCGAAGATGCCAAGCAATTATAGATAATAATGAAGATTGGACGTTTTCATAAAATTTTGCCGGTAACGCTCATTTCGTCCATATTTATATGTAAAGATAGTAATCTGCTTAATAAAATGCTTAAATGTTTAAAAAAAGTTAAGCAACAGTCACTATTTTTAGAACTAATGTCTAATTTAAATTAGTGTAAAATTATGGAAGTGTATGTTAGCCAGTAAAAAAAATGTTTTCCCTTAAAACTTAAGGTAAAATTTAAATTTTATCTCTAATGGAAAGTTTTCAACATCTAGACTCTCTTTATAACTCTAAGTGTATGCCTTAATTGTTAGTTTGAAACAAACTGAAAACTTAGGACATGTTTCTTAAGTCTTAATTACCATCGAAACAATTCAAAGTTTCAAATATAAATTATTAATTTAGATTCATAATGGTCTAAGATTCGTAAATAGTTAATATCTGTAATAGCATTTTAGGATATTTGTGTCATAAACTAAACGCAAGTAGTATAAAAACCAGTCGTAAATAAAAAATAAATAATAGTCTAACATAGACCAAACTTTAAACAGAGTTTCTTATCTGAACTTGTTAGAAACAACCATAATTTACTCATATATTTCAAATTAATATTATAAAATATTCAAAAACATAGTAATTGTACTGTAAAAATGAAATAATTTATTTTGTAACTTACTGGTTAGCTCCCGAGTTTAATGGTTTGAATTTCTAATTACATTACATTTTTCAAATTAAGGTTAATTTATAAGCTAGCTCGCTGAGCCAGAAATTGAAGACATTCGCCTACTCTTTTCACATCGTCAAACCCCTTTACAAACGTGGGAGATTAAGTTTATAAAATCAGAATGTCTAATAAATTATAATAAAATGTGTTTATTAACAAAGGTTTTGTGAAGATCCAATTACAAAATTTAAAAGAATGTTTAATCCGTTGTATATCTGGTGAAAAAATGAATGATGGTACAACACATCGCCATCTAAATCGCAGTATATTACAGGTGATTGTCAAACATAGAATAAAAAATTATACAGAATATTATTTATATATAATTTTACAAACTGAAATTGTAACTATACACATCAATCATCAATCATCAACAACCCATAATGTCCCACTGCTGGGCTCGGGTCTCTTATCAGGAGAGGGTTGGGGAGGCCAAGTGCGGGTTGAGGACTGGCAAGACAACGTTGTGGCTACGTAATCTTACCGTTGGATATTTTTAAGCCACCCAAAGGCTTCCCACTAAGCTTCACGACTGTTATCCTATGATAACAACCGGCGCCGACTGCTTTACGTGACCTCCGAATCACGGAGACTACCATGGAGATTAACTACACACAATAATATCAATTTACCCATTTTGTTAATGTTCAAAATTATTATATAAAAATATTAAATCGGTGTTCTAGTAACTTATTATTCAAATTTCTGTGAAATAAGAGCCGTATAGTAATCATAATTATAATATTTTGCCATTATGTGTAATCAAATTTACTAGAGTATCTTTCATGGTGAAAAACCAAATGGCGAGATTTAATTTGTGTTGATTTTTAAACAAAGCAGGTGGTCGGACAATGACGTTCATATTTTCAAAGATGGGATAATATTTCACTGCCTTATCTGAATATGAAAACAGTTCATTGTCACGTGTGCAAGTCATCACAAGCTCGTTGACCTACTTGCGATCCACGTCCTTGGATTTTGTTTATCGATTGAGAAGCTCATCCTTGTAAATGAGTATACCGTTCCGTGCCACCGATTTTAAAAAAGATAACGAAATTTTTTAAACTATATACATCGTTTTTTTATTTCTATTTTACTTTATAATATTTTATCATGTATATATCATATAGGATATGATATTTGACAAAAACAACGACTAACAAACAGAAGTGCCCCATTTGTGATTGTAGACTATTACAATTAATAAAACATATGTCAAAAGGTTCTTACGTATTAATAGAAACTAACAATTTCACATGTTCATTTTACTCTCAAAGCCTAAATGTTTTACTTTCTAAAGAAAATGAATTGCATAAAAAACTATGGTAACGTATACTTGTCCAAAGAGTATTATAAGTCACGCTTTGGCACGAATAGACCGGCTAGACCGGAATGATACCAAAGTCTCACAGAAAACCAGTGTGAGACAGCGCTCGCGCTGTATTTTACCGAGTGAGTGAGGATACCGGAGGCCCATATCTCAACCCCTCCCCCATCCCCTAGGGTGATGGGGGAGGGTTTTGGAACCCTCCCCATACCCCGAAGGCCAGCAACGCACTTGTGACGCCTCCGGTATTGCGTGTGTCCATGGGCGGCGGTAATCACTTAACATCAGGCGATACGTGTCGCTTACCATAATATATATATAATATTTTAAAATTAACTATCGCTAACTATATTTTCTTGTTCTTGGTATACATAGTACATGTGTAAGTCGTAAGTCCTTTCTACACTATCTGTGAAGAGAGACATCCTAAAAGCTACTCAACTCCATTTCCAACCATGTATTTGTGCACCCTTTTTTATATTACTCCACATAACTGATAACAATTGTATGAGAAAAGGTTCAATGTGTCGCTTTCGTACTTTAGATACTCGACGCAGACTAAATCCGTTCCCTCGATATATACATTTGATGATCTTCACTTGCTATAAAAATGTAATCTATGAATACTGCAAAAAATGGGAATGAAGTTAATTTTAGCAAATTTTATTATGTTTAAGCAATGTTTATTTAATTATTTCTAAAAACATGTTGTTGTTAATTTTTGAGACAATCCACGGCTTTTATTTGAGCTCGTAACTACGGAACTATTAGTCATACGAGATTACTAATTGACTTAATAATTTTCATTCCTATAATTTTATAAGCATTTGTTCTTTTGATTTCTTATGATTTGTATTTCTTTTTTATTGAGTGTTATCATACTAAGAGCTTTTATTTTTGAAAATTTTGATTACAATTATTATATTTCTTAGATTTTATTCATTGCTTGCTTTTGTCTGCGGTTTCGTCCTTGTATCAGTATCGGTTATCGCAACAAAGTAGCCTTTCCTTCTCTAACGTCCAATCTATCTATATACTGAAATTCATTAAAATTGGTGCAGCGGCTTAGCCAATCAATGTAACAGACAGACATACAAAGTTACTTTCGTTTTTATGATACCAAATATGGGTTATATTCCATATTTCTAAATTAAATAATACACAAAAAGTCTATGTACCAAAGGAATAAAATACAAACTCTCATTCTACTGGGCTACAATAGATGTACAATACAATACAAATAGATGTAAAAAAAAGTATCAGTACACGTCTAGCTCAAGTTTGTAGTTAGATCACAAATACTAATATTAGAGAATATACTTGCAAAAAAGTCAGTGAAACACTATTCTAGTTTTATAGGCTAGATCGTAAGATAGGGATGATCATAACACTGTAAAAGATATCGCGAAGTAATGATATTGAAAGGGTTTGAGAAGTAGTCATAATCAAAACTTATATCAGATTAGAAAAGGGTTACAGTATCTAAAGTGGTCACAAAGTGATGTATTCTGAGTTCGGTAAGGACTTAGTCTTGCGTAGCTGACCGTCTCAAGTATTTCACTAATCCAAGAAAAGGTTTCTTAAGTTATAAGATTTTTGATTTGTGTACATAGTGAATACACCCGAAATAGAATTGTTAGGATACGAGTATAGTGTAATAATATTTTTGTACGTTTAAACTGTTTCTAGGTGTGTTCAAATTAATTTAATACTGCAGCTATCGTTTGTATCAATCATGCCAATCCAAAAATTTGGTTGAATATCTGTCTGTGGTGACATTTATTTTCTCGGTTATATATTATTGTATAAATTTAAAGTAAATTACAATGAATCATACAAGTTCCCAACAGCGTTTTCGAGAACATGACTTACTGCACCATGAGTGGTTTCAGTAATTTTTTATTCTTTTAACGGCTTTGTTTTTGTCTGGCCTTTTCTATCTATTTTCATTTATTTTATTCAATACAATTCACAGGGCTCAAACGGATAAGCCGTTTGAGCTCTGTGATATAGAATTTGAAATTTCAGTTATACGAAAAACATACTTCCCGTTAATGACAATTTCAAAACACAATTAAACAGTTTCAAATCTTTTTTAGTATTTAAAAACACTAATTAACATTTTATTTATGAAATCTGCTACTATATTGCCGTACATCTTCATCAAAATCCTACTCTATAACAGCGGTAAATTTTACTCAAATTATAATACTATAAAAAGACTTATGAACATTTTCCATCATATTTCATTCAATTTTTTCTTAAAAGAAGTTCTTCTTCAGGATGTATATCTAGGTACAACCAACATTTATAACTTTCCAAATAAAAATATTATTATCTATATGCTTTTAAAAAGCATGTATGCTAGGAAGGAAAACCTCTCATGTCTAAAGTTTACAAAGTCTCTTCAAAATCTTTTTTTATTACCAAACTGTAGGAGATGTGGATCTTTAAAACTTTAGAAGGTAAACGAAACTTTATATGCTTTTTGTGTATTCAGACTAAGTAAAACCAAATTATGAAGTGAAATGTAATTTTGTTTATTAGACATCCTACAGAGTAAGTATGAAAATGCCTCTGTAGCTTTGGAATTTTTATAGTAAGGCCCAACTACCTAGTATTATTAATAGCACTTGCTATTGAGATAAATCCTCACAGTTTATGTTATGTAACTGCACTGTATCTGCCAATCCACGAAAATCTCTTAGGGTTTACTTGGATATTGACGAGCCGATTTCGTGTCATATAGATATATACATTAGAACTTTAAGTTTATTCATTAAAAATATGGTATAAAAGGCATAAAGTTTAACTAGTTGTCTATTTTAATAAAAATATTATAAATAAATCATATTTATCACTAAAATTTTACTTTGCGAGTTCGTGTATTTTATGACTTTCGATTTAATGTATAAATTCAGATAAGACTTGCTCGACATTTGCCATTTAATAACGATAGAATAACATTTTATGGCACTAACCAGAGTGCAAATTAGAAGTGCAAGTTATTACATACTTGCTTATTACTTGCAAGTAACGGCCTCAAATTTATTTTCTTTTGAAAGACTTCGGACTTTTTTTGCCAAAAAAAAATTTTTCGTTGTCATCGAAACCTCAATTACCATAACGTTGACGTAAATCTATAAGAATGCTGTAATAGGCTGTACTTCGTTTACACATTAATACAGTTAGAAAAGACTTGGGAGTAGCATTAGTTGTGGACGTTTCTTTTAAGGAAAATAAAGTTAAATGGCCGTCTCGGGTCTTAAGACAAGAGTTTTCTTTTGTGATATGACTTATTAATTTTATCACGAAAAGGTCTAATGTTTTATAAAAAGTAAGCATAACTGTATCCAAATAAGTGCATTGAAGCGTGTAATCGTAAGGCCTCAAATCAATGTACTTTGTTAGTGGTTATGTTACGATAAGTAAGTATCGTTACAAGAAGTCGAGGATATCTCTTGGCTAAAACTTTATAAGTTAGACGATAACAATAGTCATATTGATAGCGACACAATATCCGAAAAAGTTTAGTTTTTCTCTTTATCAAGCCTATTAAGACCATAAATGTCATTTTTATCACAGAGTACTTTTACTATATATACATGGAAATTTGATAAAACATTTTCATGTACATATATATAGTAAAAGTACTCTTAGCTAATATAGTGTTCCACTTTCACTAACGGAATTTAAGACACCACGTTTAAGGGTTACTTTCCCTAACAAGAAAAAAAATGTGCTTATTGATTATAATTTGTACACAAGCCAGGTGGAGTAGTTAGTTAGAGTAGGTTGCTCTAGACTGCTGGCAGGAGGGGTGCAAATGGAGAGACATACAGCCAGCAGTGGACTACGATATGATGATGCAACTGATGATGATGATGATGTATAGCTTCTTGGGGCCTCTTTATGCAATTCGTCAAGAGGATTATAAATCTAAAAGTCTAATCCACTAGTCATTTAGTCCAAAATTACGATACTAAATACTTTTAGACAATCCCTTATTATTGCAACTCGGATGAAATATATTTTCAGTCAATTTAATTAGTTTTCAAATTAAAATACTGAACAACAATGATCTTAACAACGCTTAATTGATATCCTTCAACTTATTTCTCAATTCGTCAATCAATTTGGGAAAATAAAAATATTTTAGTACCATTAATTTATTATTGTACTGGAAAAATATTAAGTAAATTTTCACCCACCTATTCAAAAAATGATGCAAGTAGGGATAAAGAGAATATGTAATATTTAAAATATTTATATAGACAGGTAGGTAGGTCATTCAATATAAGTATATACTTATGTAAAATGGTAATAAATAGGGAGGATATAGAAAAGACATAACAATTTAAAATAAATTCATTATTTTGCATATCGACACAGTGAACATTATTCTTTTTACAAATTGCAACCATAGCTAATGTCATACAAAGTCAAAATATTATGTCGCGCTTCATAATACTAGAGTTTATTTTAAAAACAAACTTTGTTCACAAACAAACTGGGACCAATGGTGTTTTGGACTTGGACGTTAATTAGTGTAAAAACCAATAGAATAAAAATACGACAAACATTTTTATACTGACTTAAGTAGTGAGGTGCGATGTTTACTCTTTTGGAAGAACAATTATCTCTATTCAAAATTTCGCTTCAAGCTGGGTGCTGGCTGATCTTCTCTTATGCATGTAGTAGAAAGTAAAAAATTGATAAAAGAAAACAAAACTGCGAATTGAAATATTATGATAGGAAGTAGATAAAAAATTAGTTCAAATTTATAGTTTCCTAGTTTTTGCTCGCACTTCGTCTTTGTATGTCGTTTATCACGATAAATGGTAGCTTACCACCTTCTTCAAGAATCAAAGGATGTTCATTGTAATTTTTATTCAAATTGGCTCAGCGGCTTAGCCGTGAAAACGTAACAGAGAGACAGACAGGATCATATAAAGGATGTAGTGAAATTATTTTATTAAAATGTCGAATTATCGTATGCATAAAATGTCAAAGCTAGGCTATTAAGTCGGAAGACTGCCAATTAATAACGCTTCGCGAAACATAATTGCTTCATTAGCTTTTTTATTTTTATACTATAAGTATGTCGTATAAAATGTAAATAGGCACGTATAAAAAAATATCATAGCAAGTATAAAAAAATATCATAAAGTTGCAACATGTTAAGTTAGGGTGGTGACAGATGAGGCCACCAGTCACCTTAGTAAAAGCAGGCCGGGGTGGCGGCGTGAGCTCACAAAGTGCTCGCGCCCTTTTCTATATAGAAAGGAGCATCAGGGTTTCCACCGAGGGGGGTATCTTCAAACCGTAAGTAGCCCTAGGTACGTCGGGGTTCCAGGGATTTCCTTTCAAGGGTGCACCTGGTTCCCTGGCTTCGAATACCCGGGTTAAGGTCATACGTTCCCGCGCTGGCCAAGAGCGATTTAGCAACTGGCAAGACTACATTGTGGCTACATAAATTTTGCCGTTGTATGTTTTTAAGCTGCCCAAAGGCCTTAGCTTAATGACTGTTATCCACGATAACAACCGGGACCGACTGCTTAACGTGACCTCGGAATCACGTTTACCTGTTCCTTAAAATTTTATAAATTTTCCATTAAAATAACGAAATAAAACATCGATCTATTGCTATTCAGTTGTGACTCATTTCGTCCATTTGATTTCCATCGAAGTCGAAATAATAGCCTTTCATGACCTGATTGTGCGGGGAAAGCCTTAGAAACGTCGCCTTTTTCTTTACTTTATATTAAGTTGTTAATTCGACACATTTGTTTAATAGATTTTATTTAAGCTAGAACTAGTTTCACATGCAGTTATAATATCTACATTGTAAATAATATTACGTTGTTACTTCTTAAAACTAATCAAGTAATATGCTACAATAGGTTTTATCATATTCACATTCATTCTTAGATATTTTTAAAACTGTCTGGATAACAAAAGTAATGCTTTATTAATGACTATGATATAAAAGTCCATGACGTTAATCGAAATAATCCTGAATTGATAAGATATTGCGGAGATGATAGTACAGAACATTCATTTACTATCTGATCCATGACCAATAATATATTACACGACTACAACACGATGAATTTATTGCACCGTTATTACCAACATTTTTTTTACAGCCTCTCAAAGATAAATCTGATGCGACTAGTATTAAAAATACATCACATAGGCAAAACAAAACTACTGCAAGGTTAGACCTATATGATCGTCAGAGGTTGTTTAAAACAAAATCCTTATACTTTCAGTTCTCATCCACTGCTGACGTCGCAGTGTAATTACAGACATTATTCGGTCTCCTTTGCTCGAGGAATATTGACTGAGGCATGAGGAGGCTGAGGAAAACAAGCGTCAGGGGTTAGAAAGGGGCTCTCTATTTATATACGCTCTCTTAGTTTGAGTTAATACAGGCTTGTCGTTAACTAACACGTTTAAGTAAATTTCCAGATTAAGAAAAGTGTCTGTACAGAATGTACTGATAATGACAATTGAAGTTACTGGGCACTGAAATATTGTCAGCAGCTCCGGCCGCATGTATGAAAGATATCGCTGTAATTATTTTTCGGATTTATGTGTTTTTCTATAGGAGAATTTTCAAAATCGGTTCGGTGGATCCAGATGTAGCTCCCTAATACCTCACAAAATTTTCCTCCTTATAATTTTATTTGTAGAGATAAAATCATGCATTTAGTTTTTAAATATAAATAGCACCATCAAAAATACAGTCAAAATTTAATTTCAAAAAAACCTAAGAAATAATTTATTTTAACTATGAAACTTACTCTTATTAATTACTGTAATTAAAGTCGTTTATGTTTAACCTTACTGCCTGTTAAGCCCAAAAGACAAAAGCACTTTACATTGAAATATAATACAATCTTAAAAAATGAACTTTGTACAAAACCCTCACAAAATAGGTTGCAAATTCAAGATTTTGCTAATTGCTTTGCCGTTTCCGTTTCAGGAAAATAGCTCGGAGTGTTAATTAAAGACATTTTTCTGCTAATGGGAGAGCGAGTCATTTCATTATAGGGCCAGGGCTAACTGCATACACCGACGCGCGACATTGCGACGGTTCTATATCCACGACAACTTCCTTCTCTTATAATAAATGATTTTTTGTAATTAACACTTTGGTACTCAAGGACCCGAGAGATGGAGACATAAAATAAATCTTCTTAAGATAATGAAATTCATCGCCGTCTATTACCTTGAAGCGTCTAATTAGGATAACATCGCGAACAATGTTGTCATCCTATAAATTTATCTAAGTATGTACATTCTAGCCGCAGCATGCAAAATACAATTTTGAAGTAACCACATTGAATTTTATGTAGGCGAACATTTCACATACACGAACTGGTTGAAAAGTTTATCATTGTTTGACTGACTTCGCTAGTATTAATACTTGCGAAATAATGCTATTGCACTGGCGAAACAAAAATATGAAGTACTTAATACGTTAATACCCAAATTGCTGCACACTTAATGCCTTTTTTTTTACTTGTTGAATCCCCCTCTGGTCTTCACCTGACTGGGGTTTGCGGCGAGGCGGTGTGTCGGAATCGAACCGACTAAAACCACACTGTGTGCCACTCTACGCCTGAGACGGGAGGAATCCGGGAACCGCTTTTTTACGCTATACAGACCCCTCCCAGCGCCTGCCCATACTGAAGCGGGCACCGTCTGCTGGTAAACTCTCTCAATTTAGGCGACGTACGGCACACGCGTAACGTCGCCCCCTCGCGTGCACACTCAATGCCTATTTTAACCCGACAACGCCGAAGTCGAAAGGAACGGTAACAGTTTTGACAGTCTTCGTATACTTGTATGTTCCACCGTATCGCCTAGACTACTGAACCGATTTTAATTAATGTGGTTTGAATAGGTTCATAAGAATTGCCTGGAAGTACGCCTTTATAAATTTTATCAAAAAAATATGCAGTTGGGTTTTTAAACTCTTTTTGTTTCGATAGCAAAAGTGTTAACCTTTAGATGCAGTGAAAGGAATAAATAAACAAAGAATTTACCACACACAAGATGGATTATTTCTCTCACAGTATTTCGATCAAGCTAAGTGACCGTGGTTATCGAGCCTCAACGAACCGATTGATGTAGAACGATTGATGTAAGCAACATATATCACTTTAAATTATAACTTATATTCAAATTTCTAATTTCCGAAATGGTATCCTTCTTTTCAGATATGAAATGTAAATTACTTATAATAGGTATAGATCTCTTTCCAGAGATTTCCTGCATAAATTATAAGATTACGATCTAGGTATATATAATAATAGCTTCCACTTTTAAAGTCAATTTACATAAAACGACAAAATGCAAAACCCTACAATAAATGAAGAAAAGTAAAAATTTATTGTGTGAATAAAATATTTATACACTTTTTGACTTCTTCCTTATAAAGGGTATAGTCATCGTTCCTGACTAGGGAATTCCCCTGCTACTGCAAAGTTTAGTCAGAAACGATGATTTAGGTATTTTATAGAATGATAAGGAAAAAAAAATATAATTGCATTTAGTTTTATGTAGGAAATTTAAGTAACAAACAGCCCTTAGACATTTTGTCAGGATGGTAAAATACCAAATTTGTTTTAAGGCCTGCTAAATCCTGTTCTTTGCGATTACAGTACTTTGGTTACTGCCAGACTACACAATGTTTTATTATATAATTCTAGAAGCTTTATGTTTTACAATAATAATATAAACCGTCTTCTTGATTCAGAGATACCGAGCTCCGGCACAATATAAAAGTTAAGTTCAGTAAATTGCCTGCAGCAAAATAATAACATCCTAATTTATGTGCCGTATAGTGAATTAAACAAATTAATAACATATATTATTTGGATTTTAAATAGGCCTATGATTTCAGCAGTTAAAATTAATAATTTATTTAAGACAACGGAACTAATAAGTTTCCTGTTGTGTTTTATGATAATCGTTCAGACCGGCTTATTGACACGTTCTAAGGCACGATTATTTATTTGTTATACCAGACACCACTACAACATAATATTATTGTTAAAGATATTTTTTCGGTGGAATGGCTTAAAAAGTGATTTACTAAGTCACTACTAGCGTGGAGTACTAAGGGGTTCATGAGGCCTTACTTTTTGCGGGCGTTTGAGAACTGTGAATTAGTATGTAATTAGGTTGCGTACTTCAAGAGTCGAGCAGTTAATTGTGCCTGATCTATGGTCTGTCCATATAACAGCTATAGTCATATCAAGTCTTGTTAAGTATAAAAAGAAACCTTATTAAAAAGCTTAGAAATCGCACTTGTTTTGTTTTTAATAATGTTCTAATATAAAACAGTGCTTTTTGATATTCTTAATCTATATTAATCTAAAAATACTCCAATCAAAAGATTAATATTGGCAACAATTACTACTAATAGTTTAGTACCTAACGAAGTGTGGATATGTCAAAGAAAAGCAATAAATTGCGAAGAAACGAGTCACGTAGGAATCAATACGCTCGCTTCGACCAAAATATTCCACATCAAACTAATGGTTTCTAGTTATTTCTACCCTTATTCTGGCCAGACTGAATAATATTGAAACACTTTTAATGATTTACTTTTAGATACCTAATATTTATTTTTGCTAATTCCTACAATACTAGAATTTATGTGGAACATAATGCTACTTAGAGGAGCTATATTATATATTGTTCATGTGATTATGGTAATATCAAAAATTGCTGTGAATGAAACAGGGGGCTAACCAGCAGACGAATCGCCTGATGGTAAGCGATTACCGCCGCTCATGGACACCTACAACACCAGAGGCGTCACAAGTGCGTGACGCCTCTGGCCTTGATTATGGGCCTTTAGTATCCTCACTAACTTGGTAAAACACAGCGCAAGCGCTGTTTCACACCGGTTTTCTGTTAAGCCGTGGTATCACTTCGGTCTAGCTTGCCTATGCATTGGTGGTGGCTTTCCCACGGTTAGTTAAGTTTAATGTAAATGACTCCCTGAAAGGTAGATTTGGTTTACAAAAAGATTCTGTTTCCACATTTTTAAAAAATATTTATATTTTAACCAGTATGCATTTAACAAAAGTAAATTAAATAATATGTAAACGGAGATTAAGAATTGTATGTAATAGTTGTGTGTTACCTCGTTACAAAAATGTATTAGTTGTTTTTTGTGGCTTGGTAAATAACAGGACTAAATAGCTAAAGTCTATAAAATAAAGGTTAAAAATAAACGTAAATTATTTGAAACGACTATATGGTCCTTTGATGAGCAGAAATCTAAGACAAAACTCTACGAATAGATCTTGTTTAAAGTTTTTCAAAATAGTAATCATTGCTTTCCTCATTATACTTTTTTAAGTGTCAAGATATTTTTACTCAAAATTTTTACTCTGAAACTGATTGGTAAGCTTAGATTTCTTACTGAGCAGATTAATGAACACGTTACCAAGTGTTGTATCAACGGGTTTCCTCCCTATTTTGTATACGTCTTTCCCCATACGTCTACGTGGGGTAGGAATTTTGACAACAACTCAGACTTTAATGTAGTTACGCTAAATTTGATAGATACCGAGTGTCACCACCCACCATTCATCCTATGAGTGTCGTAAAACCCGACTAAATGAACAATTGTTGCTAACCATACTAATAAAGTTTACTATATTGAAGTCAATATGACATTGATATCAATACCATATTAAGAGATAGTCCTAGTCTTATATATGTCGTGATATATAAAATCAGGACAACATCATCATCATCATCATCAACAACCCATAATGTCCCACTGCTGGGCTCGGGTCTTTTCTGAGGAGAGGGTTATAATCAGGACCACATTAGTGCAAAAAGAAAGAAACCTTTAAATAAACCATTTATCAACCCATTTATTATCCCTCTAGCCAGCGTTTTATTGTAAAAAAGCAAAGCTTCCTTTCGATGGATAGGCTTGTGTTCAGAAGTAGACTATTGAAAACTGAAAGATGTGATTTTGATACCAGTAATAATATTTTGGTATTGGTATATATGGTTACTTTCCTAAGTCTACGAAAAGAAAGTTATGAATGCGTGATTAAAGTCGTATATCGTCTGGACTTACTAAAATCAATTTATTAGATAATTTTTTATTTACTAATACGTACTTATACTATTTCCTGTAAAAATAGGTATATATTATACATAGATAATATAAATGCCAATATATATGAACATTCCACTTATTCATAAGTCTTATTTAATTTATTGATCCAGCGTTTTATAAGTTTTTAATTCCATAATTCTTATTCATCTACGATGTTATGTTATGAAAATATTCATAAAGAAAAGAAAAAGGTTTTTAATGATAAAAATAAATTCGTTTTCTTTCAAGCTCTCATCTTCCAATAATAAATTATTTTTTCATCGCCACTCTAAGTTATTGGATTTAAAAGATTGATGACCGTATTTTATCTTTCAAGTAGGTAATGTACTTTTACCACTAATATGTATAACGAATTAATGGAATTGAGTGTTTCTTCTACAAAAGTGTTTGGTATTATTCTTCACTATAAAATAATATTTCAACTTGTGTTGAGAGGTCTGTCAGTAGTTCTGGCCTCCCATTTAGGAATAACATCAAAAAAAGCTTCAAAACTGTATCCGAATCCATTTTTTTGTGATGATATTTACATATATAGCCAAATTAACTCGGACCATTATCACTAAACTTTTGACACCACATTCATTAAAATCTGTACAGGAGTTTAGGCGCTACGGTGGAACATACAAACATACATAGACTGCCAAAACCATTACCCTTCCTCTTGGCTGCACCGTAGTTGATAAAAAAGATTAAGTCATTGCTTGAGACAGTCATTTTCGGTGCATATGCTCAAGATCGATCGGATTAATACAACCCCAAGCCAAATTTACGTATAAAGTATTGTTTTCTAACTTACTTAGATGGCAAAGTGTAAGCTTCAACAACCAAATCCGAAGCCATGTACAAAATCATTTTTAAAGCGGAAAACCGCGTTTCACCCTATAAGTCCTTACTTATATTAGTAAAGTAAATTTATAGAATTATTCCTTAGTAATTCTATAAATTTTGTCGCGTAAATTAACAAACCAAAGTGGAACACGAAGAAGCCATCACATAAGTCTATGTTGACAACATTGGTTGAGTGCCAATTAAAGGTACCAAGGCCCTTTGCTCGGGTTTCTTCGGACAACGCATGGCTGTAATTTTTTAGGGTTCCGTGCTGTTATGTATGAGAGCGCGGGACAAGCGAATAAAGCAGCGGTTACGTTCACACTGATTTATAAAGGCAAGGCAATTTATAAACTGTAAGGCACCGACATAGGCGACATATACATTTATAGATATACAACATTTCCTCCCCAACAAACTCGAAACATACATTAATAATATACTTATAATATCTAGACATCTACGATCTTAAAACATAAAACAAACATATAGACTTATATACTAATTGTAAAGCATGGCTTGTAATCTACTTTGGGAATATTGCGTAGACATTTTCCCCCCGCTGTACGATCAGGAGTATCTTCTACAGTCTGGTGGTACTCCTCATCTTCTGATACATTTATATCTGATCGAACCAAGTACTGATCGATTAGTGTTCGTTTTGGAGTTGAACAGCTCTCCTGTTCCTGATCTGTACTGCTCGCATGTATTGCTGTGCTCTGTGCCGTTCTGTGCGGTTCCACCAGGCAATTATTCTGTTGTATATCCAGATGACCAGCTTCTTTACATACCATTAACTGGTTCTTGTGTTTCTTAAAAGGAGCCGTTGATTTTAAACCTTTAATCATATAAGGGACACGACCAAGCCTCTTTACCATTATTCCCTTGTTCCAAAGCACCCTATTGTTTAGCATGTTTATTTTATTTTTATACAATCACCGAGGGTAAGTAACAACGGCGCGGTCAGTACCTGGATGGGTGACCGCTAGTGGCATGTTATCATGAGCGTCTCCGTGATTCGGAGGTCACGTTAAGCAGCCGGTGCCGGTTGTTATCATACGGTAACAGTCGTGAAGCTTAGTTGGAGGCCTTTGGGTGGCTTCAAAACATCTGACCCGAGGAGAACCGAGCTCAGCAGTGAGACATTATGGGTTGTTGATGATTTTATATTTAATATGAACACCAGTTGCGAAGGATTGTACATTTTTTCCACTATATGATTTACGCTGTATTGTTTGTTTTGTATGTAATTAGCAAAGTTTGATGACGATGATAAGATCTAATTTTTTTGACAAATCTAAGCGAAAACGTAACCTTCTCCCGAAAACTATTTCCGCCGGGTTTGTACCTGTAGTAGAATGGACTGAGTTAAGGTAGTCATAACGGAACTTTACTTTCCGCCTGTCCATTGCTGGATGGTATGCGGGTGACGTCACATGCGAAATGCCGTTTGAAGATCAAAAAATTTATAGATATATAAACTTACTCAAAGGGTAAAATCCCTATCACTAAGACTTCGCTGTCCGTCCGTCTATCACCAGGCTGTATCTCATGAACCATCATAGATAGCTGAAATTTTTAGAGATGATATATTTCCGTTGCCGCTAAAATACCAAAAAACTGAATAAAACAAATATTTAAGGAGGCCCTTATAAAACCAACATGTTTTTTTTTCTCGATATTGATAACGGCAACAGGTAGACGCTTGAAATGTATAGATAATGATACGGAACCCTTCCTTCGCGAGTTCGACTCGCACTTGGTCGATTTTTTGTTTGTAATGAGAATTATAAGTATTTAAATTACTTGACCAAGTTGTGTACTACAAGTTGTATCATAAGTTTTATACTACAAGTTTAGTGCAACAAGGTCAATAAAGGACTTCTAAATTTAGCTGAGTCTAACGACAATGCCCTACTCACCCGCAAACCGACTGTAACTGCGAACATGTGGTGTGAACGAGGAGGAAGGCTGGGCGATGGCCATTCAGGCGTTTATCTGATGTCCCTTGCGAGGACCCTTCGCTCCACATTCCCCACCCTCTCCCGCTAAAATGAGTTACTTCAAAGGTACTTGTTACGCAATGAGAAAAGTAACATAAAATGACATAATCGTAACAGGTTTCTTTTCTCCTAAATCTGACCTAGACTAATTATAAACTTAATCATTATCGCTTAGTAGTAATATAAGCCGTCGATTTTTAAACTAACAAGGTTTTTAACCCGCACTTGGCCAGCGTGGGGACGTATGGCCTTAAACCTCTCCTGAGAGGAGACCCGAGCCCAGCAATGGGACATTATGGGTTGTTGTTTGTTTTGTTTTTTTAAGGTTTATCTATTATTAAGACGAATTTTGTTGTTAGTTCTTACTCCAATTGTGAGAACATATGATTTGTGTTGCTGCTCGTTAATCAAAAAAGTAATACAGAAACAAAGTGTGCCTCAATGTGAGTGTAATTGTCTTGCATAAACAAAGCATATTTTTTTAGTAAATAGTTTATACCTACAGTTTATCTAGCAGTACTAAGTCACTGTGTATGTTGAATATAAAATTTTATATAATAGAAAAAAATTCTGTATATTTACTTACTTCACTAAAAAAATAGTTACCAAATTTCACTTAAATATTCATCCCATATAGTTAACGTTGGAAAAAAAGGTATTTTTAGAATTCACATTTGTCTCTGTTTATTCGACCATCACGTGAAGACCGCTAATTGCATGCATTAAACACATCTCAACTTGATTCATAATTACCATTACTTGCTTTTAAGGAGTAATGTTTTTAATGAATATGAAATCAAAGTTAGAAACGGGACAATAACTCAAAAAAATAATTATCTAAGAGGTTTCTTTGAAAAAAATATTATTCTAGGTAAAGTTTCTTTCTTTATTAGATCTAATCTCTATCGAAAGAAGAATCTAGTATTAGAGGAGACACGGCTGATTCTGCATTAAAACTGGAAAGTATAACTCGGTTTGTTCTTCTAGTTAGAAACATATCAAAAAAAAGTTGAATTACCAAAACATAGTGGATCCGCTTACGATCTTAACTAGCCTTACACAGAAAACATTATATACTTAAGAGCCAAATCCAAGAAATCTCCTGAAAAAAATCAGTGTGGGGTGTTAATTCATTATTTGTTATAACACAATTTTTTTTTTATTTTTATTTAACACAATTTTTGCGATGAAAGATATCATTACCAAAATTATTCTCAAAAATTCATTCAAAGGCATTGACATTTCAGTAACTCAATCGCTGTATTGAATGTGTTTCTTATCGAAAATTTGATTGATTGATTTCGATGTTTGACTTATTAAACGATCAATCTTGACAAGGTTGCCAAATTACCTGTGAGTGTTAAAGTCATCATTTGTCATTTGCAGTAAAGACTTTGCCATGTCATATAAAAAAATAAAATCTTGGATAGCTAGTTACCTTTGTGATAAATGATTCAATTTACTTACTTTCTTCTGTCGCGAAAATAGAGACCGGTATCATTGACACCTTTTCATATCCAGAAATACTACATTTCTGTAAATTTCACGTCAAACGAGATCGGTGTCTTTGATCGCGTCAGCTTTGTGAAACATTCCAGAAACTGCCTTCAAAGGTGCCATTGTCATCTTTGGCACTTGTATCTAGTTTCTATCGTTATTTCTGTCAAGCGTAAACAATTTCATCCATCTCTTAAGTGAAATGAAAGGGACGGTAAAATTTAACGACGTCCAAAATGTGAGAGGTGTCAAGTAGATTGATATTTTCGATAAAATTTGTCACTTTTTTAGAATGTTATTAATTTTTTCTCGGTTTGTTCTGACTTATAAAACTTTTAGCGGATTTGAAAAGTTTGTCACTATTACTGACGATATGTTTTTATTTGTTTATTTCTTAAATAGTCTAAAAACTTTGCAATTAAATAGTTACAAAAATTATCGTACAACGTATTTCTCAATATGTCTGTAACTGTCAGTATTAGACAAACTAAAAACGAACGTAATTACTTATTCATAGAATATAAATAGACAAGCATCTATCTCTATCCATTTATAATAAATGATAATTTCCCTGTAAGCGGCCTCACGGAAGCTAGGTGTGTTAAACAGGGTGAGACGGTTCTTCTCGCCCGAGCATCTGTGTCTTCTTTACAAGACCCAGGTCCGCTTGTGCGTGGAGTACTGTTCTCACCTTTGCGATGGTGCCGCACAGTACCTGTTTGACGTTCTTGACCGGTTGCAGCGGCGAGCAATCCGTATTGTCGATAGTCCCGAAGCCACCGAGACCCTTGAGCCTCTGCAATTGCGTAGAGATATCGCCTCCTTGGCAGTCCTCTATCGCCTTTACCATGGTGAGTGTTCTGAAGAGCTCTTCCAACTGATCCCCCCTCTCCCTTCCTCTACAGAACAACAAATGCCGGCCTTGGAAATCACCGCCTTAAAGTGGAAGACATATGTTCTCGTATTCATCGCTTCGGTGCTTCCTTCTTGTGCCGAGCGGTCAAAACCTGGAACTCACTACCAGCGCAAGTGTTTCCTTCCCACTATGATCCCGGGTCCTTTAAGTGGGGCGTGAAAAAGCATCTCACCAGGCCGCCATAGTGTGGGTCACCATGCTGCATTGTTCTTTTTCGCATTGAGGATGGTGACCACCACTCCTGGATTCGGCTCATGCTTTCCATCAGGCAGGGCAGAGTCATTTTGGTAGAGTATACATAAAAAAAAGACAACAAATTTTCCTGTAAGACTGAATATTTATCAAGATGCCTCTATATATTTACTTGCTAGACATTATCCGATCACTCATAATGTATATTAAATATCAGCTTCTTTTATTAAAAAAAAAGTTTAAATTTCATTACCTACTAATATTTAAGCTATCGCGTCCCATAATATAAGGTGTTTACGGAAATTAACACGATCTCAATAGTTATTAAATACTTAGAATAGAATAGAATAGAATACACTTTATTGTACAACAGATATAACAGTTTACATAAATATATAGTTTACATAATACATCAATTGAATCACTGTGTACAAATGGCGGCCTTATCGCTAAAAAGCAATTTCTTCCAGGCAACCTTGATACCTTATTAAGAAATAATCACACCATATATAACTCACAGCGTTCCTTGAAGCTACCACCTGCACCTCCGTCGCTGCTTTGTTTCGCAAGACCTCCCGAACATCGAGCGCTACCGAGAATCATCATACCGTGGGGACCAACTTGTGATTCACCGATTGCGTTATATCGTTAAATCTAAACGTTCTCTTTGACATTATAGATTCGTATAATAATAAAAAGAACCACTATAAGTTTTGGTTGACGCCGATAATTCCTATTTAATTGGGCAAGTAGAGCTTTAATGCGACTTATACTGGTCCAGAGGGCTTAAAAGAAAACTGGTAAAGGCTTCTAAGACAAACGCTTGGTTTTCAACAAAATTTTGTGGTAATTAGTAAGATTAATAGCCCAGTGATGCTCGGAGTTCAGTAAACGAATTATTTATGATGTTATCATTACTCAGCTGGTGATGTTTTATTAAATAGCGTTTAAGGAACGAAAAGAGGTATTTCACAAAGCACTTCTGATTTAATGCTTTGAATCGTAGCTGCTCAATAGATCACGTGCTTACAAAAGACCGTTACGTAGTACTTTGGTGAGTGGATCCATAGAGAATTAAGTTTTGGTAGAACTCATAAAGTTGTTGTTAGTTAAACTGATAGCGTTAGATATATATTTGGAAATATATTTTCTTCTGTGCAATTCAATGGTGGCTGGTATAGATAATTTGATCGAGTTTACTGTCGTAATAATTTTGTCATGGAGTGCGAAAGTTCTTACTTCAATATTTTAACTATGTATACAAATTTTTGCTTAAGTTATTTGAATAATAATTGTTATTTATTTGCTCTTTTGTAAACTTGAGTCATTTTAGTTATTTGTATCATTTGGATATTTGTTGAAGTTCTCAGTTACTTTTTCAAAATATTATATCAATGACAACTTTCAAATGCGAAAAGTGCTACTGCTATTTAAAGATGTAAAATATTGAACGGCTTATATTATAAAACATGAATATTTATGTCTTGAACGAATGTACAGATAAGTTTATCAAGTTAAAGAATATAATACATAATAAATTTTACCAAATATCGAAAGTTGTAGCACCAAAAATTTACTTTTGAACCTAACTATGAAATCATAACTCTTGTTCAAAAGCCAATGAGTTCTCGAGTTTTAAAACTCTCATTGCCTCATTTATAAGGAGTTATAAGGAGATAAAGTAGATCACTGAAAGTCTTATTTTTAATTACTTATTATTCTTTTGAAGAAATAAATATTTTTTGTAAAGTAATGTGATATGCTTAATTTTTTCAAAAACACTTTTCAATTTGTAACTGGGAGCTATTCGTCTCGAACTACTGTGTTCCAGCTAAAAGTTTAACTATTCCCTTTATTATAACAGTTTATGTCTAACACGAAGGACATATGAAATTTTACGACAATCAATAAAAAGACAAGTCTTGAATTAATAACTAAGTGATAGATTCACTTTGGCATTTTAAATGATAGTTAAAATATGAAACTACCGCTATCTAATTGCAGTCTAAATTAAGCCTGTACTACAATACATAAGCAGGATACCTTTTAATAATATATAACAAAATAAATACAGAACACATCTTAGAATGCACAGAAGGCAACTTGGCCCTCGAAGGCAACTTCCTATTTTGAGTGTTGTGGATTCGAGCCCTACATGGTATAACACTTTGTGATATCCACGAATTGTTGTTCTGAATCTGAGTGTACAGTGAAAGAAGTGATGAAAAATGAATGTTTCATTAATAAAACAAATGTTACCAACTTATCTGCGAGGTTAATAACTCAAAAAAATCTACGATAAAATAGTATATTACTATATCTCAATAAGCGCTTCATCACCAAGTAATGAAGAATCCAAGCAAACTTGGCTAATAACAAACTATTTTCGGGATTGTGAGATTATGAGAGACAAAGTCTTACCACTAAATAATTTACACATAGAATTCTACTACTTCGACTACACGGTTGGCCTAGTGGTTTCAGTGGTCTCCGGATGGCGTAAGGAAGCGGTTCCCGGATCTCTCCCGTCTCAGGCGCAGAGTGGCACACCGTGGTGGTTTAGTGGGTAGTCTGGCGAGTCAGTCAGGAGTCCCACACAAAGCGAACCCCCTGTCCCCGCAGGGGGGGAGCGAAGTGCGTAAAGGCATTCCACCACGTCAAAAAAAAAAAAAGGGATTTCAGTGGTCGCCACGCCAATTCCTACTGCGCCAAATATTGTGGGTTCAAATCCTACATGGGACAACACTTTGTGTGATGCATAAATTTTTGTTCTAAGTCTGGGTGTACTTTGTGTCCGTTTCATGTATGTTTGTAAAGATCCCCGCGACACAGGACTGTATATTCTTAATGCTGCAGTTGTCTTTTTAAAAAAAAAAAAGGTACAAATTGATGAAGTCGAATATAAGGACCGTTTCGTGTAACGGATGTAGAATGTTACAAATAGATGAAGTCGAATATTAGGACCGTTTCGTGTAACGGATGTCTGAAAATAAAACTAATAGAAGTGTTTTTTTTTTTAATTATTCGTTTTACTTTTATATAACATAAAAAATAAGATTATAGAAGTAACAGAAAATATATCATGTTCCCAAATCAAGTAGGAAATATTTCTAAGTTACAGCATACGGCTCAATTAAAATAGTAGTATATACATATTTATTCTAGTTCACTTTCCTAACCTGTCGCAAAAAGAGTTGACAAATAATATCAATAATGTTTAAAGTAATTATTTACTACAACATCACCTCAACTACTCCCCTAACGCCTTCCGATTAAGATTTCTGAGATAAACTAGGATATTTGCACAAATAAGGGTGCGGTGTGCGATATCATTGTTATTATTAACATTAGGCATCGCGTATAAAAACAACAGAACCAAATATCTAATACAACAAAATTCTAGTTCCAATAAATATTACTCCAAGAAATCTCGTTTATTATTTCTATCGGTTTCACTTTCATTTTTCACTCCAGAAATAAATTTTCTATTTCATGCGATTGATACTATAATATTCTCCAATATTAAATCCAATAATTTACCATTTTAAGGACCGTACCTTTATTGTCCGTCTATACGTTCGTTCAACTAGCCTAAGTTAGTGATTTAAAACAGAAAGTGTATATATATTTCCCATGGATATACAGTATACAAATATACAAATAAGTTTATATATAAAATATGATATGGATGCACAAAACTTTTAAAAGAATTGAAGAAAATACTGAAATTAAAATGTGCATGCTTTTTACACCGATTTATATGAAACAAAATACATTCACTTCAACATATATGTAATCTTAATAAACTTTAATGGAGCTAATATACACTAATCCAACGTAATTTCTTGTTTTAAGTTTTAAAAGTTCAAAATGCCTAGCTAGCCTTTTTTTTTAAGTGTGGAAACCCCTTCAGGCCTTCACACCACAGGGGTTTGCGGCGGGGCGGTGTGTCGGAATCGAACCGACTAAAACCACACGGTGTGCCACTCTGCGCCTGAGACGGGAGAGATCCGGGAACCGCTTTCTTACGCCATCCGGACCCCTCCCAGCGCTTGCCCGCACTGAAGCGGGCACCGTCTCTAGATGTTAAATCCTCTCAATTAAGGCGACGTACGGCACACGCGTAACGTCGCCCCCTCGCGGCTGGCATATGAAGCGGATGGAGGGGAAAACCCGTCCCGCCATCCGCGGCCACACTCAGGGCGGCATGAGGCGCCGGTAGGCGCGCCTCCGGCGCCCGGTTCGCCGGCGGCGGACCGGGTCCGAGTGGAGGTCGTCCTCTTGGGCCTTCTCCGCCGCCTCCTTCTGCGAGATGACTTCCTCGCAGAAGGTCGCGACCGCGGTAAAACTGCTCTTGCCGCCGGCCATGGAGCGTACGACGGCCGGCAGCGAGAGATCTCCTCCGATGACTGCAGTGAGGGGCCGAGGCTACGGCGCCCAAGGGAGCACACTGCCAGCGTGTGCTGGGCCGAGTCCTCACTGCAGTCGCAGTGGTGGCAGGCGAGACTCAATTCCCTCCTGGCGACCGAGTGCGGGTACTTCCCGAAGCAACCGTACCCGGAAAGCACCTGTGTCAGTCAGAAGGAAAGGGTCCCGTGCTACCGCCCTGCCCCCTCGAGGATGACCGGCTGGAGCGCCACCACGGTGGCGAACCCAGCACGTGAAGCCTCCAGCCGCGACGACCACCAAACCATAGTGGCTCGACGGGCGGCTTCAGGCCAGTCGCGTACCTCTGCGGGCGGAGGGCGAACGCTACTCTCCGCCCGGAATTCAGCCATCCGTTGATAAACTTCGGCGAGCACTTCCGCCTCCAAATCCCACGGGAGTGTTCCGGCCAAGGCGCACGCCGCCTCGGTCGACACCGTGCGGTATCCGCGTACAAGGGCAGAGGCAGCGTCGACCAGCTTCGGAGCAAGCTGTCGGAAGTTCACGTCGAAGAGCCACCTACCGTCGAGGATCAGACCCAGATATTTCATCTGGGCCCGAACCGGTACGAGGACCGAGTTGACCACTATGAAGGCGCCGGGGAGCGGCCCGCAACGGGCCCATGGAAGAGCAGGGCCTCCATCTTGTCCAGGGCCACCCGCAAGCCCAGCGCCTCAATGCCCGTACCACCAGAGAGACTCCCCTGGTGGCCAGGCACGCCGCCTCCTGAAAGTTCGCCCCCCGGGAACTGCTTAAACCACTAGGCCAACCTTGAAGTCAAATCATCAATTTAGATGTGGTTTGATAAAATATTCGTTTAAAATAATCCTTAATAAGCTCCTTATCCTTAATACGTCTTAAGTCATCGGAATATGATTTTAAACTGTCCAAAACATTTTACTACAATCAAGAATGCGTTGTCCAAGCTCTGATCATGAATCAAGTTTTAATGCAAACTCCATGTATATGAAAGATATTAATAGTTAAACCCTTCGATTACCGCTGGTAACTCCAAGTTCTTATGCTTACAGCCGTGGACTCGCAGTAGCACATTGCAAGCCACTCAAATTATTGTTAGCTTAGGACTCGAGTTATGTTTTATATCGCTCTTCAACATGCCCGAAGCTGCAAGGTGACAAGGGTAAAAATGTCAAATTAATTAAAACAATGTTTTAAATGTCAACCTTTAAATTTATCGGGATGGTCCATAGTCTCATTAAGTGTGGGACCAAATCATTGTGTAAATTTAAGATTTTTTTTTATTTTACTAATATTTTTAATTTATTTATAAATTTCCTTGTAATCTGATCTATGAGTCTGATGGTAATTATAAAACAGAATAGTTGAGCTCTATAGCTATTGATCGTAAAGTAATTGTCTGAATGACTGATATCTGATTTATAAGAACCCGATGATTCTTTATGTTAGAATAAAAGTACAATTAATAAAATATTTAGAGGAAATTCGTCTTTAATACTAAGTTTGCCGTAGAACGGTGCTTAACTTTTTAATGAGTAGGTATGGTAACACGTTTTATCATGCCTTAGTTGCAGAACAAATGTAGTCGTACTTCAGTATTATTCATTGTCGGAGTAATCTTTTTACTTTTACATCTAATTATTTAATAATCATTCACATTCTTGTCAAATTTTCTTCATTCATCATAATTTGCTTATTAACAACTACATTATAACTTTGAATTCACGTTACGATCATTGTTTACAAAAAAGTCTAGTTATATCTTCAAAATCTTCCACAAAAACCAACTAACCTATCGTTACTCGATATAAACGGAATCTATTTTTTGTACCACTTTAATCAATCGACCGTTTGTGCTTGAACCAATATCGTATACATTAAACGGTCCATTTGGTGCAATAAATCAAGTTTCCCATCGCCAGCTCTTATCAAAATCATTTTTCTATTCTTCGAAGTGATTCATATTCTTTCACTTACATGCTGCATCACGCTGTGTTTCAGAACACAAATAACAAATATATCATTTATTTCTTAATAGACTTACCTTAAGCGATACTATAGATGTAATAATTACTACCACGACTATGTTGCTATAGTGTGAACAGCAGCAGCATTCGAATCTAGGTAGTGACTAGGCATGATTTTTAATTATTTTTTCTAAATATACGATTAAATACAATAGTTTTCGCCAAAGCATTTAGTAGTAACTGCGTTGTGGTCGCTTTGGGATACACATTCGATAATTATTCCACAAGGCTAACATTATTACATGTACTATTCGCAAGTGTAATACTCTCCTCTTATGGACCGATTCAACTTACTGTAATGAAATTAGTTTTATAGCTTGTTCCATAAACTTTATACATTCCAGTTTAACGTAATTTGATACAAAAATTTAAGCCTCAAGTCAAATTAAAGATATCTTTATGTCAAAATATTATTCGTAACAAAAACCAATTTAATTTTAAATCGGTATTGTGACTCAGGGTTAAATCTGAATAGATTTCCTCTAAATTTTTCTATACATTTAAGTTTTTATATACACTTATATTCTGTATAGATTTATTTCCTTTAAAGTTGAATATTGATCTCATGATCATGTAATGATAATTATCAAAGGTTCTTGATACTCATATGATCCGAAATAACGAATACGTTTTACGTATATTTTATTTTTAGGGTTCCGTGCTTTAATAGGAAAAAAAAAACTTTGTTGTCTGTCTGTCTATCATGACCTTTTTTCTCAGGAACACGTAAAGATATCAAGCTAAAATTTATTTCAAATACTCAGGTCTACTGTGCCTTGGAGCTATGCTTTTAAAAATTAAACTTCTAAGCAAATGCAATCAAAGGTACAGCCGTATACGCTGCAAATTTTCGACACTCGCACGGGAATCAAGCCTTACAGGGTACTTCCCGTGAACTCAGAATCTAGAAATTTGGTTTGAAGTAACGTCTTATAGTACAGATAAAGGAAAAATTACGAAAAGCATAATTTTTAAAACATCATATAATATACCTACAGGTTTGTACGGAACCCTCGGTGCGCGAGTCCCACTTGCACTTGGCCGGTTTTCGTATTTTTCTAACATGAAAATAGTGTTGGTTCCTTTTGGAAATATCCGTTAAACATGTTGTGTAAATTTAATAGACGTAGTTTAGATGTAGTTTTTACTGTACCTTTATCGATCACATGACGAAGGAAAATAGAATACACAACGAAATGATTTAGAACGGCTATCTCCTTTGTAATCAATACCATTTCCGAACGGATTACGTTTTGTAAGCCCGCATACATTATACGTTGTGTTCACACCCGATTCTGGGAACAAATCAATCCCATCGTACTAGTACCTACACCTACTCGTATTAACCTACAATGACGTCATTACATGTCGCCTTTTGTACAATACAGTACATTATTTCAAACAGTTAAATAAACACCTAGCTTACAAGCAAAAATACACATTGCAATTCTTTTGTAAGTTCAAGACTGAAGAGTAATGTAGTAACAATAGCGACTTTCTTAGAGAATCTACTTCTTTAAATTAAATTTTCTTTCTCTAAGAAACTTCTTTACGTCATCATCATCATCATCATCAACAAAACCTTGTTTTAGGCTAGTGCTGGGCATAAGCATCTCCTTAATCCTCATAAGGAGGTTATGTCCTATAATACCACATACTATTGCCCTGCGTAATTTGTCCCGTACGACACCTTCGAGATGTATAGAGGTGGTGAGAATCCGTATCTTAATCCATCATCACACAGGCAGATGTAGTATTAAATATACCTAATAGAAATTTCTTTCAAGTAATCTTCTTTAAAATTAACTTTCTTTCTCGAGGAAACTTCCTTTACTTACGTACTTATAATATAATATACTTGCTACATAAATTTAAAATATGCTGTGGGGTTTCCGTTTATTAATAAAACGTATCCGTGTAATATGTTTTGCCATGTCAACAGGGAACAAATGAGGCTTTTATCTTTAGCGTGCAAGCATCCCGTTCAATTCCGTGAAAATTGGATGAAAACGGTTGGGTGTGGTCAGCAAGACTAATATTATATGCCTCCATAGAGCACAAAATGGCATTTTGAGAACGATTTTTAACGTTCCCTACCGTTACCCTATACTAGTTGAGGAAATCAACATGAATATAAAAAGCTACGCTGAAATACTAGCTACGCATCGAAATCCTCTGGTTGCTGAATTATTAAATGTTTCCAAAAACATCAGTTGGTCAAAAAGAGGCATGTTGACTCATATGATAGCACTCCAAACACCAATTAATCATTCAACTGACCAGATATTAGTCCAATTAGGACAGATGGCAGTTCAAAGAGCAGAAAAAAGAAAATTATTTACAAATAATTTTATTATTATAATTCCGGGAGTGTTCTCATCTTATTCTAGTACTATAATATCGAAAAATAATACCGAAGTGTATATATTACGCTTTCACGGCTAAACCGGTTCACCGATTTAAGTGAAATTTGTCATGCAGATATTTTGGTTCTTGACAAAGAACTTAGGTTACTCTTTAGTGCTATAACAGACATAAAGGCGGGCGGTGCCGCGAAATAAGCTAGTAAAATAATATTGTTTAAAAACGAGTTTAAGAGTCGATTACAAAGAAATAAATGTATAGGTTAAAGCGTATAAGGAGTGAGTTAAACTATATTATTGTGAAGGAAACTATATTTTTATTATTATTATATTCCTGCCTAAATTGTTTGTGCAATAAGCGTTCTAACATATCAAGACGGCAATATCTCTAATACGATTATCAAAATCTCAAACCCATCACTCAGAATATTCCGGGTGCGTGTCATTTTTATGCCGATCACTTGCAACTTAACAATATAGCAATTGAATTTCGCCCAAGAGTATACTAGTAAAACAAAAACCAATAAACGCTTTTAGTACTTGCCCTACTTCAGGCTATTCAGCTGTTTCCTAAACTACTATCGTAACTGAACACTTAAGCAACATTTGTGCTTTAATGTCTTGAAAATATTTGAAAGCATTATTTATATAAAACGTTATTTATGTTTAACTATCTTAGTCATATTATCTGAGGAAACAGCATTAAAATACATTTAATGCTACTTTTTTGGACACTTCGATTGTATTTCTGTACACTAAAAATAAAATATCGATGTGTAACATTATAAATGTACCACAGTGTCTTTATAAGAAATTAAAAACCTATTTTCATGACAGTACTTTGTCATGAAAAACGTTTACAAAAAATTTAAATGTGGAACTGGCATGGAGAAAATCAAGCATCAAATAGCTATCTTGAACAGATCAAGTCAAATACATTAAACTCAAACTAACTATTGTCGCGAGATCCATGCTATCATATTAATTCTAACCCTTAACCAATTGTTTATGACTGAAATGCTACGTATAGGGATATCGTTTTGATCACATTACTATCAAAATTTATTAGATTAATAAGAGGACGTAATCGGATTATTATCAACCTAATAAATTTAAACACAGACACATTGCCGATTAAAGAATATACGAAAGGAGTCCATGACAACTTAAATATATCTGAGAGATATAGAACGTAGGTACTATATGTTACTGGGTCAGCTACAAAAAGAAATACTTATGAAAAAAGAAACTGAAGGATAGATTGATTGAAACCGGATTCATTATTAATCATATTTGTCACTATTAACATTTATACGTAACTTGAAAATTGGTTAAAGTTATCTGTATGAATTTGAATTATTATTATTTTTTGTAAATACGTTCATATTTTAGACATATTTAAAACACATTACAGAGTATCTGTTCTGTTTGTCTTCTTCTGACACAGACACCACCTGCGTCCTCTTGGAATTACAAACTCATCCAGTACTACCACTCCAAAAAATTTACAATTGTCAAAAAACTTTAAGTGCTTAACACAGCTCAATAAGTACATATAACTTATACAATAAATACGGCATGGGAACGAATGATAATGATGACTAGTACTAAAAACTTTTAAAATCAAGTAAATAATAAAATTCGACAGCAAAGCAGCTCTTTAGTACAGAAGCTGCGAGGGATATATTTTGCATTTCAGCTTCGACATTATAAATGTCTCACATGACATCGTTAGTACCAATATATGTACTGAGTGTTTCTAGTGCATACTCTAGCTCAGGATCAAATGAAAAGTTTTAGTTTCCTGTTCCGTCTTTGCGTTTGATGCTGAATAAAACTGTGGTTTTGCAGTTTCGATTTCGTTTTGACGTATATGTACAGTAAAATTCAATGAACTTCATTGTTTAGAAAATATTTAACTCAAAATCTCTCAAAAGAGTCTGGAGTCATCGCGCATATCAAGTTTTTTTTAGCAAAAGCTCCATAGAAATATCATATTTACTTATCGCATGGCTGAAAAGTTTGTAAGAACCATCCAAGCTGTGAAATCACATGATGTTATCTGTTGACGCTTCATCCGCTCGGGAAAATCTATCCGTGAAAATAAGCTTTATTGACACTCAGTAAGCCTGATCCCTTTGATAAATTGTCGTTGTACACAAAATTCACAGATCTGGTTGGCGTTATTTAGACGTCAGTCTATTTGAACGTAAACATTGTTATATAAATAAAATAAGTGACTCAATAATATGACTATCAATCCCAATCGAAACTTAAGTCCCTGTATCACTTAGTTTTAAGCACTAAACTTCACTTAATATTATACGTGTTTAATCAAAGTAAACCTATTTTGACTGTGTAGTTTGGACAGGTTTATTGTAGTTGAACAGGCTTGACCATTGACACTGGCAACGGTACACATATGCAATACTCCAGGTATCTTAGTAAAATGAGGATAAGAATCTCGGCATGAGAGACAGTCAGCTGTAAACTTGTATAAACCTTTATTTTGAGACCCTGTCACTTGTCTTAAAACCTGCCCATAGTAGGGTGTCTGTATCTCCAGATATTCAAAGATCAAAAATCGTTTTTTTTACACATTTTCAATTACGGGAGACAATTACAATGCATCAGTAGTATAAGTTGACTTTATACTTAAAAAAGGTAAAAATGCTTGTGCTCTGCCTTCTATCTCGAAAATGATTCAAGATATAAAAAATGTTTAACAAACATTGTAGAAAATTTAATCCTCTACAGTATTTATTAACATACAAATAGCCTAAAACCCATAGGAAACGAGATATATGCAATAAATGTGTGAAAAATCTTTTTTTTTACATTTGACCTTGGAATATCTGTAGACGTGGACACCCTACGATAGATAGATTTTGAGACAAGTTTTAGGTTGTCAAAATAAGAGTTTATACAAGTTTATAGCCGACAATCTCTCATTCTGAGGTGAAACCACTAATACTCCTGAACTACCAAGCATTTCTAGACCACTACATTTAATAAATGTTTAAACCAGTGAGAAACCAAGAAATCTGCTAATCAATAGTATAAAGATAGGATTATAAATATAACTAGAATTTTTCTGAAAAGAGACAAGCACTGCTATTTGAAGTCACGGAATTTGAAATAAGGGAATAAGAGATTCCAACACGCAAGTACGATTCAGCCAAGCGACAACATTCTTATCAAGAGCGATTAGAAGAAATTTAATGACTGCATCCATACCACACCCTAAAATTGTAATCACAATTAGTCTTCACATTCACAATATAATTAATGTTAAAAATTGGGTATATTTTATTTATCGACCAAATGTTAAGGCAAAATTTATATGGATTTGTACAAGCTGAAAAGTATTTGAGATTTCTCTAGGAAACTTCTTTACGACTGTATTATTTACGTGGAATACATTCCAAAAATAGAATCAAATAAAAGGGGAGTTTTGCTCGTCAATAAACACTGAACGACTACGCAATGGGCGCACCCCGATTTCGTTCACGGCCACTCCACCGCAGTACTCGAGCCGTAAAATGGGATTTTGCCTCACCAAAACAACTCTGAAGTTTTATTGTGTAACTGAAAAGAATTCGCAAATGCAAAGCTTTACTAACGAAAGTATTTTTAGTCCAATCTTATTAGTAATTTACCACTTAATACTAAATTAATACTTTTGTATATCCATCCACACGCACCCAGCGTAGTACAATCATAGTATCTTTAAGACGTATTCAAAATTTAGCTTTAAATTAATTTAGCATAAGTGTAGTGTTTCGTGTGATTATAGTCTATTAGCTTTTCCCGAGGCTCCGCCCACGTTTATATTGGTTATGGCGGTATAAACTAGACTATGCCCTTTAAGAATATAAGTATCTCCATGCCAAATTTCATTAAAATCGGTGTAACTGTTTAGCCGTGAACGCGTAACAGACACACAAACTGAGCTACTTTTAAATTTATAATATTAGTATGGATATATAACATATGTATAAATTTTTTTTTTTCAGTTTTCGTCTGTCTGCCCGTCTATCTGTCTGTCTGTTCCAGCTAATCTCTGGAACGGCTGGACTAATTTTGACGGGACTTTCACTGGTGATGCTGATGATATAGAGAGTAACTTAGGGTACTTTTTAGATTGGGGTAGGTGTTGTACCGCGGGTAGCACTAGGCTTAGCTAGTATAAAATATTTTTAAAGATTTTTTGTTATTTTTATTTTTTTTCGTTTGCATTATTTGATAATTTTTTTTTTTCTCCTGTCAGGATAATAAGCAAAATATAATTGAAGTTATATACATACGTAAGGATTTCTCAAAGAAATCACTTTAAACATTAAAAAACATTTCTAGAATATGGAGCAAGTCTAATGGCATCCACTACTAGACAGAAAAGCTAAAATATATTAAGAGAGACACACAGGTAAGAAGAGAAGGAAATGAAAGAGAAAGAAGTGTTACTTATACAGATACATTGGGGAGTGTCAGGAACAGTTCAATTAAAGCCGCAAGTCACGGATTGCGGAAATAGGACAGAAATTGCTGTAATAGTACAGTTTATAACTCGAAGCAGCTGTGGTCGCATGCTGCTTTTTTATATATAGTTCTCAACATGTCATGGTGTTAGTTTTGTAGGGATTTAACTTGGTTGACAACTAGTTTAATTGTGTTTTGACGTGTTTATAAAAATCAATAATTTTCTTTCGACTTTTCTTTTAAGTTATACTCGTGGGTTTTTTACTATTGAAAGGAATCGTAAACATAAAACGCAATGAACCAAAATAACATTGTTTATTGTACTAGCATGGCCATGTTTATTTGAAAGAACTGATTGATAAATGAAAATATTTCCATATACTGGTCACATTTTAATTAATGTTAATCCTTCAAACCGCATGATCCGTTTCCAATTTGCATGAGCTGAGGTTGATTTTTAGTATTTTAAATAAATTTATTATCTAAGAATCGAGTTTCCTTATTTTATTTTTGTTTCGTTATGTCACGTTTATAGTAGACATTATTTTTTAAATGATGTTCTCCTAGCCGACTACGGCCACGGCGGCCAGTCTCAACGGAAACCAGCCAACTACGCAGGAGTACACAAGTGTGTGCACAAACACAGGTGCACTCTCTGTTCCCTCTCACTCATAATCTGATGGAACCGACCGAACACGATCGGGGAGAGATCAGGCGCAGGACCGACAGCTTTACGTGCTCTCCGAGGCATGGGGGTTCAGACCCCAACTTCCATACTCCGAGCTGTTATTAACTATTTATATAATCAGAAAAATCGACCGACCCCAGATTTGAACCCGACACCTCTTAATAGGCAGTCGCATACTTCAACCGCAAGACCAAGTAGGCAGTTATTTTTTGAATAAGAAGCACAAATAGATATATTCACTTAAGCGTAATCATGTCTCACTCAAATGGAGCAGCCTATGGTATAAACCAGCTACCATGACTTAAACTTTGATCAACGTTTTTCATTATTTTAACGAAGCACCTACTTATTTACGTGGATTGAACAAATCACTTGAACTCCAAATTGTGTAATATAAAATTTAAGCGTCAAATATATTCTAGGACATAATATTATGCTCTTTAATCATATTTATAGGAAAATATACGTAAAAAAATATTATACCACTGTTCAGTTTAAAACTAAATTAAATCATCCAATTTGTAATGTATTTCAAATAATCAATAACAAGGCAAGGCTGGTTAAAATTATATTAAATGATTGCCAGTATTATGACAGACCTAGTATTTTAATTTCCTATCGTGTCTGCTCCTTCTTCTTCCGTAAAATTGAACTATTTTCATAACGTAAAACATGTTCAGGGTAGGGATGACATTCCATAGTTATCAATCTCTAAAATGGAAAATATTAAACATTTATATGACAGTTCTGATACGATTTCCATTACAGATTGCAAATAGCTGCCCACTTTCAGTATGAGTATCACTAACATATATGTATGTAAAAGAAGATTTAAATCTTGGCTGTGGAAGAGAGACTCGTATTTAGTGGCAGGTTGCTTCACTTTTCTATTTTCATTTTATAAAATTATTCTAATTTACTCCTAATCAATACAACAATCAACAACTCATAATAAATAAAAGACGACATGTTACCGCCTCTATGTATCACTATCTACTTGATAATCTTCGTTAACACGATTAGATAACCATTGTTATTCGATAACACGTATTCGTGTGTACTCTGTTAATGTAATATAAACAATAATATAATTAGTTCTAACCTTAAAATCGTAATTATGTTCGCTGTTATTTTTCAATTATTGTTAATCCTTATAGTTCTGTGTTTGAGTGTATTATACATTTTCGTACAACGTAACTATGAATATTGGAAAAAGCGTGGCATTCGCTTCGAGAAGCCTGGAACCGTATTTGAAAACCTATTTGATTTCGAAAGAAAAAATATGTGGGTATATATGTACAATTTGATGAAGAAACATAAGACAGATTGCGTAGGAATATTTCTCGGATGGAAACCAGCGCTTGTGATAAACTCGAAGGATTTTGCTGAGAGAATCCTTGTAAGGGACTCTGATGCTTTTCAATTGAGATATAAATCGCCTGATCCGAATAAGGGGGGTGAGATGACTTTATTTACTGTAAAGGTGGGTACTTCTTAGCAAATATATGGAGCCAAGTAAGCAGCGAATTAATATCAATTAATATTCTATGTTGTCTACTGCATAAGAGTTCCGAATTATATGATTATATTGGAAAATACGTGATTAGATGATCTTTAAGATAAGATTGTCATCATCAACCGTAATTAATTAAAAGTTAAATTTTTTTCTGATAAAATACCTCAATTATCTATTGCAGTAGTTATATAATGAAGTCGGTGTTTTTAAAAACAAATATCTTTTTACATTTTCTTTGTAATAATTTCATAAGAATTACAGTTTTATATGCTTACTCGTTTTCCTTATCTCGACTTATAAGTCGACTATGCGATTAAATCTTAAGGATTATTTTCTTATTTAAATTACCTGCCTCAGATTACAAAAAAAAAACCAGATGAAACGTATTTGTCAAATAACATGACGCCGTATATTATGCCTGACAACCGGCAACGACAATATAGGAACATGTACATCTGTTCTCACCGTGGGAGAGCCACGCTTCGGCATGAATGGGCCGGCTCGACCGGAGTGATACCACGGCCTCACAGAAAACCGGTGTGAAACAGCGCTTACGCTGTGTTTCATCGAGTGAGTGAGGATACCGGAGGCCCATACCCCAATCCAACGCCCCCTATCCCCCTCACCATCCCCCTTCTCCCCAGGCCGCCATAGTGTGCGTCACCATGCTGCATTGTTCTTTTTCGCATTGAGGATGGTGACCACCACTCTTGGATTCTGCTCATGCTTTCCATCAGGTAGGGCAGAGTCATTTTGGGAGCATAAATATAAAAAAAAAATCTGTGTGCATGTAATGATACTATAATCAGTTAAAAAATCCTAATATTAATATTGCTCTTATAATTCTGCAGCTGCGGTTGTTGTTATACCTTTACATCATCATCATCATCATCAGCCTATCGTAGTCCACTGCTGGACATAGGCCTCTCCAATTTCACGCCACTTAGTTCGATCTATGGCTTCTAGCACCCAGCTCCTCCCAGCCGTCTCGGATACCTATACAGTAAATTAATAAGGTTTATATCAAAAAAATCGAAGTGTTTATGTAAAATTAAAAGAAAACGTCTATTCGGGTAGGGTGCTTAACTAACAATAAAATTCATTTTACACATTACACACACACTTACAAGTATAAAATTCTTTAGAATGGTTATGTTCGTATTCTTAGAATATCATGAATATAGTAATTATGAAAAATTACGGCTAAGTCGTTAAATAACTTCCTATTATAACATCATGAATGGTAAATATTTTACCAGAATAAATACGTTTTCTCCAGTCAAGTAGTTATGTCTTTATCACAATTTATTTCTGGCCATCCTATATCATTGAGGAGCTTAGTTGGGTACCTACTAGTGAAATAGAAACAGAAAAATGAAAAGACAAATACCTGTCACATTGGTCAACGAGACATATTTCTGTGTTTGTGTATCCCAGGAACCTATTTACTGTCATTTTTATAATAAATTATCCATTCAACTTTTTTATGGAATAGGGATCAAACGAACAGACGCATCAACTAATGGTAAGCAATTACCTCACCCATAGACACCCACAATACAAGAGGCCTCATAAGTGCGTTGCCGGCTTTTGGGGGATGGGAAGGGGAATGGGGGAGGAATTGTGGTACAAGCCTTCGGTATATTCATTCGCTCTGTGAAACCAGCGCAAGCGCTATTTAATACCGGTTTTCTGTAAAGCCGCTCTGGTCGCTCTGGTCGAGACGGTCCATTCGTGCCGAAGCGTGGCCCTCCCACTCCACTACCATTTTAGTGTAGAATGAACTATGCTCATGAAAAAGAAAACGTAAAAACTTTTGATTGATGATTGAAAAATGTATTCAGCCAAATTGGCACCTGGGCTATTATTACGAATCTATTAACGCCTCAATCATCAAAATCGGTCCGGTGGAGCGATGTTGTGGTGAAAACTATTACCCTTCTTTTTGGCATCGCCATAGTCAGGTAAAAAAGTAGTATTGTTACGCGCGCGAAATTCTGCGATTTTCTTGTGCTAATTAATCAGTGAATTGATTTCTATTATTTCTACAAAGTAATTAAATACAGTACAGGGTACCCTCTGAGCATATGGCAGAGCGGTTTGAGTAAGGGGGCTGGCGTTAAAAAAAGCAAAAAGCAGCATATTAGGTTCTTTTAAGTGCTTTGAGAGAAGCCTATGTCCAGTAGTATACCGTAATAGGCTGATGACAACGATGATGATCTGCCAAACATCCCACGATTGCTATTTTTTTACATAAATGTCTTTAAGACACATATACTTTACAGAATCTAAAGTGGAAAGAGATGAAGCAAGAGATGGAGCTGATATTAATGAAAAAGCATTATAAGGCGTTTATGAAACTAATGAACATTTACGCTACATTGTTAGTACAAAAGATTCAGAGAGATCATATAGATAACCACGGTTGCCTGGAAGAGATTGCCGTTGAGCAATAAGGCCGCCAATTGTACTACTGAATACCTAGCTTTAAGTTATTAACTTAATTATCTGGTGTACAATAAAGCGATTTATTATTATTATTATTAACCACCAACTTGTTAATTGAAGGTATTTTTTTTTATTGATGTACTTCCTTAATTTTCTAATACCATAGCATTAGAAAAATGTTATGGTATCATAGAAGTTTAGATGTTTATCTGACAGGAGCTGTTCTCATTGTACCCTTCGAACTCGGTCTATTGCACGATTTTTGGACTGAGACTATTTATGTTGAAGCATCTTATGGAATCCTTTTCATCGTTCGCCTGCAAAAAATGTCAATGGAATTCTTGGAAAATATTCAAGTTCACCAAAATATTGTTTTCCATTACTTTATCAAAATTTGCAAGGTACATTCAACTTAAATTTTCAATTGATAAATTAATATTAATGTAATAAGTGAAAAGTTACGATACAGAATTCTATCGGTTCGTTAATTTCCAGACTCAAATCAGTTTTGACAGGTTTTGACCGAAGAGGAGAAAAAATAGCGCAGGAATTTTTAGCTCTCTGTTCATTGATACAGGAAAACAACCATCTTTTCGCTGGCGATAACACACGTAAGTTTTATAATTTCATAGATACATGTGCTTTCAATCAATTTTATATGAAACTCAATTCATTTGCTTTAATTTATTTTGAATTGTGAATTCACAACTACTACTTATAGAAATACATCAATGCTAATACAGTTTTATAGGTTAACAATAAATGACGACAAAAATACTGACGATATGTTCAGTAGCCAATTTAATACATAATGAGTATTGCGTAGTTCTATTGAATCAGGTTTTAATTGCGCGGTTCTTGAATCAAGGTACAAAAAATCAAAATCATACTCAAGACAGAACAGAATATATTGACATATTTCAGTTTTGTCTTGGGTATCGGGTTTTCATGTGTACATACAGGCCGTCGTTGTATGTTTTGATTAATAATCGGTGAAACAGGGCGAAAAATCATAAGAAACGAAAACATTAATATATATGCTTAATTTAAGGTGTGAATAATTTAATATGAATGAATTATTAGGTTAAATCATTGTCGTATTTATATCATTAGAACAGATAATATTATACTACTTTTTTTAGCGGATTTATTATTACAAATACGTGGAGCTGTGGTTTTGGTGAAAGCCATCCAAACGTCTTCCACCACGTTATGCTATTGTGTCCATGAATTAGCATACCATCCTGATAAACAGGTACAAACAATAATATTATAAACAATGTAGATAGCTCACACATCTCATAAACGGTAGTCTGATTTTACATACATAGACAACCAAAACGATTACCCTTCGCTTTGGCTTCACTGTAGTTGGGTGTAAATTATACCCAGTCACAGAGCAGAAACTTACTCATCACAATTATTTTGCCCTGGGTAGTACTGTGATCGACGACCTCCAACTTAGCAATCAAGGCACTTAATACTAGAACAAAAAGGGAGGCCCTCTAAACATAAAATATATACCTAAGTAGCTAAATAAACAAAAGATCTGTGGTGACTTCCACATACAGCGGCAATAAAATCATATGACCACGCCATCTACCGAAGATACACTAAACTACGGAGTAGCGTAGTGTACGAAGAAGCTACCAATCCTGCATCGCGCAATAGAAGTTCTCACGCTGATTAACATAGATACAACTTCCCAACATCAACAGTACGAGTGCACTTTTTCATTTTAAAATACAAGCACGTAATTTTTTGTGAGATTTGTAATTTTTTTATTGGGTTGTAAAGAAAAAATGTTCCGATTAAGTATGGGACAAGTATTACAATTTTAAACTTTCTTTGGATTTATCCTCATCTAACTTTAAAATTTCTTTTATTAAATATATTGACTCTTTGTAATAATAACATGCAACTAGCAGGCGGATAAATTGATTTGGATAATTTTGTTAATAGATTGTATGCGAGATAAACATATATTATAAATATTTATTTATTATTTATTGACATATATATAATGTGAACCTTATTTTATATTTCAAATCAATGATGTCATTCATGGCCTCAGAATGGAAAGAATGGAGTGGTTTCTACTTGGTAAAATACAATACTTTAACTTTTTTACACCTAGAAAATATAAAGATTTACCATTTATCTACAATTATAAGCTGCGTCAACTCCGATGACGTCAGGTCCTGTATTTAGTTACGGGACAATCGCTTAAGCCCTTTTCTTTTTGTATTGCTCCGCGGTAAATAATCCTACATCTATATAACTATATAATCTATACTATTATTATAAAAATATTTTCGAAAGTAACTCTGACTATCGAAGTTTGTCTACGTGTGTAAGTCTGTCTATTAATTTGTCTGTATATTTACCCTTTCACGGCTAAAAGTTTGCAATGAAATTTGGCATTTAGATATTTTGATAGTTGAAGCTACACTTTATCGCGATAACCGATAATTTTATGTAGTATTAGTAATTTATATCTCCGAATAAATACTCAAACTAGATTTAGTTTGCTGTTAAGCTATGATATATTTCTGCAATCCTATAGTCAAAGTGACTTTGGACATCACGGGTCTCACAGTTTTGTATATTTTAGGAAAAGTTGTTCAAGGAAATTGAGCATGCTTTAGGGGACCGGCATGCGTACAGTCTGGGATGTAATGACTTCTCGGAGCTAAGTTATCTTTCTGCTTGTATCAAAGGTGTGTATATTATATATAATTGATATAAAACATATTAATAGATTCAATTTATTATTTGAGATAATATAATAAGTTGATGTGACTAATATTTCAGAGACATTGAGGAAATATCCCACTCTAGCGTTCTTGGATCGAATGTGCAATAAACCTTACAAAATGACTGATGGAGTGATGATAGAACCAGGTACGCCGGTTTTCGTCAATGTACTTGCGATACAGTACAATGAAGACTACTATTCAGAACCAAACGATTGGTATCCTGAAAGGTTCATGACATTTGGTGAAGGACCACGCTCCTGTTCAGGTATATACCTACTAGAATATTCCAATAATATTAATAAATAAGAAAATCTTATGCACATCTCACACCTGTACACAAAACCCAAATCACTTCTTCATTTAGTACAATAATAAGAACGTAATCTTGCCTTATTGTAAAGAATTTTAATCAGCCATGTTGGTTTGTTTTTTTACCAATAGTTATATTTGTTGGTATAAACATTTTGGTAAATATTTATCTGGTCCATTTTAAAACCCCTTCTAACTATTTAATGACATATTTGATTGTCAAGTAAAACAGATAACCCACAAAATACTTTTATTTCAACCCTTCTTTTATATTCCCAAGATATGTATGAATTTACTTTTATTTGGCCATACATGTGTACGTTTCTAAATTGTATAGTAAATACATTTTCAATAAGAAAAAACCCATTAAAGTTATCAATCAAAAGTTGACTCAAAATTTTCAGTGCTACATTTATTGTAAACTCGAAATCTTATTTTTTTTTGTTATTGTAGTGTACCTATTTATTGCCAGGTAAAGATTGCGGATTGATGCGAATACGAACAGCTCTCGCACACATGATGTTGACATTCAGATTCGAGCCTGGCGAAGGATATATTGTGGAAACCGACCCTGACAATGAAGTATTAAGCCCGAAGAGCGGTGGGAAAGTTAAATTTATACCTCGTTGATATAATCATATTAAATATTGTACAAAACTATACATATCAAATGAAGTATGAAATATAATTTTTACTAATTCAACTATTGTTCAATAAAATTTGAATCTTTTTTTTAAATTCACCTTTTTGTAACAAAACTCAATCTACAAACCCATCCATCGTTCTAAAACCATACTCGAATACTTCTCTTACATTGCGAGCAGGGAAACAATAATCTCCAGACTAATAGTGACAGGTAAGAGAAGGGAAAAGACCCGTTGCGCTGGTCGAGCAAGTTAGCTTTACTAACTTGCATTAAGGTCCTTGTTGCCTTTCACACTGCTCAAGACAGAAATAGGTAGCAAATTTCCTATTGCAGAATGGCACCAAAAGAGGAGGATATTGACAACGAGGAACCAAAATTAATATCAATCACTTTAAAAGTAAAGTCAAATCGATTTTTTAACATTAAAATAAATAGGTAAAATTTGGTGAAACATATCTTCCTACACAATGACAAATTTCAAAAATTCTCTATTTGATATAAAATATCAAATACATATTTATTATCTTTGAGAGTTAGATTGGCTGAATCTTATTCAGATGCAAATTTGCTTTGTTGTAAAGTATTTAAATTATCACAAAACGTGAAGCTCCGAGCGAACCCCAGATCCTCTGTAAGAGTTTCAGTTGATTGTTTTATTCCCAAAACCACATTTACCAACCGTCACTGGTCTGGCCTAAATAATTCAAAGCTGTATGTTTAAATGTTTAAACGCTTGTTTTGTTACACGAATTGGAGTTAGTAGGTATTCTTAACGATAGTAAATATTTTATCGTTAAGTGAGATAGAAATCTGATTTTACAAAACACTCTTTAGATAGAGACAGGCACAATAAACTCTTTTGTAAGTTTTTAATCAATGTCATAGTAGAAATCAATTTAATGCGCTATTTTCGCGAATCAGGTATATGTTGCTAATCTTTTTCAGCAAAAATACCCATTAGGAGAACAAAAAATTAATAACTAGCATTACTCTCCTAACAAATGGTGTTCACTAATGCTACATCAATATTAACATATTCTTGGTAAGCTACGTTCTTATTTACATGACAATTTACACTGCAATTCTAACGTTACATTAGATCACATGCATGAAAAATTCTGCACGATTAAAAGGTGTTATAATAATCTCTTTACTAATAGTATATGACATTTTTGTGGTGTGATAATGCAAGTTCTCATTAGTCTAGTCATATTTGTTATTACGAGGCCCATTAAAACTATAATCGTCTATGCACTAGAGCGTTCAAATAATGTTCTATTCTTTTGATGATATGGCAATCAGCCGGATTAGCTTTTTCTGCCAATGTCAAGTATTTCAAGTCTTCGTCGTGATGGAATTAATGAAACAAATAAAAAAATGTGGATGACATGAAAGGGGACTCTTCATATAATGTTACAAAACTATCCCAAAATTTTTGACAAAATAGAATAATAGAACCATCACATTGGTTTTATACGCAGCTCACTCTTACTAATATTGGTTGGTTACATTTCCTATTACCTAATTCGCGGTAAATAGCATATTTATCCTTTTGATGTTTAACCTATATTACTGTATAATTCATCTAAATCCAATCAGTAGTTTTTACGCGAAAAAGTAACAAACATCCATGTGTTTAATTTGTCCATGCTCACAAATTTTCGGATTTATAATATTAATAAGATAAAATATCAATTTATCATTTTTCCTTGACAGATTCATTCAACCGTTCCGGCGTGATAGATAAAAATATGTGATCATCATATGATAATAAATAAGTCGCAAATGCAAGTTAAGCGTGGCGACAGATTAAGAACACGGAACGTTACCACACGTATTCATCGCATTGATGTCCTAAGAACTTACTGAAAGAGCAAATTTTGCAGGACAACAACTCTACAAAGAGAAAACAATCTTGAATTAAACGCTATACTTACTCATCTGACCAGTGGGTACAATAGGCCAAACCTTCCTTTCTAAAGAGGGACCTTAGACCAGCAGTGCATTATATCCATATCGTCATCAAGAGGATGACGATATGGAAAAATAGTGGTCACTTTGACACTATATCAGGTCGAGTGTTATATGAGTGTAAATCAATTCCCACAGGAGGGAAAAAATATGTTATTTATCTTGGGAGAGCCACACTTCGGCATGTATCGGCCGGCTCGGCCCGAGTGGTACCGCGACCTCACAGAAAAACGGTTTGAAACAGCACCTGCGCTGTCTTTCACCGAGGGAGTGTACTCACTCTTATCCCCATCCCTCAAATGCAGGCAATGTACTTGTGACGCCTCTGCTGTTGCGGGTGTGCATGGGCGGCGGTAATCGCTTACCATCGGGCGATACGTCTGTTCGTTTGCCCCCTATTCCACAAAAAAATTTCCTGAGTCTAGATTCTCTTTGTGAAAAATTGTATCAAGGATTAAATCCCGTTAATACAAAGTATTACTAAAACCACCGAGTAGTACTTTCCACTTTGCCAACCATTGAATCTGTACAATCTGAAGTGTATTTATTGTGCTTATCTATAATTCTAAATTTGTTTAAAAACTCTTATCATTCTTACCAACACAATTATATCATAATTGAATGTTTGGGTTCCTTAGTCTTACACCCTTGAAAGCGCTAATCGGAATTTTTTATGTCAAATGAAAAATAATTATATGTTGTTATTTGGTTTAGTGCCCTAAATGGTTACTGCAACGTTATAAGTCAAATTTTGTAAAAAAAATTAGATTACAACTTTTTGTTTGTAAAGAAAGCTGTACTATCTGTTTATTTAACTCAAAAAACACTTAATAGGGTAGATGACACCCTATCCAAACTAGTTACTTTTTATCATAGGTCAAAACGACATTAAGAAAAAAGTATTATGTAAATGCATTGTTTATTTTAATGAAGCAGTGTCCGTGGGCGATGGTAGTCACTCACATTCAGATACCTTTATCCTTCCATCAACCGTCTATCCCATACAAAACAATAAATTATAATTTGACTACGGAACCCGAATTGTATGTAACATAGACCAAACAGCTCTTATGTTTATCAAAAAAAGCTACAGTGCGCGTATTTGTAAATTTTAACGACACTTGATATCTAATAGACATTTTACAGAGATCGCTCGACTGGAGCGGACGTCATCATGTTTGTTACAATTATACAATTACTCTTAGCACTTGTAGTGTTATGTCTCAGTGGTTTCTTATTATTTATACGCCGCGATTATGACTATTGGAAAAAACGAGGTATCCCCTATGAGAAACCCGGATTAGTCTTTGGTAATCTCGGTGGTCTCATGAGGAAAAGTATGTGGGACTTATTAAACGATTTGAGCAAGAAGCACAAAACCGACTACGTGGGAATATTTTTGGGATGGAGACCTGCGCTGGTGATCCATTCAAAAGAACTAGCGAAAAAAATTCTTGTGAAGGATTTTGATAACTTCCAGAATAGATACTCCTACCCGGGCGATCAAGACGACCCGTTGGGTTCACTAAATTTATTTACTATAAAGGTACGTACTATTGAAAGCTAACGCTTATTTCCAAAATTGTAAAGACATGTTCTTAACTGCACTTATTATGTCAAACATGTCTTCAATTTAGGAAATTAATATTCATATATATAATTGTAACTATTTTTTAAATTAAACTGTACTCTACAACCGAACAATAAGTAAAGTAACAATCTAAAATAATAAACAATTGTGTAACTAAGTTATTTTTTTTTGTAAAATCGGTTATTAAAAACGCTTTATATTCTAGCTCTTTCTTGTTTTTCTTCTTTATTGTTTGGTATGGAATATGATCATACAACTAGATCCCAGTTATCACTTTATTGTTATATGTTTTTTTCAATTAAAATAATGATTTTATCTTATCGTGATTATATAAAATCTATGATAATTAGTAGAAAGGTAATTATAAAGTGTCGGGACGTTTGCTTATCTGATTCAAAAATTAACAATCAATCTTCTCTCGCAGTACTATTTTATGATATAACAAGGAAAGAGGAAACATGCAGCAAATAAATTTACCTGTGATCGTACAATTTCTCTTTCAACTCATGTTATGTTATGACTGTTAGAAGATTTATGTTAGATTATGTTTAACTGTATAAAACATTAGATTTTATTTAAAATTAAGAATCAATATTATATCAATAATATTACATTTAGTTAAGCCACTGCTAAACTTAGTATCAATTCACTTATTGATATAGTAATATTTATAGAGAAGGAATAAACATACAAAAATATCATTAAACAAATATAAGACAAATATACATAAGTTACTGCATTGTTGCAACTTTTATATACAGTGAAACAACATTATTAAAAATATTTTTACGTGTAAATACAATTCTAGAGTAATATTGTATTAGTACTTACACTTTGTTATATAAGTATTGGTTATTCTTTTGACACCGTATAACTCAGAGTTTCTCAAAGTAATCAATTTTTTTATATTAAAATTAAAAAATATGATAAAAACTTGAACAAAATTCGATTTATCTGCTTGAATTTACGTCCGGGAACGCTTTTATGATGGAGGGTTGGCTCTCTTTGGTGGAGATCTTGTTTCAGCTGTGGATGGCGATTGCTTGATTTGAATGTTTTTAATTTGTGATAATTTACAGAACCCTATGTGGACTACTATGAGACACGAACTAGCACCAATATTTACAAGCAGCCGTCTAAGAGGTATAACTGAACTAATGAACATCAACTCAGAAGAGTTAGTACGAAGGATTCAAAAGGACCACATTGATAACAATAAGCCAGTAGATATGAAGGTAATATTTGAAACTTTAGTTATAAAGCTTGTTACAAGACTTATTACACACACAAGCTTGCAAAAAGTCCAAAATCAATCTAACCGTTCTAGAGATTAGCCGGAACAGATAGACTGTTAATTTGAAATTGCAAATAGACACTTCATTTTAAATTATTTATATAGATTACGTAAGGAAATACATTTCGATATTCTCCATGGGCTTAATTTTTTTTGTCTGTTATTCCACTTGAACATTGATTTTATTTTCTTTGTATTCAGGAGTTATTCTCAATGTACACTTCCGATACGATCGCGTACACTGTCTTTGGATTAAGAGTAAGTGTTCTAAAAGAACTAACATCCCCTCTTTGGCACATTACCCGACACATGGTGAAATGGACTTTCTGGAGAGGCTTTGAGTTCACTATGATATTTTTTGCTCCCGCTGTAGCAGAAATCATGAGGTACGGTTTTTTATGTAATTGTATGATGATATATAATACTCTAAGAATGGTATAAAAAGTTATTACCTTACTACCATTGATGATGATGGTATGAAAAAAGAGTAATTTAAGAAGAACAATAGCTTCTTGCTCATCTTCTAGTATTTAAGTAATGTCATAACAGTAGTTTAAAGCAAGAAACATATAATCGAATCGCTTCAACTGTACCACGCACTCTCCCACGTGTACAGACGTAGCGACAGACAATAGCGAAACAATACGACAAGATCTTGATCGATATATGAAAGACTGGTATTAATAAAAATAGAAAAAGACTTATAAATATTAGTGATTTCAAAATACTATTAGTAATACTGAAATCCAAAATCGAAGAATCGAAAATAGTGAAACAACTTTTCAATGTGCTATGCGTCACGAGATGAAAAATGGTCATGCAGGTAATTGTTTTAATGGTTTGACCGTCCTTTATACTATTGTTTATTTGTACTTTAATGCTTTTTTGCATTATTGTAAAATATATTATGTATCAACAACGGGCATCGCTGCATTATTAATCGTTCGATATCAGAGTACCGCAATCTCATATAATAATGTTATCGATGTGATAATGTATCGAAAAATACTAAGTGTTTTACCGAAAAATACCTCATCAAATTTTTACTTAACCTGACATGTGTTTAACCCTTATAATAATTAAGTACTCGGATAGCCGAGCTTTGTTTGGAACATTTTTTGATTCTAAAAATGAACGCTAGCTAGATCGGTTTATCGCTTCCAACACCCCTGTATACTAAATTTCATGAAAATCGTTGGAGCCGATTCCGAGATTCAGATTCTATTTATATAAGAACTGCTCATTTAAAAGTATTATACATATAGATAGCCATCGTTAGGTTACTTTACTTACCAAGAACAACACTCTTGGTATGGATCGTCGAACATAGATAGTATAGGTGAATGTGAGAATATTTTTTTGTAAAGTAGATTTCTTGTTTATTCTAGTAATTAGTCGGTTCGATTGCGAAGGGCTCAAAGCAACACGAAGCGAGAATAGGACACGCAAATATCATGACACTGAGGATTTTTCTACTCCTACCCTCAATAAATATCAAACAGCCATATTTATTTAGGTACCAGCTTTAGCCCGCAACTCCGCCTGCGTTTATGTCGGTTCTCACAGTACCTGGTAGCCTATAGGAGATGAGTTATAATATAGGAATAAAATAGAAAATCGGATCTCTCCTCCAGACACAGACGGACCGACGACACGAAAATTTGATTTTATAATATTATATAATTTATTTATATTAACATCATCAACTACATTTTAGTTTTCTCGGTACGGTAACTAATGGTAAGCCAATCTTACAAGGTCTCATTCGTGTCTCAGTGACCAGACCAAATACAGTTACATATAATCTGTACGAGCCGCGCAAATAATTGCTGGATTTTGACGCCTACTTTAATAAATACAAATAACGAAGGCGTTCAAATTACGCGTGCATTATTTTTAACATTAATTGACGCAAAGGTAACTCACGTTCTTACTCGTACCTTATTGAGTTCTACGTGTAATATGTGTGGTGCAAAACCAACTGAAATGAACAATATGGAAAAAGTAACATTTAAGCACGTCAATGAAAGTGCATATCTATATGGTCTATCAACGTTACATTGTTGGATCAGATTTATGGTATTAGTGTTGCATATTCTTTATAATTTAAGGTTTGCTAAATGAATGGTCTGTTAAGATAAAAGAACACAAAAATATTAAAAAAGAGACAACAACTTACGTGCAAAAAGATTCATAGAAAAATTAGACAAGGTAATGGCAACACGAATGATAAAAAGACAGCCGATGCTGAAATGCCCGGTGTAAATGAAGAATTCATAAAAATATTATAAATTATACTCTGAGTTATGTCTTGCGGAAAAACAATAAATGCTGCAAAATTTGGGTGGTACGAAACAGCAGAATTATATGTGAAGAATCACATGTGGCATTACATGCCATCATCTTTACATAGGGTACTTAATTCACGTTGAAAGTGTTTTTCGTCCTTATTCTGTGATGCCTATTGGGCAGTTATCGAAGGATGCTCAAGAATCACGAAACAAAGGCGATAAGAGATATATACTTCATCATGCTAGAAAGTGCCCTAGAACAGCCATGAACGAAGACATTCTACAGACACTTTTGTATACTTTGTATCCATATATAACCAGTCTCAGAATACCCTAACAGAGGAAATCCTTCGAACTTTTTGATGAAGCATCAGAACTTATAGAGTAAATATATTATGTAAAATGATGCTTAATATTTTTTTAAACATTAATCTTAATTTTCGTTTAATAATAAGAAAAAAAAAGATGTTAAACGTAATATTAACCAAAATTGGTGTTTTCATATTTTTTTTCATGTAAATAATGTGTCTACCAGTATAAAAAGAATGTTGTATAAAAGCCAAATTATTAAGCTTAACATATAAAAAAATCAGACATTCAAGATTTAAGGTAGCGAAGTTATAGATTTTTAGCGTGAAAATGAAGACTCATAGTACGCCGTCGACCGAAATTGGTTGAATCGAGCTATGAACTGCTGCCCCATCCACCGTATTCGCCCGATTTGGCCCCGCGACGTCTTTTGTTCCCAAATTTGAAAAGTCACTTGCCGAGCAGAAATAACAGAATCGAATGAGGGAGGCCTACTTTGCAGACCTCGAGAAAATATATTTTCAGACGGTTTAAAAAGTTGGAGCATCGCTGGGTCATATGTATCGAGCCAAAAAGAGACTATGTTGAAAGCCACTTTTGCCACGTAATGACATATAACCTATAGCCTTTCTCGATAACTGGGCTATCTAACAGTGTAAGAGTCTTTTCAAATCAGACCATTACTTTTTGACATTAGCACGTTGAACCAAACAAACAAACTATTCAGCATTACAATATTAGTATAGATGTATATATACATATTACTGTTTGATCGTGTAAATTTTTATTATAACTATAATCTTATTCGATAAAAGTAAAAAAATATTGTCATTATTTTGTATATAATTTTGTCCACTAACGTTGATGTTTCATTTTCATTTCAAAAAATAATATTAAACTAAGTATTGAAGTACGAAATTTAACAAATCTGTTACTTTCAGGAACTTGGATAGCTCATATAGAGACCTCAATTAGTATTTTAGTTACTATATTTACTGGACATTAAAATGTGTTATAATTTTCAACACTAGCTTCAGTAGACTTAAAAAAATTAGTTTTAATAGTTTTATGTACGTCAATATTTATTTTTTTGCAGACTGAAATTCTTTTCGGCACCAGCAACTGAGTATGTGAAGAAATTGTTCTGGGGCGTCGTTGAGGAACGCAAGAAAACGGGTAAAAGCAATGACAAAGATCTTGTTAATATGCTATTAAATTTAAAGCAGAATCTGAGGCTCCCCGCTGACTCTGATGCAGGTAATTTTGAATCCATTATTTATTCAAATCTTTAATGTATATATTCAAAAATTACAAAAAAAATAAAAACGAATTACAAAATATGCAAAATATAACAATCGGCGGTCTTATCGCTTGCGCTGATCTCTTCAACAACATGATATGGATTTCCGGTATTTTTGAATACTGAAAATCCATATCAAATTTTGGGTAGCTTACATAAAAGCGACACCCCTAACACTAATTGGTTAAAAAAATTGCAAAAATTATAAATAGTAGTGTGTTTAAAAAATTTCTGGTCAGTTTACATTTGTGTGGAACTGATTCAAATATTGTGTTAACAATCACCCTAAGGCAAGGTAAGGTAAAATTATATTATAATGTTTCAGAATTGGCTGATAATTTAATGATAGCACAAGCAGCATTATTCATTCTGGGTGCTGTGGAAACTTCTTCCACTACACTGAGCTTCTGTCTTCACGAATTAGCATACAAACCTGACAAACAGGTAAAATACTTTTTACATATTTCAATAAAATTACACAGATAATGAAATCTGTTCTAAAATGCTATTAGATGAAATGGTGTCATCTAGGAATATCATATCATCAACTACATTTAAAACAATAACAAATGAAAGAAACTGTTAACAAAAAAACTTAAATAATTATTTTCAAAACAATAATGTTCTTTACTTATTAACATATGTTTTAGGAGAAACTATATACAGAAATCAGCAAAGCCTTGGAGGATAAAGGGAAAACAGTTTTGGACTTCAACGATTTATTAGAACTTCATTACCTCACAGCTTGTATTAAAGGTACATTTGAGATATAAAATATTTTGAGATATCAAACTTTTAATATTAAGTTGAATAACTCATGTCTGAATATTCTAGAGACTTTACGGAAGTACCCTGCGCTGGCTTTTCTGGACCGGGTATGCAACGAAACTTATAAATTAAACGATAAGGTAACGATAGAGAAAAACACACCGGTGTACATAAATGTCATTGCTATTCACTTCAATGAAGAATATTACCCTGAACCACATGAATGGCGGCCAGAGCGTTTCGGGATTACTACTGAAAATGATAACCATGACTTTACATTCTTACCGTTCGGCGAAGGACCACGTTTCTGTATAGGTATGTTAATAATTGTACACTATAAAACTATTTTAAAATCACAACAAAATGCCTACATTACTCGCAGCTGACAAAAGTTGGGGTAGAAGAGTTCTAGAGTGGAGACCACGTTTCGTCAAATATAGTGTAGAACGCTCACGGGTCAGGTGGAGTGACGACTTGCGCAAGATGGCCGTCAGAAGTTGTATGTGAGAAGTCTAAAATCGATCAGAGTGGCGTGCAATGGGAGAGGCCTATGTTTAGCAGTGGACTGTTAAAGGATACTAACGATGATGACTGCACCTTATAGCTCTGAAACCAATTTTAAAAAAGCTCCAAAAAATATTAACAAACAGCGGCAGACCCGCGCTTCACAATGTAAAATGATAATATTAAATTTGCAAGCCTAGACCTTTTATAGTAATTGAAAATTTTCACTTAACATTTCATCGTAAAGTACCATATTAATACTCCTAAAAATGTGTATAGTTTTAATAAATTGCGGTCTACGGGATTTTTGTAGCATACTATGAATTAATCTTGTAAGTTCATTTTTAAAAATATTTAATAACCAAAAAAACTTATACAGGTAAACGCTACGGATTGTTGCAAGTACGAACGGCTCTCGCTCACATAATTATGAACTTCAGGATAGAGCCTATTGACGAATACACTGCGCCAAAGGACCCTTACAGTGTAGTGTTAGCGCCTAATACTGGAGGCAGAGTTAAATTTGTTTCACGCTAAACTTGTTTAAACAAGTACTAAATGTAGAAGAAGAAAATTACAGAAAAATATTTTGAGAAAAATAGATACTTTAATTATGATTAAATGTATACATAATATTAACAACAAATTTGTCTTTTATTTCGCTTATAGTTTTCTAACCTTTGAAAAGATGCAGGAAAATGTTTGTACCATTATTTATACATTTCAAGCGTCTACCTATTGCTGTTATCAATATCGAGCAAAAACGAGCAAGAAATTCACGTTTGTTATATAGGACACCCCATAAATATTTATTTTATTCTGTTTTTTAGAATTTGTGGTTATAGCGGCAACAGAAATACATTATCTCTGAAAATTTCAACTATCTAACTTTCAGGGTTCATGAGGGTGACAGACGGATGGACCGACAGACGGACAGCGAAGTCTTAGTAACAGGTCTCGTTTTAAGCCGTTGAGTACGGAACCCTTAAAATACACAGATCAATTATAAAGTTTATACATTTGATTTTAACCTGGCCTATGAATATTATATAACTCCATTATCGGTGATATTGATTTTAACTGACTTCGAAGCATAGAGAAACAAATATCAATATAACATTTTGCCCTTTGATGATGTCGGGTTCATGTCCGATTAAAACGCTGTCCATAAAGACTGAGATTACAGTAGCTCGAAGTGGACGTGCCAGAGTACCTGAGGCGGCTAGTGGCAGACTATTTAGAGGAGCGTAACGTCATGTAGGAGAACCGAGAGGGCGTCTTTAGACGGCGACTCATGTCGTGCGGCGTTCCGCAGGGGTTCTTCGAAGTCGTCAAGGGCTGGGCGTAATTTGTTGCACAGATGACAATCTGGTCTCAGCCTGGGGGTGAAATTCCAAGAGGCAGCGTGCGTGGCCACCTGTGGCCGCGAATGGTTGGGACGGGTTTTCCCCTCCATCCGCTTTAATGGCCACCCGCGAGGAGGCGACGTTTCGAGTGTGCCGTACGTTGCCTAAATTGAAAGTTTTCATCATCAGACGGTGCCCGCTTTAGAGCGGGCAGGGGCTGAGAGGTATCAGGATGTGTCAATAACAACAGATTCCGGATCCGTCAATCCTCAGGCGCAGAGTGGCACACCGTATGGTTTTAGTCAGTCTGATTACGACACACCGCCCCACCGCTATTGCTGCTGCTGCTCGTAGTAGACGGATTCGTGTATCTATTTGCCCGTTCTGTGAGGTCCCTTATTAGAGACATCAACACTGGTCAACGTTAAAAAATCAACATATAGACTGTCCGGCACTCAGCACTATAACTAAGTGTGGCACGCAAAGTTCAAAAATTAGTTCTGACTACAGGTGCTTCGGAAGTAGAGACGTCAAATATGTGGTCATCCACTTGTTCTAAAAAAGGGTCGTGTAAAAACCACCAGGAACATGCTTGCAATGTATGGTGATTTTTAATGTTATAATCTCCTAGCCCATTTCGACCAGGGTGGCCAGTCTCAAGGGAGATCAGCCAACTATGCAGGAGATATTGTAGTGCACAAGTGTGGGCGCAAACACAAATGCAGTCTCTATTCCCTCACTCTCACAAGCCCATGGGACGGCTATGCAACACGGCTGAGGAGAAATCAGGTGTATGACCGACGGCTTTAAGTGCCCTCCAAGGCTCTGGGATTCAAACCTTAACTAACGTAGTAAGTGGAAATTAATTTTCTCTGCCTTCTCCACTCGGAGATAGGTTTGACATTATATGTAGGTATGTGTTCAAAAAGTATCGCGAATTTTGAATTTTCGTGGGTTACGTATATTCGAATTTTGATTTTTTTGTGGCGTTATGTTGGTACATATGTCTCTCACTTATGCTGACAAGTTTGGCTATTTTGAATGTTCAATTAATTGTTGACATCTGCTTTGCTTGCGCGTGTTTTGGTTCGTCTTCGATTTTTATCTATTTACAGTACAGTACCTATTTACAGTATGCAGGAGTTACAGTAGTCGGAGTAACGTCTGCTTTATCTATGAGTACTAACTGAATACACCTTACTGTACAGACATGAAAGAACATTATATATTTTGTTTCCATATCACTGCTCGGAAGAATAATGATCATTATTTGTTTTTCGACTGTCATTCATTAATAGCATATAATTATTTTTTTTATGTATAAGCTGCCAAAATGACTCTGCCAAAATCTCTTAGAAATATACATTTTACGTAAGTGGGACAAAATTATAGTCCGTAAAGTATGTACGTTTGATCCTTCTGTGTATATGTATACAAAAATAATAATAATAATACACACACTTACTTCGTAATACACACACTTAAATCTCTACTAGTAATGGTAAGACACACTAAGATGGACATGAAGGTTTTTGTCCGATTCTAATAGAACCTAACTTATACTTAACTAAAAACTATCTCTTAAAGAGTCAGCAGATTATCTCATGTTAACTCAAGCGACGGTGTTTATCATTGGGTCTATTGATACATCTTCATCTACCCTAAACTTTTGTCTGCTTGAACTCCCATACCATCCAACTAGCGGCAACAAATCAGCTAGCAGTGTATTTAATTTTCAGGCTAAGCTTTAGATATAACAAATATTTTTCCAGACTTCTATTTTGTTATAAATTAGTAATTGCTAAGTTTTAAGTACACCTTACTCAATACTTGAAACTGCTATCTTTGCTAGTTTCAAGATTTTTCAGTTGATTTGTAACTGTCCTTAATTACTGTCTGTGCTCATTATTTAAGCTTCGTAGTAAGTTCTCAACTGTGAATTTTAAAGTGGTGACCAAATATAACATTATAACCCAAGCCAAATATGACATTTCAATTCTCAAGAATCAAAACAACCATTTTAACTTTATACCATCTATAATCAAAACCACGCTAGTTAAACAAAAGTTTGTAAGAAATACTGTTTTATTAAGTGGCGATATTTTCATAAGTAAGTAAACATATTTAAATATTTTATTTCGACAAAAATCTTACATTTCAGAAACATTAAGGAAACATAGTCTGGGAGCATACTTAGACCGAGTTTGTAATTCCAGATACAATTTGACTGATGAGTTGACCATTGATCCTGGAATACCTATCTTGATTAATCTAACAGCTATCCATTACAACGAAGAGATTTATTCTAACCCGGAACAGTGGTAACCTGATCCATTTGTGGGTTCAAACGAAAATGACAACAAGAAGTTTAGTTTTCAACCGTTTGGCAAAGGTCCACGAGCTTCTATTGTTATGTTCTTGAAGTGTTTTTATTTCAACTGACTAAATAAATAACCAACAATTCTTTTTATTTAATTTCATGGTCATATGTATGTTATATTTTTAATAAAAATTTTAAAGTAATTTGCGGGACCAAGTTGCAGGGAAAATGGATTCCAGAGTAGGCTTCTGCCTAGGCTTGAATAAATAACGATTTAGTTTTTAAATTGTTTAGTACAATTTATTTACCTCTTTTCAGGCAAAACGCTACGCAAATATGCAGCTGCGAACCGCAATCGCTCATATGGTGATGAAATACAAATTTAAACATGCTGAACCTTATTTCATAAAAATAACCACCACTTATGGGTGATAATGAAATGCTTTAAGGGTCACCCTTACAGCATTTCATTATCAGCCATAAATGGTGGTAAGGTAAAATTCGTTCCCCGTCAAAGAATCAAAGAAAAAGTTATACATATATTTGATGCAAATAAAATAATGAAAATCCTTGGTAATCCTGGATTGCTCCATCCCGAAATTGATTGGAGGTTTTTGATAAAATTAATCTTCAGAGGTTTCTAAGGCACGGACACCGCACAATGGCCTCAAAGTTTAATTTTTTTTTAAATAATCACTTAATTTATATTGTAACAGAACAAATAAATATATTTTCTACGGCTAATCCCAATATGTTGTTTACTTTTCTATCCCTAAAAAGAAGTTTAGAATATTAAATATAAATATGATGTTACATGAGCATTACCTTCATCCAATAAGACGGAGGTAAACCTTATTTACTTTCCTGTCAAGTTATTCTGGTAAATATTCATAATACAACAAGGACTAAAAAACAGATTTTGCCTATCCACTTTCACTGGAATAAAACACATTCAAATAGAATACTAATCTAATTTTGATATAGCACAGATAGTCATATTTACTTTTAAAAATTAAAAGTCAAGAACATTTTTAAAAACAAACTACTATTTATACACGCTAAAATGAATAAAATAAACGTTTTCTTGAATACTTTTACTATTAACTCATGATGTGAATACACGATTTATATGATGAAAAAGCTTGACGCGAGATTTAAGTACCCGTATTTGGTTACTCTAAAAATCTTAAAAATTATAATGTATCAGACCTAATCATTTCAATTGCTTGTTTGTCTAAACAGGAATAATAGAGGAAGTTTGTTCGTTAATTATCCAGATCCCCTGAGCACCTTTCAGCTTCGTCCTCAAATCCTGGTTACCATTTAGCACTAAAATATTCGTCAAGAAATAATACGGGCACAAATTCGATGGGACTTTCAGCTCCATTATCTGAACCTAGATACCATTCAGAGACAAAGTACATATCAAGATGAACCATACGAGATCAATCTTGATGAGGTTATATCGTTTTAAAACGGAGTTCCTGTGACCACCTTCCAACTCCATTGTTAGATCGTAGATACAATCTAAACACAAATGACTCATTACGACAAATGATACGAGTTCATGTTGTTCAGTTCGATGGGGCTGTGTTGTTTCATTACAGAGTTCCTAATGGTCATCACCTCCCAAACACATCATCAGATTAAGTTCATATAATCATAATATTGCCTTACTTGCAATATTATGATTATACTTTATACTATACCTGCGGTTGAAAAATCTATTTGAAAATGGAGTTAAAACATAGTTACATACATACTTTTTAAGTTAAATGAAGCTTGTAAATGACATTTATTTTTAATTTGAGCTACCAATTTCACGTAACATACATACAAACAATTTCAACCTTAAGTGAACTTTATTTATCATCTCACCTTTATCCTTTTCTCATGATGGAAAACCGTGAAGTTCAAAAACTATAAAATAATTTAAAAGCAATAAAAATAAAATTACTTCTTTCACAACATTAATTATGTTTTTAGAATCACACAGTCTGAATTGAGAAACAGTTCCGAGGCTAAGAACTTAATAATTATAATTACCCAAAACATCTCAAAATATTTTAATAATTTTGAAATTAATCATAAAAAACAAATCAAATCTTTAAGAAAATATTTAATATATGCACCCAACTTACGACACCCTCGCGCCATCTCATCTTCCAAGTACAACTGGTTATGCCGGCGCTGCTTCTGCGGAAAGCCTTAAACAGCGTATATACCACAACATAATAAGTATTATATTTTTGAACCTTTTGGGGTCGAGACACTAGGTTTATGGGGTCCGAGTGCTCGTGCTATGTTTATACAACTAGCTATGTACCTGATTGACGCTTCTCGTGATCAGAAGGCTAACCTTTTTCTGGCACAGAGAATTGGCATTGCCATTTAACGTGGCAATGCTGCCAGCCTTTTAGTACCAGTAGGGGATGATGCGGAGGAATTCTTTGGCGCTTGTAGGTAAATATTGTTGATTTTTGTTTTATTATGATTTCCTAATATATGGAATTGTTACATTTCAAGTCATATTATGCGACAAGTTTAAGGACAAGACTACAAGAAGTAGTCTAGATACAATACCCAACGAGGTGGTTATAATTGTACAGTCCACTTCTCTGTCTGCACAGTCGTATTTGAACCTTCAATCATCTAATTCAATAAAATAATAGACAATGACAAAATCCTACTGAATGGTCAAAATCCGACTTCGTTATATAGTAAAATGAATTCAAATTAAAAAATATCTAGTTATGAGACAATTACCGATCAATGTACCTGTACTTTTAATAGTCCACCGCTGGACATAGGCCTCTCTTACGAGCTAACGATATCGTACAGCAGTTAACTAGTTAAACAAGACAAAAACAAAATTAATACATCTAAGAAACCAATATTAACCGTCTCCAATAATTCTGTAGAATATGTATATATATTCTGTAGATACGTATACTACGTATCTATTTAACTAGGATGTGGATTGAGTTCGATAGTTGCTGATAAAGGCCTGTTAAAAGGCTACAAGGCATGGCGCAAAGTATGAAATTCGTCATCCCGGCTTAAGGAAGTTTTGCATAAATTCAGTTCGACCAGGATCCTCAACTTTTCTTTGTACATGCCCAAGGTGAGTAATGAAGGAGGAGCTTGTGGCGATGGCGCCGCTACAGAGCTGTAGAAGTCCTATATTAGATATATATTTTAGAAAATTGGTAGCACCTGTCTGTTCGGAACAATCCCATATTTTTGAGATGATGATCGTCTTTTTCAAAAACTGACTTTATCATTACAGTTTTAATTAAAATAGTTTTATATTATATGGTATTGCATGTTTGACTGAATATTTTTTTATTTACATATTGATTTGAGAATATTTACTTTATGTTAGACCCCCCCTTTACTGTTCCTACGTAATCTTTGTTACCATAGACTATCAAATTGTCTGCAAAACGCAGTACCTAACTAGTGATAATTTAATATCACTATATATAAGTTCTCTGTTGAGTTTGATGTGGCTATGTTTACGAGTGTTTTATTAGGGTTACTATGTTTAGGACCATTCTGTTTACTACTTTATATTTCAACTTTTGCCGTAACTATGGCTATTAGAAAAACGCAGCCTTCCATACGAAGAATTTATGGTGTTATTTTGAAACTTTGGGCATCTCATGAGGATCAGTTTGTCTGATTTCCTGCATGATCTAGCAAAGAAGCACAAGACCGATTGCGTGGGAACATTTTTAGGTTAGCGACCTGTTCCAGTAATAAACTCAAAAGAACTCGCAAGAAAAGTACTCAAAGATTTCGACAATTCGCTGTACTGATACACCTCTTCAGGCGTTACAGATAATCCGTAGGGAGCATTAAATTTGTTTTCAGTCAAAGTAAGTAAAGTGCTAAGGTTACTGAAAAATCGAGATTTAATCATTTATGTCGGTAATGCGTAAACCTGCTCTGAATTTATATCAAGCAATTCAAGCGTTACATGCAAAGACATGTCATTTATTACAATTATTTGTGACTTTTGATATTTGTACATCATATAACGCAATATACGTGGAATAATTATTCCCAAACATTATATTTATAATAATTCATTTAACAAAATTTGACAAAATCCTTTAATGAGTAGGAGTGCAATGAAACAAGAATTAACGCCTATATTTATAAGTTTACGTCTAAAAACTTAGACTATATATAGAACTAAGACTTAATACTAAGGATTCAAGTTGATTATGTGGGAAATAAGATACCTATTCATTTAAATTTTTACAATACACTCAAGTGTATTATAAACACATTAATTTTGGTAGCGTTAAAAAATATTTCATAGTGTTATTCATATTTATCAATGATAAAATAAAATAACGTAACTATCACAATTAACGGATGTGATTGGGAATATTAAAATAAAATATTTATGTGTTCTTCTTATCTTTGATGATTAAATGACATTCATAAGGTTAATGTAAATAAAATTTTGAATCGTTATTAATGAATGAATGATAAAAATAGTGAAAAATAATAATTATGACTGCTTTTTTATTCTGAACTCTTATGATACCTAAAGTTTTAACACTGATCTATTAAAACTTTTACACTTTCTCCATAAAAAAAAAATTTGAATTGTTCATTCTAAAAATAATTCCAACTTAAAGAATTAATTGAAAAGCGTCACACCCTCTTCGTGTTACGGGTGGGGGTCGGGTAGCTTTAAAGACATTTTTCATCATTTACTAAAATGTTGTTTATTAGGAGAATAATCCAGCCGCTTCCTTTAAGTAAGACTTTGATTCGCATTTATAACATAGCTTCGGTACTAAGATACTTATATACATTTATAATGATAAAGTAAATATTTTGTGTAGACGATCGAATCAATTGAGGTTTTACTAGTCCTTAAAAGGCGTCCTAATAGGATTACTTGTTACCCATCTGACTATTTACCGATCAAGATTCTGTCCAGGAACGTGTGGTAATATCAAATAGAAATAACCATTAAAAGTCTGCAATACAACCTTGAAACTGCAAAAATTCTAGCATCTTAATCTACGTTTGAAATGTTTATGTGACCTTCTTTAGATCTTTTTTTATTCTGCTTAATAATGGCTTACTCTTTGCAACAGTCTAGATTGTGATTGGTTAGCCAGAATGTATTTTAGATATTTACGTACCTTGGTAAACAATCAAAACAAAAGTTTCTAAGACGATTAGATGATAACAACCAACGTCAGTTATGTTAGCTGGTTACAACTTACCCTATGCCTCTGCTCGTTGTTCCAGTTCTATTATGTTCGAGTTATGAAAGGCTTCCAGTAACAATGTAGCAGCTTATTGCATAGCTGCACTATACAATAGCCGCCCACTAGTGATAGAATGAATACGGAAGTAGTACTTACTTTGTCCAGGGTAACATCATGCTGAGATTTTTTCTGTAAAGTTTCACAGCTGAAAGGAAATGGCAGAAAATTTCTGACTAAAGACCATCAACAATCTTTTTTATATCACTTTGTCAATATACCCTTAGTCTAAAAGGCTTGCGTCCAAGAAATAATCTTGTGAATGAGAATGAAACTTGAAATAATATTTCTAGATTGTAATTTAATTTTACTATATAATTATGTTTTACTTAGCAGGTATTGAAGATTTTTCGATTCCTATATATGTGAACCTTCCTATACCGTTCTCTTAAGATTTTTTTTACCAACGATATAATTTTTGCCTTCTTTGTCCCTAAAAAGTTTCCCTGGTAAGTCATATGCGTTGACTATTCATACCACACTGTTGGTTTTCGAGTATTTAGTATGTATCACCTTACCACACAATGTGCATTTGTATTATATACCAAAGTACAGATTTAAATACCGATTTCATGGCCTTGCAGAAAACCAGTCATCATTTTTCTAACTTTTATTATTTCCAAAATTATTTGAAGTCGGCTACTAATTCAACCGGTTTTACCTGAATAGCTGTTTTCCATGGAGCGACTGGCATCGAACTGAACCCGAGATCGAGCTGAAATCGAATGTTTAATTAACTACCAATATATTTGAGGGCAAAATCATCCAATTTACTATTATGCTAGAAGTGCATGGCAACCAGACCTACGGCTTAACGTGCTCTCAGAGGCACGGGCATGAAACACCGTCATACCTTCATACTCCATGAGTACTGAACTCAACTTATTAAGAATGTTTTGCCCGATCCAGGAATCGACCTCTTGATTGCCAGCCCGAAGCTAACCGCTAGACCTACAAGGCAGTGTAGAAGACTAGTGCTAATAATAAAATTTTATTTGTTTTTCACTGAGTGACTCTTAAGATATAAAGTCTCTTGATATATATCCATGGATGGTATCATCCGAGTACTACCAGTTGGCAAGAAACTATTAAAATGAAAATGAAATTTGTATCATCGACAGTATTATAACATCAAAGCTCTTAACTAACGACCTATTCGATGACGACGAAATCCATAAGAATTTTTTTTTATACCAAAGTAAACCTAAAAATATGATAAATAATCCCTACATCTAGGTAATTAAATGTGACATAAAAACATAATTATATAAGAAAACTGCAACACTACAAATTAAATGCACATCTAGTTATATTACTCTCATGAGTCTGTAGTCCATTGTTAGATCTCATGAAATAATAAGAATGGCACGGAATACTTTAACTATGGGATTGGCATATAAAAGGCGTACTCCGAAGATCACGTAGAGAAAAGTCGGGATCTGATACACAAAGAAAGGAAATCCAATTGATATCAACAATACCCTCACACACGAATGATATAAGAACTCTTAGAGAATGAATTAAAAATGAACCAGTATTGTTATACGGACAGCATTCTTATAGAATATAAAGTATGTTATATATTTAAAGACAATCCTTGTCCATGAAACTGAATGAGTTGTTGGTATTTTTTATAGTTTTACGATACAAAGCTTGATACACAATTTTAAATACTAAACTACTGCCAAGATGAACGGAAAAAATATGCCATGTAAATATTTTGATCCGGCACTGTTCTAATTTAGTCACGATCGTAAACAGTTATCTAAAACAACACGTGTTTACTTTGCGGACTGAAGAACAGGCAACTTTAATAGTTCCAAATAGTGAGTTAATCAGAGTTAAGTCAGTTAGGCTATTAAATAATTGGCTTATGATTCCTAAAGCGTTAACAAATTACAAATATAATATTTTTTTGTTTTGAAACTCCCTCACTTAGCGACGAATATTTCTGCCTACATAATGTTGAATTGTTTGTATTTATTTTCAGAGTGGGACTAAGCGGACTTTCTATTGGATCCCAAATAACCCTTTCAACCAAAAAAATACTTTCTAAATCGGTTCGTAAACAATTTAGTTCAGAAATAACAAACTTGAAAATTGCCGAATTGGGAGTCTCCGGCTGATTTCAAAGGCGTTTAAAAATCTTAATTCTGTCACGATATATAATACATATTATGCGTACACTTATGTGGTATATAATACATGTTCACTAAGTGAATTGACAAGAGCTTCTTATTGGTCCATGTGTTACCTTTTGTTAATTAAAGTTTTTGTTTAAGTTTTGTCCTGTAGTTTTATTCATTGATTGTGTTTTATGATAATTTTATGTAGCTACACCATCGTATGATACTACAGCCTTTGAGATAATGTATATTTGTAAAAAAATATAATAAGTAATTAAATTACAAAACATTCTAGAATCAACTTGTATATATTCCACTATTTTAATTAAATTTACACCTGACCCGGTTTCGCCTTATGGCATTTTCAGAGGCTAAGAGTGAGCTTGATTTTAGAATGTATTGTATTGTAGTGTCGACAATCGCAAGTATAAATTAAATTACAAACTTTTCCAAAAGATATGTCTTTTAATATTTTACAATGTTGGAACTAGAAAATACTGAGCATCACACTTCTTGTTTATTACGAAGAACGTAGCTACGTTTATTGGCAATCGTAGTGTAGTCGTATAAGCAAGATTTCTGGAGTTGAGACATTTTTGTATGAGTCACTTTTCAAATTAGATGTCATGTAACATATATTTCGTACTTATATAAAATATATACAACTATTGATCGACATCTTGCGGTATGAAATTTGTCGCGACTCTAAAATGAAACTACCAACACTTTATACTGATACTGATAGTCTATGAAAGATATGCATAAAGCTGGTAATACACACTATCATCATTTTGTATAATGTCGGTACTCGCTTACTAGGGATAAGCGAGTAGACGCTTCATGCTGACATACCTCTAAAACATTTTTTAACTGAAGAATATATTTTACATAAATAGATAACGTTAATCAACTAGTTTGTAATCAGTCACAACACAATCAATGTTAAATCCTTGAATAAGTAGTAAAAATATGTTTTCCTGTTGCTAAATTTATTGTGTTCAAACGCAAAACATAATAAATTGTATTAAAATTATTGATCAATAATAAAATTACTCTTACTTCGACATAATTTTATAAAGTGTAGCTACAAAGCACTACAAATTCGTTTAATATTAATCACGGATTCGTATATCTATATATAGCCCGTTATCCCTGGGCTAGTAAAATTTAGTCAATATAAAAGTTATTTAATATTTATTACCCTTAACTACTCCAGCAATCATCATGAAATTTCGCATACATATTATCAAGAGTTTATATATATCTAACAATAAATGGACCGTTCGTCCTAATAAAGCTCCATAATTTTCCTTATCCAAGAATAGACTGTCATAGTAGTAGTTAGTGTTGCCGTTTACAAAGTCGGCTCAAACAATGATGTTCTAAATTTGATACCCGGAGAGCCTATCACTTCTGCTGTGAAGGATGCGAACAAATCTAATAAATTGCTTTGTCTCGCGTTACATCTTGTTCTTCTTGGCTTCAATACGACAATTCTCTTGATTTTAGACATTGCGAAAAGTTATAATAAAAATTTCGTTGTATACAACGAAGTTTCATGTCCGACTGTTAAAAGCTATTTAATTAAGAATAGCAACCCTAATGAGATTGCCTGTATTTTCAACCATAATTCGCCTCAAAACCAAGTTTTAAAAGATTTTCATTAAAAATTCCAGGAAGAAATTCAATACGTCACTTATCCAGTACATTTTTATAAGATACTGAAATTGGTGAATCATAATTTAATGCAATATTACATCTATTGTAGTAAAGACTTCTAGCAATAGTTCGTGGCTTACTGTAACATAAACTTTTCTACAACTGTTGGTTATCGGTGGAGCGGAAGGGTCAGTTCACACATCATCGGCTCGAGCTTAACGTTATTAAGAAGGCCAACTTTTTTGGAGTAATCTAATAAGAGTAGTACAGTATATATTTTTTCTGTATTACATTATCAACTACTGACATTGAAATTTCATAGGCTAATCTGTTAGCCTTTGAAATTTCAATCAATAGAGATAAATAAAAAGATATAGATACCCAAATAAAGGTTTTGGGTGATTACCGGGTATTGAAAATAATGTATAAGATTCTTCAAGGTCAGTTTTATCAGGATTGGCAGACACTATCATGTTCATCATCGTCAATAACAGCTTTCAATAGTCCAGACACAGACCTCTTCTAACAAAGTAGATTTTGGCCTTCCGTACTTCGCTGACCAGACAGCTTGGTATGGGGTTAGGTTTTGGCCTTCTGTACTTCGCTGATAAAACAGGGTGGTATGCGGTTTATTTCAACTTTTTCTTCTCTTTCAAGTGATGTTGCCCTGAATAGTTTGTGCCCTTAATTGCATCGTACGACATGCCACTCCCATGGGATGATAGAGGCATAGTGACAGTCCGTATTCTCAATCCGTTACCAAACGGACATATATATGACACGTATAGCCTAGTGGCTTAAGTGATCTCCGCTTCCTACTTCGCCAAGATCAAATCCCAAATGGATCAACTCTTTGTGTGATCCACAAAATTTTCTTTTGAGTCTATGTATTCTTTGTGTCCGTTTTATGTATTTTTGTAAGTCCCCCACTATACATAATTTATTCCTTGGACGGGAGTTATCTATTTAAAAAAAAAGTAAAAATATATAAGACATTGGTCTTTTTAAATTCAAACACTTTTATGCTACTCTAGTATCACCTACTGATCCCAGCCAAAATTGTCAGGGTAGTGTCAAATAAATCGAATTAGGTAAACTGAAATTTATGTCACCCGTCCATTACGGTTTGTTTTATTTTGGTCCCATGTAACCAAATGAAAAATCTTTTTACGCTTATGATGTTACACAGAATGAGTCTTTATTCACTCTTATATTTTTAACCGATATAAGTGATCGATAAATTCAATCATAAAAGTGTCATCACAAAAGGCTAAAAGGCGTTATCGGATAAATCCGCTTTAAGGGTACCGCGTGCAAAATGGGTAATGTAAATAGATACGATGACTCAACAAGAGTAAATCTACGTTAGTATATAATGTGTATACACTTTCCTTACGATTATCTACTCAGTGTGGTAACATTGCAGGAAACATCAGTCACTAAATGTCTTACTACTATGTTATTTTTTACTTAAATATGTATTTATATATGTTCTTAACAAAGTGAAATTCATACCAGCACTTGATTTAATTTTTCATGGAAAATTTGTATCAAAACAAACAAGTTCAATGAGGCTGAAATTTTTGAAAACTTAATTGGTGAATCGCAACTATCTTAACGAATCGTATAAATTGTAATTAACTTCATCAGCAGCCAATCGCAGTCCACAGCTGTAGAGAAGCCTCTCCAATAGCACGCCACTTGGTTCGATCCTCAGCTGCACCAGGGTCAAAAGTAGTAAAAATCTCAAACATGCTAATTTTAAACTTTTGCGTTAGATAACTGTATTACGTTGAATCCCCTAAATTTAACAGCATGTAATAGATTAACTTTGCTTTTGAATTGCCTGACGCTGACGTTTCGACCAGGTTACTTGCCCTGAACACGGGGTGTTAATCTTCAGATCCATGAGGTATATTTTTTATGTTTAATCTCGTCATGTACTGTTACATGTATCAGCATTCTATTTATAAGCAAAGGTCCCTATTTTGATGTATTTTTGATGACTTAGGTAATCGAAGTCTCACAGTTATAAAAAAACTTGCGGGATACAGACTTTAGTGTGTTAATTTAATCTCTAGATATATAAATCTGTTAGGTACATACATTGTTGATGTTAATAGGCTTTATGGTTAAAATAATGATGGCGTTAATGCTTTAAACTTGTAAAAACCACAGGATAGTGTATAGCCACGCGGATTCCAACAAAAGGTAAAATAATGATGGCGTTAATGCTTTAAACTTGTAAAAACCACAAGATAGTGTAGAGCCACGCCGATTCTTCTCAGGTAGTACTCCCCTCTCATAGAAAACCTACCCAAAGTGATTGTGAGTTTGTTTGTGCCTGGACAATATATATGAACTAGACTGTATGCACAATAACATTTGTATGTAGTACCAGTATGCCCAGCCTATCCAGGCCGCTTGTATGATTCACTACGGCATTATTGCATAGATAGGCATTGTTTAAGTACCTAAAATATTATATACTATAACATTTAATAATGATACACCCATTTAATAATTATAACATTTCAAAATAATATGAGAGTTATTTGTCTCCTCATGTTACAATAAATCAAATGAACACCGAAACATACGGTGTGTAGGGTGTGTCAGTATCAACACGACTTTTGGGCTGTTACCCCTATAATATTGTAGCAACAAAAGCAGACATTTGTTTTTTTTTTGAATAAGCTTATAACATAAAATAGCTTCCTCAAAATAAATATTCTTCTTGCAGTAAACCAAAAAAAGATCTTACTTTCACTGTACTGAGTTTTAGTTGACTGAAGCAACACCACAACGTCTCAAACAGTGTTAAATGATTCTTTCGTCGCTTGTTTACAGTAAGTCCCTCGTTGATCTAGCGGTTAAAGTATGCAACTACCGACCAAGAAGGGTTCAAATCCCGGATCAGGCCAAAAGTGTTATTGAGTTTTTCTAATTATATTAATACATAAAAACAGCTCTGAGTTTGGCAGTTAGAATCTGAACCCTCGTGCCTCGGGGAACACGTAAAGCTGTTGGGCCTGCGCCTAATCTCTTTCCAATCATGTTGGTTAACAGTCCCTTCTGATTATGAGAAAGAGGGAAAAGAGAGTGCATCTGTGTTTGAGCACACACTTATGCAACATCTCCTGCGTAGTTTGCTTATCTCCGTTGAGACTGGCCGCCGTGGCCGAAATCGGCTAAGAGAACATTATTATCACAGTAAGTGAATTTGAGTCCAAATTCCTCGTCCACCTAATTATAGGGGTGGCTTCAAAGGGCGACAACCCACTTATGTTCTTCGGCGATGTATAATTACTGCAATGGTTAAAACATTCTGTTTGTTTGCCCTCTTACACTTTGAAAAACCAATTTTTATGAAAATAAGAGTGCATTAAATGTAATGCTATTATTCTAAGCATGTACCTAATTACTCAATTAGTTACAAATTATGAGATCTTAAAACCAGCGGGTGGAAATTATAGCATTAATAACGGCGCTTATAAGTACTCATAATTGCTTACAATAAAACAATTGTGAAAACATTAAAAATAAGATATTTGAATCTAATACAATAATTTGGAACATATTGTGGTATTTTAAATACAATCTTATGCTAAGTGTTTAATATAAAATCAACTCGTAACAGAAAATCACATCATCAAACATTGTCACATACATCAAGGTTATTGAATAACGATAATCTGTGAATGTAAATATAAAATGAACATAATATATACAGAAGATACTGAATCACCAACCGTATGCGCTCTTACTGTAGTCAACATGAAGTAAAATCCTGCTCTTTTCATGACGCCAATGATTTAAGAAGTATTCGGTCCAACAAAAATGAAACAGAGAATAGCCATTTGTTAAGAGGAAAGTTATTTAATAAAACAATACTGTCGGGCATAAACCTTCTTCAAACACTCCCGACAGCTAACGCAGGTCGCAGGTTCGTCACATCACATTCCACCGGCAAATTACCCACGCTAAGAAACTTTGATAGTAATAATAAAGTAATTTGAAGTTGGTGGCACTTAGAACATTTCCTTATCGGCAGTAAGTTCACAAACTATGAGGTCCGATAAATAAAGAATGGTACCTTAAATATTTGAAGTTTACCTAATGAACTCAAGGAACCAAGTGGTATGTCATGTTTGTTATGCCTAATAATAAACTTACTTAAGTCAGTAATTTCTTGTAATGAAAGTATTTGGTAATTTATAGGCGTTTACCAAACATGAAATTAAAGAAAATAGGCCTTTGAATACTAAAAATGAAAAGTAAAACTTAAATCTGTAAAACACTTGACCTTTTTAATGTAAGTATTTGTATGATTTATTATTATGATGATGTTACATAAATATTTTAAGCTAAGCGCGTTTATAACTATTAAAGGTAGATTTTGTTAAAAGCTAGAGAATGGTATGGTTATACATTATACGATAACACAAAATGCTTGGACTGGCCTGTACACAAAGGTCAGTCCAAAGTTCGAAGTAATATTTTATGCATTATGATGTTTGAGGCAACAGTATATAATGTTTATTATTACAGAGCAATAAAGTTACTAAATGTCTAAATTATTTAGGCTTCTTGTTACGAACTAACTATACGTATGGTTCTAGTGATTTGAGCGTTCGCCACGCCCTTTGCCACTTTGCCAAGTGTCGTGAGTTCAAATCCCACATGACACAACTTTTTCCGAAATCCTACTTTTTTTTTCTCGGTCTGGGTGTTCTTTTTTCCGTTTCGTACGCTTGTTAAGTCCCCCGTGCCACAGGATTTATTTTTAAGATAAGTCCCTCTCTAAAAAGTGAGTATTAAAATAGACAACTTGTCAAGTTTTTTTAAAAACGGATATAACACAACACGGCGTTCATCATCGTATCTATATACTTGCAACTTCAGAGACAAACTCTACACATAGACACAGTGCTTAGGGACGGAGAAGGGTCAGTACTCCGGTAACCTCATTACATGCATACAAAGAATGCAAAAATTACTTTAACACCGTTTCACCGTGAACCTGTCACACCACCCCGATTGAGCCGGGTATATTTGATATAAAGACCTATCAGAAAAAAAATGTTGCCGTTATTCTGTTATAAAAAGAATGTAATTTTATTCAACGCTATGTTACAAATCAAGTCCTAAATAATTTAATAGGATATTATTCTTAATTTACCATATATATGCTTGACTTTCAAATTAGATCTGATAATATCCGTATAGGATTTTCTGTAAAAGATCGCCGTGAGCGATACGTGTGCTTTTTGTTATACCACAATGTATACTATATCATAAAAGTAAGTGCCGTGGCCGAGTACAAAAAAGAGAAACAGAAATACAAATAAAAATGAATAAACAAGCAAATTAATAAAACCTTAAAGGAATATCACATCTAAGCAATGCAGCGATAAAGACTTTTAATTGTTAGCAGATTTGTAACTGTACTTTGACAGAAGAAGTGAGAGAGTATTTTAAATACACTAAAGATGCAAATCTTAAATGAGATTGCATTCACAACTCGCAAGCTCTCATGTAGGTAAATAGGTATTATTTGACTGGAGTTGTCTGAAATAAATGTAAGTGAAGTGATGCGAACCGGGTCGTCGAACGAAATGCAATGAGTCCCTAATGTTGGTTCCAGGCTAGCTCCGCTTCAGTCGAACGGCGGGAGAGCTACCGAACGCTCGCTATCCGCCTGCTCCTGTAAGCACTGAGCGAGAGCCTACTTATAAATACGTAACTAAATTGTAACAATGCTTGTAATAATATAACGCAGACAATCGAAAAAGTTTTACTGAATATAGTTTGAAAGTGACGGCGATGAATGATATTAGGATGACTTCGACGAATGCATAACAGCGCGTTGCATCGGTGAGTGCAAAATGACATGAGTACCCATATCATTTACTTCGAAATAGAATAAAAATTCAATTACCCACTCATACGTCACCAAAATGTATTATGTCTGCACAAATTAATAGACTAAAATTTTAAATAAATCAATTTTATAAAAAAAAATCTATACGCCAAAATTATTAAAACCACTTATGTACTGAACTTACAATATTTTTCATGTAAAATAGGTTGGGTTTTTGTTTTAAGAAATTTGATGCCGTCATCATGGTGAAAATGTGCATGAGAATCATTTGAATATAATATATATTTGTAAATTAAATTTTCAGACTTCACTAATCTCAAGTCGATAGAATCCATTATTAACCATTAGAAAGAAGAACAATAAAGTGTGGGGCCTCTGTAATGGAGAACTTACTCGCCTTGAATTAACCGAATTTGATTTACATTTACGTAGCTTCTAAGCTTGTAATTCTTGTTAATAGTTCGATTGTCCTCTATCTAAAGGAGCATGGAAACGTTAATTGCCCTACTGAATTACGAGATTTTTTATTAGAATTGGAAATATGCAGCCTAAGCAATATTAATACAGTTTCGTAGGTTTAACCATAAAGTTTAGTTATATAACAAGCGTGCTGAGTTTCGCTTATTAATCTTTGCCGTAAATGATCTATTTTCTGTATATAATTTACCGGTAAAGTAAACGTGTAGTGTTTATTATTAGATTATTTATTAGAAATTAGACGATTGAAGCTCAAAACTTCTAAATATTAGGAAGCAAAACTCGTTTTGTAGAATAATTAATTACAGCATTTCTCTGCTATAGAAATGGTAGATACTTTCTCATCGAGTCTTGTTTTCTAGGCTACAAATATTCCTAGCAAAACAATAAACGTATAATACCTAGATTCGTGCTACTATATAGAAAAATAACCCGATAAACACACTTTCGCTTTATCACATCCCTCACCTTTTTTAAAAAAAAAACAGTTACGGTTTATCTGAACTTTGACAAGCAGTCACGATTTTTAAGGCTCACCTATATGCAAGTGACTCCTTTACCTCCATAAAAAAATAAAACTGCTTCTATAATAAAAAAATTATTAGAATTTTGTGGCCGCATTAATCTCCGAAAGACATTCACACAGACTCAACCCTTCTGAGAGTACAATACTTTCCGTGGATTCTTTGAATGTTAATGTTTTCGCATAAATACAGAAAAAGTTTATAAAAAGTTTTTTAGGTACCTCAACAAACGGGGTTGGAACCAAACTTGGAAATCGTTTATGATCATAACATATCGTGCTAAACGTGTTTCAGAATTACTCACGAAGCATAAAAAAAACTTATTTCGTATGCCATAATTTATGTTTTGACGTATTATACAGATATACAATCGTTCGATAATTTGTTTTTGCAGCTCTTATAAAAATACTGTAAATTAAACCACAAAGTAATTTTGGTAAATTTCAAGTACTAACGAAATACTTACATGAAAATATTTTTCACTACAATTATTGCAATTTCTTTTTTGTTATTAAAAACTAAGTTAAAAATGAATGTATATATTATGAAAATTAGGCCCAGTTCCACCGGTTATAGATAAATTTCGGAAAGCTTATGTGACAGATAATTTTACGTAACTTCCACATAAATTGTGTCAAACCATCTGTCAGTTATGCTTTTAACATAAAGATGTGTTTTTACGTCAATACTTCTCCAACTTGAATGGTAGATACATATACGTACATATTCACATAATTCCACACGATCTTAAAAATAATTTCCTGAGTAAAATAAGTTTTTATTAAAACCATTATAACAAAAGCTACGAAATGCATCGTCATAGATGACAAGAAAGCTGAAATACCACTTTGGTATCGTTTACTTTACGCTGGCTGGAATGTGTTTAAAAGACATAATTCTACAGAATAGATAGAATATAATTTTCTGTCTTTGTGCTGTGGCCCTTAAACAATATAACAAATCAAATCGCACAAACTGTATGATCGAACAGTTACTGTTTCGATATAGGATGTCTATATTTCTATAACAGTACAAAAATTAAAGTTCAAAATTGCGATAAGTTTCAAATGGGGATTGAAGAAAACTACTTCTGGACTCAAAAATAATCGATTATACGATAGAGTCTCACTGGTAATCATGATGTTGTACAAGCTTCGTAACCAGCCATCGATATCAACTTTTTGTAAATGGTGTCAAGCGCTATAATACGGTATATTTTAAAAGTGTCTCCTATTAAATTCTCTCCTACTACTATACTATACCTACTCCTATTTAATTTCAAAGCTCACTTTTAAACGCTATGATTCTTGCTTTATGGTTTTTCAATGTAATTTAAGTAATTATATAAAGTTTAAATATAAAAATAGGTAACTAGTTAGCCACTTTAGGCTTCGTTAGCGCTAATTAGGATAAGGAGCCAAAACTTTATTAAATGTAAATTTAGCTGCCCGAAACTTCATTATTTCTTCGTATCTCTAACTTTAAAAATAACAAACTTCCATTATTTTCAGGGTTTTTATAGCCTTATACACTCAAATATAATGTGGCTTTCTATTAATTAAAGAATTTTCAAAATCAGTTCAGTAGGTTCAAATATCAGTATTAAATTATAATTATAGATGGTATTAAAATAATAATATGTAAAATTTTATTCTAATCTTTGAAACCAGCTAGGCAATTGTATTGCCCCAGGCGTTCTCATAAATAGACTTCTTGGGAAAATCTTCAGTTTTGTGAAGCTTATGGCCTCCGTGTTAATGGCGATAAGAATGTTTACCCATCATTTTAGGGTCAAAACGTTATCGTAAATAATACTTTTTTTTTTTTTTTNGTTTGGGGCTCAGAATCCCCCACCGTCGACTCCCTGACCTTCAGCAGGAGACCAGCTATCTCCTCCTCCGCTTGACTCTCGCCGTCCGCCCGAGCCCGTCTATAGGATTCCGCCTTGGAAAAGGCGGAACCCGACGGGGCTGAGATTGGCGTACGTGACCTCCCTCTGGCGTTGCTGGGGATTTTAGGAGGCAGCATCTCCTGAGAGAAGTCGCTCTCCCCATCCTTGGAGCGACCTCGTTTACGGCTGTCTGCCTCCGTATCCATAGGCTCTACGGCCACTATAGCTCCACAACCAGCGCCAGCCGCGCGAACGCACGCGCCAGCTGTGGTGGATTTGGAACGCGTCCGTTCCGATCTTCTTCGGCTCCCAGCGGTCAGATCGACTTCTGGGAGCCTCACTGATATAGGCGTTCCTGACGCCATATCCCCAATAGACGAACAGTCGTCTACCTTAATGAACTGCCCCTTGGCATTTCTTTGCGTCCTCATCGTAAATAATACTGCGTCAACCCAGTGTGAGTACCTACGCTCCTAATCCACTGGCTCTATATAAAAGTGCGTGCGTACAAAGTACACATATCAGAAGTGAAACTTCTTAGCTCTCTCCCACCTCTCGCTCCATGGCACTGTGCGTGATACGACAATCGCTCTATCTCACTTTTTCTCTCGATCTTTCTCACTTGCTTGCTCCCTACTCTCACTCCATCGCTAGTTGCTTCATGCTGCGTTCGCCCTGTCTTACTCTCTCTCAATCGGTCTCGATCGCTCTCTCTCTCTTTTTCGACACTTCCGTTGCATACTTGTGTGAAGTTACATTTCTAAAAATTTTACCCTCATGCGCCTAAAGAAGTTTCACTTCAAAAAACTTTTACACTTAAGTGATAGTAACTAAATGTAAGAGGATTAACATAAAAGTTTCACGAATTTGAATAAATTTAATATTACACATCACACGTGAATGGTTCCAAAATCGATAGTTCACAAAGACCTCTTTCAGGGTAGACAGCTCTTTTTTACCCGACTATGACGAGCCAAAAGGAAATTAATAGTTTTGGTAGTCTACGTATGTTTGTATATTTCACCGTAGCGCCTAAACTACGGAACTGATTTTAATTAACGAGGTATCAATAGATTCATGATAATGCCTCGGTGACAAAGGCTATAAAAATGTTCAAAAGTTTTTACGTCGGGTTATAGTTTTCTTAACTGTTTCTTATTTATGATAAAGGAAGTCTAACGAGTAGAAGGCCACCTGATAGTATGTACTACCATCTACGGGTACTTGAAAGTCTCAGAAGTGTGGTACCACCATTTCAGTTCTCCGTACCTTCAGCAACCAAGAGAAGGGAGAGGGGGAGGGTTTGGTCTTTGATTACCATACTTACCCAGTGAAAAGCTATAAAAGCACTAAAAGTATGAGCAGAATCTAAGAGTAGGCGTCACCATACTCATTGCGAATGCTGACAATGCAGCATCATGGCCCACCCTATCACGGTATATTAAGATGCTTCGTCATTGCATTTTTGGGCCTCCGGTCTCGCACTCACCAAAAAAACACGATAGCACGAATACATTCATGTTAGACTTGCCTTCTGTGAGAGTAGTACCACCACGGTCAAACCATCAATCAAATCAGTGTGACTCTTACTACCTATACACACTTTAAGTCTTCAATCTTAAAGTGTCACTATATTATATATGTTTGTATCAACAATGAAAAATAATAACTTTATGCACGAACTTGCGTTGTACTAACTATGTATACAATCATACAGTCCTAAACAAAAGAAAATAAATTTAAATAAAACAACAAAAATATTGGGTTGACGATAACGGAACAAAAACGAAATAGACGAGGCTTGTACTGAACAAAAAGGTTGGAATAAAAACGTGTCAATCATGATCAAGTGCACCGAGAGGGATTGTTTTGACAAACAATTGGGTTTGAAATATATTATATATATGACAAAACGAAAATTCATATTCATATTCGTGGATTTAAGCGTAATAGTTACTAGTACGTGGATATACATATCTCTAGCGACGAAACGAAACGAATTCCCTCAGCTACTTTAGAATAAAGTGTATTAAATCGAAACGCAAAACAACTTTTAGAAGGAAAGCAAATTTATAAAATACATTTCCTTGGCTTCGATTCCATGTTTTATCAAGTTTTTTAATCATCATTTTCATAATGCTTCTTAGAGACACATTTCTTATAAAGATTGGTACTGGAGTCTAAGATTTCGTTCTGCTAAAAGTTACTTATCACTTAGGAAAATTAGGATTTAAAAAGTAATATAATCTAAAATATTTCTTATAATCTGATCGGTTTTTGGAAAAAAACAGTTCTAGGTACTTTGGTTCCTACCCGTTCCTACCCACACGCTTGTTGGAGTGGGAGGAACGGAGGTCGAGGTTGGTAGGCACATCAATTCAAGCACATGCTCCCCCGTGTTCGGGGGGTGGCGGGCTCCCTACAAAGGCAAACTACCCTACCTAATGAAGGGGGTCCGCGGGAAGAAGTTCGCCGCCTCTACGGTGCGGATTTACGATCCATGGCCCTCTATGGAGCGCCGGCATGGGCCAAGAGCCTATCGGCCTCCTCACGCTGCCGAGCGAAGCTTAATGAAGCGCAGCGGGTTGCGGCCATTCGGATTGTACGAGGGTACCGCACCAACTCGTTGGAGGCAGCAACAGTCCAGGCTTGTTGCCCGCCTTTTGATATCCTGGCGGAAATGAACGTAAAGATCTATGATCAGATTCGTACCCTCCGCCGGGGTGAGAGCGAGGAAGGCCAGGACAAGCCCGAAATGCGGCGGAACGCTCACCGACAGACACTGGAACAGTGGCGCGTGTAGACGCGCTGTTGGTGCCGTTCTGCCTAACCTCGAAGCTAGTCGACCAAATCGGACGAGACCTGCCAGTAATCATTGCTGCCATACTGCGGGTGAGTAGGGCTGGGGCGCAGTTATCTCTTTCTGTGAAACCGTAATGATCCAGTAAGAGACCGCTGAACGGGATTAGGAGAGGGCCGGTGCCGAGCGTAGACAATGTTGGTGGCGATACCAACCTCCAATAGGACCGCAAGCTGCCAGAGAGTGGGGGCCTCTGGCAGCAGATTAATTGCTGCGGTCAGCAGTACACGGACGGACCGACGTACGGGCAGACCACTGGTCGCAAAACTGCATCCAGTCCGCAACATGTAATGATTTGGCCGATAGGCATGGAAATGATTAGGGCTTTCTCCCGGATAGGGTCAGGACAGGGTCAGGATAGGCGCGGCGTCATTACTGGAGAGGACCTGAAATAACAAATTCCGAGTCCTCCTCAGAGCCCTTTTGGGACCGGCCGCCGGGGTGGTTTTTAGTGGAATCACCACATTCCTGGCTAATCAGTCCCCAAGGGGCCGGAGATCCAAATTTTCATGCACAGTCAACATTCATATTTACGAAAAATGAAGATAAATATTAATATATTCAAAACCTAACGCGCTACAGTTTCTAAAAATGTTATTATTCATTTCGAATGAAAATAGACACGATATTAAAGTATTTGTTAATGGTGTGGCACCAAACTTAAGCCACATGGAATAATTTCTACATTTAGATATAAAGATATTTGAATTATTAGAATTTATTAGATTGACCCGCTCTGACCTTCCCTTCCCCAAAGGCCGGCAACGCACTTGTGACGGCTCTGGTGTTGCGGGTGTCCATGGGCGGCGGTAATCGCTTACCATCAGGCGATACGTCTGCTCGTTTGCCGCCTATTCCATAAAAAAAAATACGTCGTCCTGCATAAACTACATACTTACATAGATATTCATAGTGATTAACGCTGAATGATGCCTTAGGGATGTTTCGAAATAGGAACGTATTCGTGGTACACAGATGTCGTTTGAAAAGTAAATGACAAATTGAATTTCAGTAAAATTTTATGACTACTATTATTTTTTATTCTTAATGGGTCTGATTAGAAATATTCTGGATGCAATATAGCTTGTTTATTATTTGTTTTTAACGAGTTTATGTGTTTATAAGTTGATGAACACTTATTTACGTAACCTACATGTTGTAAAATAACCAAATATGCTGCTGCCTTATTCCTCATGTTTTTTTTTTTATGATAACGAATAAGTTTTCAGTGTATTTCGTATATCTAATTTTGTCGTAGGAAATGTTTTTCCATTCCCAATAATTTTTAGTTGTTAATAAATATTTGTAACTTGATAAAATGCATAAAAACATTGAATGGAAAAGAAGTTTAAAATTCAAGTACGAAGTTATAAGTAAATTGTTCACAAAACAATTAATGTTAATAGAAACTGGTGCAGACATTTTTTGTAGTAAACTTTAAAGCCCAAACCAGGCTACTGAGTAAGTACCAAAAAGGAAGGGTAAAGGTGTATTTAATACAATTATAAACGGTCCTTGGGGTTTATGTTTAATGCTTAAAATAGAATTTATATTTAATCATTCTGTTAACATATAATTCTGTGTGTAAAATATTATTCCCGCCAACGTGTTTAATTTAGATCGAAATGTCTCTATCTAGGCCTAAATCTCATTTCTATTCTCTTCTCTGTTTTAAATGATCTAAAATTCTCTAGTATATTACCTTTTCAAAACTATTTCAAACACAGTCTACAATGGTCTATAGTTTTATTACCCTTCTGAGTAACAACTAAAACTTTTTCAATAGATGTCTAGGAACTCACGTTCACGGTCTGAATATACGTTATGTACTAGAAGGGGCTAAATACAGCTCACAAGTTTCTCACAAAGGAATATTCATGCAACATTTGTCAAGGCTTTAAATTTCCTCATATATATGTCTCATCTTAAGTAAGTATACAATAATAATTCTCAGACTAGGTTTGCAGATTATATACTCTCGAATTTCTTGGCCAAAAGTACCTAACTTTGACAGGATTATTTATACAATTACCTGTCTCGCTTGAAGCTTTAATTTTGTTTTGTTTATTAAATCATTCAAAAAATGTATGTATCATATTATATTTTAACATTAATAATATATTTATTGATGCACAAACAACATGATTACAAAATACCAAAATACACAGCAGAATAATTATTTGCCAATGGAAATTTTATTTTTCAATGGAAATGTATATATGTAATTTGTGTGTATGTCGCTGTTTTATTTATTAGTATTAGCATGTATTATGATATGTGATTTTTATAGAATTCACTTTTAACCTTTACATTTTTTTTTCTTCTTCTTTTTTCTCTTTTCGCACCTAACTGCCCATGGATTCGTATTTGTTTTTTTTTACAATTTTTTTTTTCTGTCCCAAGTTTGTCTGGAAGAAATTGCTTTTTAGCGATAAGGCCGCCATTTGTATACGGTAATTCAATTGATGTACTATGTAAACTATATATTTATGTAAACTGTTATATTTGTTATCCAATAAAGTGTATTCTATTCTATTCTACAATATTTTTTAATGTTTTTGCTTGCTAAAGTGACTCTACTCTGCCTGGTGGAAAGCATAAGCAGAATTTGGATTCTGCTTATATGGTAATCGCCATACATATAGTAGACTATTTTACTTTCTTATATTTTCTACATACATTTACTAACGCTATATAATTCTTAAATATTTAATAATTTTAATTACCAATGCATCATTTAGCAAAAGCTTAAAATTCTTTTTTTATCCTTCTACGGCGATGCCAAGAGGAAGGGTTAATAGTTTTGACAGTCTATGTATGTTTCTTTATTCCACAAAAATAAGTTATCAATGGATTCGTAACAATTTCGCAACCCGGATAACATAAGCTATATAAATCTTATCAAAAGTTTATAGTAGTCGGGCTATAATTTTAACTTTTGCTAGTCAAATAAAAAATGTATCTTTTTTGTGAGAGAGTGGCATCAAGTATATCACTTAAATTAATCGAATGGTGGTTAGTATTTTACTTAATGCTTACAGAAAAGTAAGTTAGTATTTAACACTACAATGTGAATATGGTTGGTTCTCTATGTGTGTCTGAAGCAAAAAAAGATAAATTGTTGTCTCAAACTCAAAATACTAGCTAAGGTCATCATCATTAATATCGAAAAATGAATTCCATCTCTAACAGGGTAGTTGATACTTCAATCAAATTAGTTACTCTTTATCATCTGTCAAAAAGAAAACTTTGTATAAAAAATGTACTAAATGCAAACTTGTGACGTCATCGTTTTAGATTACTCAATTGAGCAATATATTTCAATGTTTAATATGTTTTATGTAAACATCAGCAACCAATTGTGTCCTTGAGCCTTTATATTACAAGTGTGAAACAAACACTGGCTTGTTCAATGCAAGCAATTGTTTATTTGATTCTTCGAGCAACGCCATCTATCGAGTTACATTATAACGATATAAGCAAATTGTTGTAAAGAATGATATATTTTCAATGTTTATTTGATTATAATTTGTAATAGAAATGAAAAGCTGTTTTGTAATATTCGGTTTAATGAAGAAGACATCTTTTCATCTACCCTATTTCCTACGACATTGTTAATTAGCGTCAGAGCTGTCAAAGTCTCATTATTAATAACTGTTGCACTTCGAGGCTTCTGTAAGGCGATTGGTTAGATATTGAATCAATTATGTGTGTATTATGACATATAAAAACTTCTTGGTATTGTCAAAGCATTAAGAAATATTAAAAAATGGGTAAGCAGCATATAGTTATTTATTAAAACTACAAAAATATAAAGCGATTACAACACAACAAATGATAACGAACATTTAACCGATTTTAAATATGGCGCGGCGACCTGTCTCGGCTAACTGCGTAGTAGATATTATAGGTCACAAATATGTGAGCAAAGAAAGTGTTCCCTCACTCTCATAACACAATTTGATGGAACGGTTATCCGACACCACCAAGGAGAGATAGGACGCAGGATTGACTGCTTTACGTGCTCTCCGAGGCACGGGGGTTAATACTTTCAACTCCGGACTGTTATTAAGCATTTCTATAATCAGAAAAACTCAATGACACTTTTTAACCTGACCCGGGCATCACACATGATCGGCAATCAAATATAGCAACCACTTTTTTCTTTTTTTTTACATGTGGAAACCCCCTTGGGCCTTCACCCCGCCGGGGCTTACGGCGGAGCGGTGTGTCGGTATCGAACCGATTAAAACTACACGGTGTGCCACTCTGCGCCTGAGACGGGAGAGATCCGGGAACCGCTTTCTTACGCCATCCGGACCCAGCAACCACTAGACCAATGAGGCATCAACACAACGAATTATAATTTGTCACTAAATATGACCGCGTTGGAGCTATATCTGCTCTCTTATTACTTAAATGTATTCCGTTCCGTATTGAAAATATTTGGAAAGTGCAGCTTAAATCTATGATCAATAAAATCAAACATACTAACTTTTAAATTTTCGCGTTCCATGGTATAATAATTATTTTCACGGGAATTAACGCGATCACTTATTTAAAGGATCTCTGATTTGCCGGACGTTTCGACAAGGCTGCACTGGCTGTGGTCACATTATTTATATATATTTCACAATATATATTAGTTCAAATTGTCTGTTTATATCAAACATAATAGTCATCACTCTAATCATAACTTGAATAATTGAAAAATAAATCCTGTTTACTGATTACGACCCTCTTCAATTTAAAGTTCAGACGTAGCTTTTCTGGCAAAAAAGGCTATTCATTCTCATAATGTCATGAAATAGCATGATGATCTATTACGTAAAACAAGCAATCTGACCGTCACCGGATCACACTTTACCATCTCCATGTACCCATGTATATGTATGTCTGTATAAAGTCTACCCTCTAACCACTTACACCCGCATAATACAGTCAGCGATAATTATTCAGCAAGCGCACAGCTTCAAATACATTTTGCCTAAATCGTTCATTAGTGATGTGATATACAGTAATAATGAATTCAAACCAATGGACTGTTGTGATTCAATATTTGCATTTACAACAAAACTGATTGACGATCGTGAAGCCGAGGGTAAATTGGACTCGGGAACGTAAACATGACCGCAAACAGTTAATTTTTCGATTCAAAAATCTCTAGTATTAATATTAGGTAATATGTATTAGGAAAACTAGGATCTACTTTCTACGGAAAGACCTATCCCCAGTAATGGATATCAAAGGCTAATAATGCACTAGGTTATTCCACTCAAAAAATCTTTTAGAAAAAGTTCGTCATTTTTCAACTACAATAAATCATATAATCCAAATATCTTTTAGGTAGTGAAGTACATTTTATAGTGTCTATATTCTTTAAGCTGAAGTAATTGCTTGTTGTACTTGTCATATCGAAGGGCATTTCAAAGTATTTTCTAGAAGTCCTTTTGGAATATTTATAAGCCGTGGTTGATTAGGTGAATAGTTTGGTAACAAAATTAAGAAACTTTGATTTGTACTACTTTCTAAGCTCCCTATTCAATTTGAACTGAATCTAAACCTATTTGTCTTCTTAGCTATGAAACGTAAGATAGTACAGAAAGATTAAAAATATAATTACTGCTTTATGGATGAATTGCTCAGGTAATTATTTTTTACTCTTTTTTACTCCCAGATCTATCTTTAGTAGTTTCACTTTGATATTTCGTATTGTATGTATATATAACTATATATGTTTCAAATAATTTTAAAAGCATGTCATTAGCAATATTACTAATATTATATATTTATTATACAATGAAGCACATTTGATTGTTTTGTTAACTGTTTGTAAAACAAAATCAATAATACAAACTCATCCGTTTATTTAAATCACATATTTTAGCTTACTATTATTTCTTCCTTCTATATATCTTCCTTAAACATTCCTAAAGCTCAAGAGAAATAACTATTCCATAACTAGTGTATGCCTGAAACGTTGTAAATAAATAATTCAACTAATCAGAAAAAACGAAACGAAAACGGAGGCTAGAAATGTATCCGGCAGACGGCGATAACCTCACCCTCGTTATAATGAGAGAACTTAGATACATATAGTGGGCAAAATGCGAGAGTGTAATATACCACCGCCAATATTTCAACTTCAGAGATATACAGCACTGTATATTATATTTAGGCTGTGAACGAACTTCTGGGATGTTATTAACGATATTAAATATCACGTGGTGCACTATAAAATGTGTGTATTATATAAGTACACTATCTAAAATTATTCCGAGAGCCTATTCAGTGATTCTAAACTAGTCAGATGAATGACAATTAATTGTCGAATAGTGCATGCCCAAATCTGAAATCAGTAGTCTCCGCAATATCATTTCAGAAACGCATAATTGACTTTCTGTTGCGCCATAAATTAATGAACAACTGGGTACGGTGTTGTTAATCTTCAATAAAGGAACCATCCGGGGTCCCTTTCCAAAAGCATTTACAGCAATATCTAATAATGTTTGTCCTATATCTTTAGCTTGTAGAGTTTGGATACTCATAGTTATTATTTGTATACTTATAATTGTATTAAAAATTAAATATTTTAGCATTTTATTTATTTAAGTTTAATCTCCTATTTATTAGTATTAGGTAACGCTACGTGTTTGCGTAGTATTTGGTGGTTCGTGGGTTTGATAGTTAATATACGCACAACGTTTATGTTATTTTTTCTTATAGACATCCACAGACAAACACATCCAATTTAATTGCAACTCTATGCTGATATTTTAAAGACGTGTTATTCTTCCTAACGTAACGCTTTGGAGGGCCTACTTTCATCGGCTTCTGGGCAAATTTAGAGCGAATGATCGATATCTGTGGAAGGTCATATCCAACGCTCCAAATAAATCGAAAGACCGGAAACCTCAACAGGGAAGGTTTAATTTTAATGACAGCACTTTAAAAAAAGCCTAAATCACGGCCATCCCATATGCTGTTATATTTTAGAAATGATGAGATAAAAAAAATGTTTACAACTGCATAATACATTATAAGTAGTACATCTGTAAAATTATACTTTTTATGAACAAAATTTCAAAGTTTGAAAGAACACAGAATGAATAGTATTTCAGTACTCCCCTCTTCAATAAATTAAGACAGCCGACTGCAAGAAATATGTCTTTAATTTAACTCTTACATACATTACCTCAGTTTATCACATTGGTTAAACGCACGCTCAACACTAAAACATGTGTAGTTTATATATATAGTGTATATAGTGGAATCTACTAATTTTATAAGTGATCCCATAAATTTAACCTCGTATGAATTCCGAATGAAATTTTGATTTATGAGTTTACTAGCTTATACCCGCGACTCCTCCCTGTTTCCACATCACGGTAAAGATTAGCCTATCCTATCAAGAAGCTAAGTATCGCCGTAACAATTTATGAAAATCGGTGCTAGGGTTTAGCTGTGAATGCGTAGGTAAATGTCAGAAAGATAGACAGGGTTACTTTGGAATTAATAATATTACTAGCATGGATTTATTGAAATAACTAGTTTATGCACGCGGCCCCGCCCGTGTATATGTCGGTTATCGTGGCAAATAGTAGCCTGCGTGTTATTCTGGGGATCAGCTATATTACAGTAAAGTTTCATCTAAATCCGTTCAGTAGCTTTTGCGTGAAAGAGTAACAAACTTTCACGTTCATAATATTAGTAAAGATTAAGTGCCCACTGCAGAAATACTTGCTAATTTTATAATATTGGAGTCCGTGCGATACCTACGCTGGTGATCTTACAAATCGAGCTTTATAGTATATCAAGACGTGATAATGACCTAGACTAAACTAGTCAAGTGCTCAAAAACTGCATTCTACGAAACAGAAATAAGTCTGTTTTCTACCCCTACACCAAGTGTATACCGTAGTGTATAGGTCTGATTTCTATGATAAGAAACATTATACAGATTCGTTCCAGACAATGGTTTTAACGTTTTATATTGATAAAATTGGTAAACACAAAGTTTTAAACAAATGTTACATACAGTCAAATATGTATGTAGGCGATGAAACGAAGGAATTTTTTGATACTTCATCATCGTCTTCCTAGACTTTATTATTCTCAAGATTTGGTTCAACCGGTTTTACCTGTGTATCAGTTTTTACACGGAGGGACTGGCATCGGACCTCCACAATCCTGAGGGTGAACTGAATTTGAAGGATAAACTAGATGTCAGTATATTTGGGAGTGGTCCGGATGGCGTAAGAAAGCGGTACCCGGATCTCTCCCGTTTCAGGCGCAGTGTGGCACACCGTGGTGGTTTAGTGGGTAGTCTGGCGAGTCAGTCAGGAGTCCCACACAAAGCGAACCACCTGTCCCCGGGGGGGGAGCGAAGTGCGTAAAGGCATTCCAACACGTGAAAAAAAAAAAAAAAAAGATGCCAGTATATTTGAGGGCACTAACTTCCCAATAATGATTGCCATAGATGTTCATGACAAGCGGGACCGACAGCTTAGTGTGCTCTCCGAATCATGGGCGGGAAACACCGCTATATTCCATACTCCGGGCTTCTATTAAGAATTTCTTGTAACCCAACAGCAGTCCGACTCGGGAATTGAACCCGATACCTCTTGATCTGTAGTCGCTCACGCTAACCGCCAGACCAATGACACTTGTATGTAAATGTTTTTAGTTTCTTTTTTTCATCATCATCATCATAAGCCTATCGCAGTCCACTGCTGGACATAGGCCTCTCCAATTTCACGCCACTTAGTTCGTTCTTTTTTTATTGCTTTAAACTGCTGCGATCTCAAATACGATTCTGACACGTGATATATAAAATATTAATAGAATAATATAAGAAATAATAATGCTATGAAATAAGAAATATTTATTTATTTGGCTGTTTTCAATGTATTGTATTTATTTTTAAGAAAGCATATATGCACTTCGATTAGTTAACTAGCTATATATAGCCACCTAAAGTACAACATCTCCTCGCTTGGGACCAGATGGCGTTGTGTGTTAGATATCCGAAAAATATTATTTTAGAATACCTTTTTATAGATTTTGTTTGTAGATTCAAATATACAAGGTCTTTCTTGGAATCTTTGATACCTAAGAATCGCCGACGTTAAATCATTATAGTCCTGTCAAAGGTGACCTGGAATATATTGACTGTCGTGATAACGACGCCATGCCATCCATATACTTATGTATAAAATTTAATGACCAATAATAGTCCCTTATCAAATTCCATTTTCAAACTGAAATGAATGAACCTAATAGTAAATAATTATTTCTTTATAATTCAGGTAAAATCTTCAAGATGACGAGAACCACCTCGCCGCCATTAAGGCTGCTGGAACGGTTCGCGAACAGTACCCCCGCTCCTAGTACACCGAGTACTGCTACCGTCGGTACCCCTGCACCAAAAGCCAATGCCAACAACAAGAGACCAACGCCTATCGTCATATATCCTACAGGTAAAAACATAGCAGATGGATTAAAAAGAAACATCAACAATAAATATACAACAACGGCACAAATAAGCACGCAATTGTAGTAAAATATCATTTTATTCTGTATTAAATATATATATATAGGTTATAGTTAAACGACAACAAACCTATGATTGTGTTATTTCACAATTATTAAAATGTCACAGATATGTTTAAAGTCAACTTTGTATAAAAAACTTACATGTTTCATAGGACGATTTACATCAGACGAGCGAATTCTCATTCTGTTAAAATGCTGACTGTTGTCTGCATTCCAAAAAACTCTATAGAATATTCTAAGAACGCTTGCTTTCTTGATATAAACGGCACTAGAGCGCTCGAACAGTTCTTGGTTTTCATTCTTACTCGTTGCTATTTTGATGTAAAAACGCTGAAACGAGTTTTCGCTTACACTAAAAGATTAAGAGGGAACGCTCTTGTTCTCGCTCTAGCTCTATGTTCGTTTAGTCTAAACCCACACTCAGGCAAATGTTCCTCCCATACTTCACTATCATAAACATTTCACCAAAGTTTGTGAGTGATATTGACAAACATGTCTTTAAATGTTGCCACCTGTTCGCTTTAATCATCAATCTCAATCAAGTATAGTTTTTCTGGGAATATAACACTGACATAAAAACAGTGTTTTCTTCGTATTCGTCTTTCGTATTGACAACTAGTTTTTATCTGCAGCTCCACTGGCGTGTTTATCAGTTCCAAAATTAAAATATCTCCATGCCAAATTTCATCATCAGGCTGATGATGATGATGGAAATCGTTGGAGCAATTTAGCTGTAAAAGCGTAACAGATAGTTTCTTTCGAATTTATAATATTAGTATGGATAAGTAGACGATTTCTAACTTTCTGAGTAGACTTATAGTTTACCATATTGCCGGTGGTTTGTGCACGAATTATAAACTTCTTTTACGTATATATGTTGATGATGTAAGAATATGAAGTATGTCAGTTTTTAGCACTAAAATCAGTTTTTACATTAGTTTTGGTATACCTGTACTACTACATTTACTCTAAATGAAGCTGTACAAACGTGACATTCCCTTATAACCCTTTTTGTATGCATAGGATTGAGCAGCTTGTGAATTGCCCCGTTCTATTCCCACGGCCTTTATACTTTCTGACAATGTCTCAGAGGCTTCCGTCGTGCTATAAGTTAACGATGAAAGGCGGGATGAACAAGGCTCAAACGACATATTTATATGTATCTTGTACTAACAGTTACATTATCCTATAATAGTTTTAGTAGTAGTTACTATATGTAAAAGCGAATTTCTTGCTAAAATACATTCTTAATTCGAAATATTTTAAGACTTTTAATGAAAACTTTGAAAAAAAAAAAGGTACCGTACTGAGCATCAAACCTGTGTCGCGGTGATGTAAACTAAACTAAACCATGTATGTTATAGAATTTTTGTAGGTATTTTAGTATCTAAAAATAAAATTGAAACGATATAATAACTAAGAACGAAGCGAAATGTTTACTTACGTTGACGTGGAGCAGTATCAAATAAATAAATCAGGCACAAATGCCACTCTAACTATAGAAAACATATTTTCGATCGCCACATTTTGACTTTAGGGAAATAACAACCAACTTATTTGTTATGTAGGTTTTACCTTGTGTCTTGAAAGTATGACAGTTGTAAAGATACCAGATATTAGTTCGGTATATAAATTTATTCTGCTTTAGAGAAATCTTAAGAGAATTAACCTTGGTAAAGGGGAATGTTAAGGGTATAATTAAAATACTATTATTATAAATCTCAAGAAGTCCTTGATCAGCAAAAGAATTAGATCATTAGGCCATCCGCACCGTACAGTTACTGATTAATGGTCGTTATCTACACAAGTATATACCGTAGATCTTACTGGATCGAAAGTGTCCATCTATCATTACACTATAATTATAACTTAGGAACGTTTCTAATAGCTAATTTGACTTGATGGGAGCCATTATTCATTTCGAACAATAAACATAAACAACTTCAATGAATGTGCTTTGGTTGGCATTTGAAATATTATTTACTAAATTACAAACTGGCTACTAACAGGATACAGATGTTTATGATTTTTTTGGAGAAATTTAAAATACATCGGCATATATATATTTACACATAAATAAAAAGATACAGAAACTAAAAACTTTGCTTCGGGAATGTTCTGTTTTCTGTTACGGGATAAAGGCTTCGGAAAGAAGACAACGGATAGACGATGACTCGAGTTCCATGATTTTTATTCACCCAAAAAGTGTTCAACGCGCCTAAAGAAGTTTCAGTTCAAAACTTACGGCAACTAATACTCTCTTTAAAGAGCAAATTTTACCTATTCTGATACAGAATGTTTCAGCTTTTACCCAAGAAATATAGGCCATAAAAACTGAGTACTCTAAACTCCCTGCGTTCAAAAATATATGCTTCGTGAAATTATAGAACGCTGAGATCACGAGCTATTTCTGTGTTACGTTACTTTTTATGCTAGGCGATAATAACCGTAACTATAAAGTAGTGTATTGTATCAAAAAAAAGCGGCTAAGGGAGAGGGAAAACTTAAAACAAGCTCTATAGCACTTCATCAGGTCAGGGTAGTATAAAAGGACAAGAACTCCTTTCTAAGTAGAAACCTATGTTCTATAGTAGACTGTTAAAGGCTGTTGATAAATGAAAAAACTAATAAACACAGTATTGAATACATCGGATACTAAAATAATATTTTTCTTTTTATGTATGCACCGGTTGATTGAGAGGAAATGTCTCGTCTTTGCTTTTATCTACATTCTGAGAGAGAATAGTACAAACAGGCGGTGTCTTCTTCAATATTGATCTTATTTATCATAGACGAGTCTCGCATTCTCTTGCAGGGGCCTGGTATCCATATCAAATGTACCACATTGGATATAAATGGAGTTATGTTAATATATATACCGTGTAGGATTATATTTTATGTTGATACGACTCGGGGCTTATGCTTTTATAAAATAAGAAAAAAAAGTCATGCTAAAGCATAACTGAGTTTAAACCGGTTTAGCACCCAAGGGTGCTTGCTTTTTGCTAGAATTTCTATCTAAACAAACTAAGAAAACTAGTATCAAAGAAGATATCTTTAACTGCTATGGTACGATCGAAATTATGATATAAATTATCTAAAGTATGAACACCTAACTTTCAATTCATAATGTTGCACGCAGTCGGGTCAAAAGAATATTCAAAGCAAACTAGTTTTCAAAGACATAGCTCTTATAAATAGAGCTATAAATATTTAATATCCACCTCTTACTATCTGAATATGTTAATTAAATTCAGTAGTTATATTCCTACCAAAACTTATTCCTATATTCGCCTTACAAAATGCGCTCAGATATTTGAATTTAAAAAATAATTACCTTTATGCTTTGGGTGAGCTCGCTAACTTTAGCGACAGTCCAAGAAAAAATATTTATCTGTAGATTCATTTTAAAAGTTATGGCAGCGAGAGTTTTTAGTTACCTTAAATATAAAATTGTATATTTTATATACATGACCAGTATTTATATGATTAAACTAGTGTGGTTTTACTATATGTATATATCTATCGGCTGAAATGATCTTTCGTTGCAAGCATAAAAAAGAATGATGGAATCCATACTGACTTTTGAACTATACCCATGATATATTACTCTATTTATGAGACTTAACGGAATTACATATTAGATACAACTTTGGAAATTCCTAACGATTTGACCAGGTCTCACGGGTCGCGTTTAGACACCAGCATAATATAACTATATAGTACTACACCTGCACCAAATTGACAAGGCTTGTACTAATGCTGTCTTGGAATCATTACGGATATGAAATATGTTCTATCCTATCCTGACTGTTTAGTTGATATAAAACAATATTTATCGGCGATTTTTTAAACCTGCGTATTGATTGTACAATTCATGATTGTTCAGAGAAACGAAATTAAAGGCTTTTTTTAAGAATAGAGTAGACCTTTTGAGTACTGAAAGTAGGTGTGATATAGTGAATTGCGATTATGAATGAAAAAGACCCTCCATTTTTATCAACCATATTGGTTACCACCTGTAGGATATGTCGAATTTCTCCATTTCCAGAACAATTTTGTACCTTAGCAATGAAATGGGAAAATATGAAACTATTTAACGAATTTCAATTCTCAAATACTGATTATTAATCCATAATAAAAAAACACTCAGAGAGGTTTGCCTTCACATATTTTTCTTATCAAAAAATATGATCAGCTTAACTGTTTTGTAAGCAAGCCATTAAAAATCCATTACAAGAAAATAAATTCAGATTTTGAGCAGTGGCTACATTATATAAATATTATGTTATCAGTAGTACTTAAAATATTATCTAAATCATTTCTGGACCTAATAAAATATTTAAAAAAAATTAATTCTTTGACATTTATATTATCAAAGGTAGTAGAGCCACGCTGATTTCATTACGAACGGGCGGGCTCGACCGGGGCGGTATTTCCCTCATACAGAAAATAAACGTAAAATGACAAAATACGTGCTATCGTGTTTCATTGGTGAGAGCGAGACCGGAGGCCCAATGATGTAGAAGCATCACTAGGCCGCCATGGTGTGTGTCACTATGGTGCATTGTTGCATTGCCTGCATTCACAATGAATATGGTGATCACCACTCTTGAATTGTACTTGTGCTTGCACTCAGGCTTAGTACTTTGGCAGGCCAAAACATTAAATAAAAGGAAAAAAATACCCCAGTATTTTTTGAGCCAAATAGTCACAGTACATCTCTTATTATTTTCCCTACATCTCTGAAGATAGGAAACACTGCACTCATAATTCACAGAATTTACACATATTTAGAATCTTAACACTTAGTCATTACATGAATTCAGATATTTGTAAATCCGTGTAGCATCTCTGTGAAACCAGTATTATTTTACTTTTAAAGTCAAATATCATCAAAAACTATATGCAAATAATTCTATCGAGTAGGCTAGATCTAAATGTAAAATATATTTCTTCTTTTCAATTTTAATTCATACAATTTTAATATGTCGAGTTTTAAAATCGACACACAATCTCAAAAATTCTAATGAGTCGACATAAATATAGCTAAACTACAATAAAATGACTCACAATACGCGTTTTCTTACTATAGCCTCACTATTCCACCAAGTGCTAATTTTTTTAATTCTCATGGATCATTACTATCTGTTTATTTTTGGCAACTCAACAATGGATGTTTCAACAAGCAGCACTCAGCTATCACTGTATTTCTTATACCATAACAAAATTTAATAGATTCAGTGTATGTCGAGCCACGTGCAATATAAGGTTTCGTAGATTATTACAATTTTTTTAACGAAGTAATAACTATATCTACACAATACTTTATAGTAATTAAGAAAGCCAAAGTAAGATCTATAATGATTTATTTTGACAATGAATAAAAAGCCTCAGATTCCTTCAATGTTTTTAAAAGACCTATCCAACGATATCCCGCATGACGTGCAACGGTATCAACGAGAAAAAAATAAATCTTACTTCGTTTAGAAGTATTAAAAAAAATGTTTATTTGAACGCATTAGCGTGTTTTACAAGAAGAACTATATTCTATCACTTTACAGATTGAACTAAATCGCTGATAAATAGACGGACAGACCTACTCATGACGAAATTTTTAAATTATCTTGGTAAGATCACAAATACCTAAAAAGTGTGTGACAAGCAATGCGTAACATAAATAGAACTATTAGTAATAACATCAAATTTACTTAATCTTAGCTCTACATACCACTCATCTGAATGCTAATTACCAGCTAGAATCTCGGGTACTGAGCACTACCCAGGCTTTTGTGTGTGTTTTTAAGTGAAATGAATCGTAAAGTTTTAATATGTTAACATTGGTACATATTTAACTGCACCTGCGAGAAATGAAAACAATTTATGCAATATAAATAAAAACAGTTCTACCAGCCACTTTTATTAGTAAACTTTGGTTATTGTGATCTGCATTATTAGTGTAGTGTTCCTACTTTGGGGCAATTTCATCTAAATTTATCGTACTTTTCTGTTTAAGAAACGTCTCAGAATGTTTTTCGGGGGAAAATGAAGCTTATTGACCAACTACGGTAGTTTTTCAATTCGTTTATTGCTTTCCTTTCATTATATGGGTGCTTAATTTTGCTTTTTCTTAAATTTTACCCCATGCTTAAAGTCCTAAATGTTAACTACTTTGCATATGATACCCAATTAATATCAGATCTTTGACTATGAAAATAAATCATCGGAATTTTCCATTGTTTCAGTAACTCCGGAATCGATTGTGGTGCCGATTGTGTCGTGTATATTTGGATTTCCATTGTTAGCGCTCACCGTGATCTGTTGTCTTCGGAGAAGAGCCAAGTTGGCTCGGTAAGTAATTGGTATAGCTCTGATTTCTATTTATGTTGAACATTCAGCCACAAGTAGGCCAAGGCATGTTAAAAATCTCGATTTTGCCAATTAAAGCTTTTATTCAATTCACTTCAATTAATAATGGGAGGTAATGTATTGCCAATAATAAGGAACATAATAATTACTTAGATGCTGAAACTGGCACTATATTTAAAAAAAAAAAGCAAAAAGAGTAATAGACGTTAATTGGAAAGCGATGCTCAGGTTATTTTGATAAATTGAGAAATTATTTAAACCATCCCATTCCAATCTTCAAGCCACTGTTCTAAATTAGATAAACCTTAAATAATTCAAAATGTAGGATCAAAGGAAATAAGTTCGTATGAAAGATTGACACGGTACGATAAGACCACTAATCATATAACACACCGCTTCTAACATACGTACGTTCCTGTTTGATTTATTTCTTGTGTTCAATTAGGAGAATAATAATTCAATACTAATAGTAGTATAGTAACCTACATTCTCGAAGTATCTCGGTAACTAGGCTTGTTATTCAGATGAAGAAATGAACCTAGGAATATTGTAGAGCTCGTGTCAGAATACATAAAGATTGCTTTTATCCGTTGCTGTTGTAACTGTCAGTAGCAGACAAGTAATTTGAACACAATTTACTTTACTAAATATATACTTACTAAACGGTAGCTTAAGGCTATTCTCAGCCAAAATTCTTAAGTCTCCAATATCGTCTGCTTTTTTTGTGGTTTTCATCCTATGCAAGTAGATGATAATTGACTTTTTTTTTGAAAAATTTCAAATTAAAGCATTTGTATCACATATTTTTATCTTTGCACGGTTCAACTACCATATATACGTGTTTCTAAATTGGTATTACAATATCGATGAATAAAATGAATTCTGCATTCGCTTATAGCTAACAATTCGCTTTTAGTTTTTATAGTACAATGTAGCAGCTGATGAGGTAACAATGTCCCTGCCGTGGTTCGATTTACATCTGTTCGGGTTGGTGTATAATGTAAATAAAACACGTTAAGTTTACAAACCATTTGTAAATGCATAAATGGATGTAATATTTTTCTTCGTCAGCAACGGTTTTTTAGAACTAAGGCAACACTTTCTACTTTAGCTGACCGTTTTCAGAGCTAACTATAGACATTTTTCTTGTTAATTTAGATTATTTAGTATCTATAAATATTTCTTTTGAAACGAATTACAAGAAGTTCGAATACATTAAGCTATTTTAGATTGAGCAGACAACATATATAATTATAGAATGGGAAACGATAGTAAAAGTAAGTTTTTGACTGATATTATGATAGTTTTTACATATATGAAGAATATTTATAAATAAGGAATAATTATTATTACCATTAATCTTTTTCCTTTTTTTATTCATTTGTTAACAGGTGGATGGTGGACGATTATGTTTAAAATTATTCCAGAATTTATAACCTAATTTAATTATTAGATTCTTACAATGTAAAATATTCTCTCTAGTTATTATAATTGGATTATACCCGTTCTAACTGAACAGAATAAATTTATTATACTTAATTTATAAGAACTGATTTAGAAATAAATCTAATTCAGCGGGAAATATATTCTATCATAAAATACGTGCAGACGGCTGCATTTACCGATGAGTATTAACAATGTGTACTCCTGCATTAAATACCTTTTATGGTTCAATACAGGTAAAAGTATGTAAGACAAGTAGTCCCGCTTTATAAAAAAATATATAAGTATTCAAGCAAGTACGATTAGAAAGTGTTACAAAAACTTAAAACAGTTGTATGACAACACGAGACTTGTCAACCCTAACGCTCCCTGCCTGGGGCTCTAGCCAACTTACTGAGGAACATTAAAACGGTGTTGACAATACAAGAGTACTTTTCACGCATGGCATTTTTTCATCTATTTATGCTAATGTTATAAAACTAGCACAGCTAACAAACAGTTAAAGTGCCAGCGTAAAAACTATGATAGTTTTTACGCTGGCACTTTAGCTGATTTAGTTCTGAACGAGGAAGTTATCAGGTCTTCAAAGCGTATTAATATTTGTAACTATCTAAAAACGACCATAAACCTTTAAACAATCATAACTTGACTACACTGTTGGCCTGGTGGTTTCAGTGGTCGCCACACCGCTTCCTACCGCGCCAAGTGTTGTGGGTTCAAATCCTGCATGGGACAACACTTTGTGTGATCCATAAATTGTTGTTCTGAGTCTGGGTGTACTTTGTGTCCGTTTCATGTATGTTTGTAAAGATCCCCGCGACACAGGAATTTATATTCCTAATGCGGGAGTTGTCAAAAAAAAAAAAAATAAAAAAAAAATGTTATTAAATTAAATTAAAATTATTAAAAAAATTAAATTAAATTAAATTAATTAAATTAATGAAACTTTAAATGTCAGCTCTTCTGCTTTCAGTATCATAAAAAAATATAATAACAAAACACATAGCTTTAACGTCATATCATATGAATTAAAATCACGCATATGGAAACCAATTCTCTAATTGAATACTTTGTACTGTAAATCCTTAGACATACGCGTAGTTAATATTTTAAAAATGTATCAGAATCATGAAAATCAAAAAATAAATGGGATTATGTCGGATACTAACTCTAAAACAGTAACAACAATTTATTTAAGTATCGTCTTTACCGAGTATTTCTTGAACCATGAAACGCCTTAAAGTCAATTGACTACCAAGATTTGCAGCTACAGGGCTGCAAGTGACTTCCTTGGAAGATTTATGTAATACAATATTTTCAGAGAACGTGCAAGGCGGCGTAATTGCGAATTGGATCGCGGGGAGTTGTCAGTGGTAAAGCTGTCTCCTATAAAAGCGAAGCCTCGCGCTGTAAGCTTGGTTCGCTCACCGCGGCCGCCCCCAACTCTGGAACTAGATACAGTACTCGAAGAACGATCAGATCCTGAACAGACAACAGTATCACAAGTAAGCTCATACATTTATCATAGCATTTTGCATTCCATTAACCTAATTTTAAATTATTTTTATATAGAACTACCTTTTTTTTAACAAATACAGTACTTATATGTACTATTTACAGTAGTATTTTATTCTTCTTGTTTGGCAGTCCAAACAAGAAGAATAAAATACTAACATTAAGAAGAACTCAACACATGCCTAAGTTTTTTTGAATTCTAAAATTAATAAAACTGGAACAACAAGTCTTAAATAAACCTTCATTTTCTTTATTTCCTAACACAATTATGCGTTTGAAATATTAAAAACAAAGTTGTCGAAAACCGCGTGAATATCTAGAGCATACTAATTTATGTCAATGATGTCAACTTGTATGAACTGATATTCATAGGTTTACTATGTCAAAACAGTCTTTCCTTTCTAAAAAGTTTGAAATATTATATCAACGTTATAATATTATAACACCTTTCATCTTGAACCAAATACTATTCCTGAAGATTGATTGACATAATCGACATTAAAGCTAATGTAAAATATTGATTCAACAATTTCATTATTTTCTTAGTTATACAATTATGTTATAGTGTTGAAATGTCTCAAATAAATGTTATTGAAATTAAATTCTATTCAGAATTTAGTTTTAGCTTTTAAAGTCTTTAAATTCTCTTTTAAAGTTTTCTTTTAATGCCTTTGTAGATAACGTAGCTATCCAATCTGGGTACGTTGTAATTGAAATTTACTTTGATCCTAATTTCGTTGTAATTCTCTGTGCCATGTTTTAAATGTTACAAAAATGCCACTGCAGGCCTACTCCATTATGAATTTTACGACCTCGCTTTTATGACTCGTACTAAGGACATAAACCTTAGTGTTCTAGTAATCCACTTTGAGTAAACGCTGATGTAATTCTTTGAATGTTACAACCTTTATTAAATTAGGTACCATCAAATTGTTCGGTCTTTCAAACTGATGTTAAAACGGATAAGAATGAAATTAAAAGGTTTCCAATAAAAGTTCATCACGCTTTCATTGATTTACCAAAACAAAATTGGCAACTTAAAAAAAAAATATAATTTCAAAAATTTCTAAAACGTCTAAAATCATTTAATAGTATAAAGTATAAAATAATGAATCTTACCCTACACTTTCAGCAAGTTTATGTGTATGTGTAATTATTTCATAGCCCCAACTTGTAAATTTATTGCAATCGCTATTAATTCCTGCAGATATGACACGAATACTGTCAATATAAATTAATATTTCAGAAGCGTGTAAACTTTAACGAGTACTATAATGTTATGTTTTCCACTGTGGTATTCTGGTCTACTGCGTGACATTTGCCCCGTCTGTTTGAAAATAATTTTATATTTATTTAGTTTTATTTTTGAAGGTGGAGATAACACCTGACCGCGAAGTGGGAACGATAATATTCGGAGCTGTGGGTGCAATGGGCACGGCAGCAGCAACGGCTGTATGTAACAGAGACAGCTAGCGACGTGGCTCAGTGCAGCCCGGAGCACGCTCGCCGCTTTGGGCCGCACTGACAAGCCAGCCGCTCGACGAAGACGACCCTGATGAGGATGAAAATACCGGAGACGACAGCTAGCAATTCGACGAGCGCTCTATCGTAGATATCGGCGAGCGCATGAAACTGTTTCTGGACATTCCTCTTAGATTCTAAAATAGTGTTACCTCAACCCTCGTTATTCAATGTTTATAGCTACTTCTCACTACTTTGAACTTCTTGTTCAAACACAAAATACAGATAAAAATTAAAATTTATGTGTTAATTTTAACGTTAACGAATAGATTATAAAACAGTATGTATAAAATTTTTATCATTTATTTAAATTTATAACGAACGTTAAATGGTGTATATATAACGTGCCGTGACGTTCACGAACGTTTAAATTTATGCTTCGTGAATTGATTTTCCTTACAGAACCTACAAGTGTGCACTCTCATGATATAGAATAGTCTGTTATGTAGATGTTTAAAATAGCAGTGTGCTGGTCACATCTGCCCTAGAAAATAACCGAACATTGTACGAGTTTAGTAGGGGCCACGTATAATGAACCGTGACGTGGGGCGAATCGTTCGTCTGGAAGATAAGGTAAAAGGTTCAACGAAAACTAGGAAAGGCCTTTGTAGATTACAACCATTAAAAGATGCGTATTGCGAACCTGCTTTTAATAGTTTCATCCTATCAAGTTATATCTCAACATTTAATCTTAATTTCAATTTTAAAGACGTTTTATCTAAAATCTTTATTTTGGAAATCATGGAGAATTGTGTATATAATCGTTGTCAATTTGTGAATGTCAGTTTAAATGTACATTTATAACTTCGATCTACATTACTAGCCATTTTATTTTAGGATAAAATAAAAAAATGTAACGATAATTTGAAAACATTAACAGGACAAACTTTTATCAATTTATTTGCACAAGGGCAAACAAAAATGCATGAATTGTAACTCATAGCTAGAGAGAATACAAGTAGAAACTGTAAATATACTGCTAATTGTAAATAGTGTGCACTAATATGAATTGCACAACGACATTAGTTTCGAATGCATTTGTGCAAAGCACAAATTAAGCACTGGAAATTTTAAAATAATTAAAAGAAAACATTTTTGTATAAATATGAGCACAGTTTTAGGACTATTTGAATGAATAATAGTCGTTGGACTAACAAAAAGAAGAAATTTTGTAGAATACGAGAAGGATGTAATAATTCAGAAATGTTAACCTCACTTTAATAACATGGCGCATTGTAGCCCTTAAGTTTAGCAGTTTTCAAAAGGGAGTAGTAGGCGAATAGGTATAATGCGACCAATTGTGAAACCGAACAATGTAATGTCCTGTTATTTCGATGTGTACTTTATCTACATACATTTACGGCTTATTCTTGTCTGTATGCCGATTGCCGATTTACTAGTTATTTGATTGTTATTAATGTTACACCTGTGGGACTTTGTGACTGTTCAAATTGGCATATTACCATATTAGCTGATTTTAAGATTCTGCAATGGAAAATAACGGGATCGCTTAATTTATTAACTTATAAAATCATGTGAGCTAAAAAGAAATTATTCTACTACAATAAAAATATTATTGCTAAACTCAAAATTGGACAAACATGAAATAAAAATGTAATCTATTAATGTAAAGAGGACAGGCTTGAATCAAGTTGACTGCGAGCCTAAACTGAATGCGTACCTCAGCGTAAAACCTTTTTTTTTAATATTTCATGAGTGCTGCTTATAAAAAATCCTTCTCTACGAAACATTGAATTAAAAATTGATAAGATTACCTTACTTAATTTCTAGGATATGAAGATAATGATCTCGACAATGACGGTAAATATTAAACCTTTCGAGAAAAAATTTAGACGGATACGTAGCCACTTACAATACATTAACAATAGGCTTACGACCTGCGTGTTTCAATAAAATTAACCATAGTTTAATTGTGTAGACACATAAATAATATATTTTATTTGAATACATAAAAAGTAATTAATGTAGCTCAAAAATTATTAAAAAAACACGTTTACAAAAATCGTTTATAAAATATACAGGTAAAATTAACAAAAGCGTGCTAAAAATTAATAATTTACCTGACATGGAACGCGTTACGTGATTTTTAAATCGTTTTATGAGAAAGTTGAAGCTGGTGTGCTACGACAAAACTAAATAAGCTAAATTAACTACATGTTATCGATTTAACTATAAATAATGTGTCATGTTATCGGCAATCGGCATATTTACATTGTTGTACGGTAAAATAAATGAAATTAAAACCGAATTTTTATTCGTAGATTGGCTTTGTAGAATTTGTAAATATAGAGAGAAGGAAAAAGATAGCTACTGATATATCAGAACGAACGTTATTTCAGCTGTTTAATGTAACTGTTAACAAATAGAAATATATTTATATTACTAAAAATAAGAACTGCTCTACCACAGAAATAACGAAAAAGTGCGAGTTTGACCTGAATCTCGACTCGACTTAGGGGTTTAAATTTATATGTAGATAGCTCATTCATCTCGGGAAACGATTCTCGAAAATGTTTTCCCGTTTTTTTCTAATTTATATTTATTAAACTTTAGTTTGCCCAATTAATGATGTTCCTTTACAAGGATTTGATCGTCAATTTTACAAGCGGAAAGTATAATCTTGTAATAACATTTACGTTTATGAATTTAAAAAAAAGATTCAGTTTCAGATAGTACTTGTTCTGTAAGACTACGTTTTTATATACTTTGTTTCGCTAATAAAATGATAAACTTTATATAAATTTAATTCAAACTTATCGTCTTTATTGCGTTGGCTTACAAACTGAACTTTACAACCGACATTAACACTAGTATTGTATTTTAATTTTAAATTCCCCCAGATAATATAAGATTAGTTTAGACTAAAAATCCAGATAAATCCCCTAGGGCATTCTACATACTACAAAAAATACCCTTGTTTTTCAGTTAAAGAATATTAACATGGAAACAAACATATTAATAACCCAGTGATCCAAAAGTAACCCTTTTATACTTTTCCGTTTGAACGGAAACATAAAAATAAAAAATATACGTCTACTGATTATGTTCAGTTTTAATAGGGTTACAATATAAAATTCTCAAAGTTTATTCTGTGTTAATATTTTTTTCTTTTTGTTTTTACTATTTTTGCTAATTCTGAGTCTTATTGCCTACTGTTGTAACAATCACATCGAACAATTATTACTTGATATTAATAATAATTTTCTTAGTAACTATATATTATATTTATATATAGCTTAGATGAAACTAGAGCATTGTTTTATTGTCAGAGGTCACTCGTAAACCAACAGTAACCAACAACATATTAAGTACGACCACTGAACACCTTTCAAACTAAAAAAATCATTCAGTTACATAAAAATAGATTAATAATATTTTGTCTACATATCGTTGTTAATAACATAATTGGAATGCTTACTTCAATTATATTACTGAAATAAATGAGTTGAACATCGAAAGATTAGGAACCTACATTTTTCAAGTGCAATATTTGTGTGTAACCTTTTGATAAATAATGTCCTAAAATTAATCATATTATGATTGATACAACTTTGCAAGTAAACACTTTCATAATTTTGTATCTAACCATCTAACCGCTATTTAAAATAGAAAATTAAAATCACAGAATTGTCAACGTTAATTCCCATAATGCGGTCTCCGACAGTCAGTCGCGCTAGTATGAAATGTAGTGTCAGGGTTGCCTTCCAAAATGTTATACATATTACGTAGTATTGTATTTTATTTCAGATCTGTGTACCTTTTTATGTTGAAGAAGTTTTATTACACGTATAAATTTAGCTGGGTCAGTGTTCTTTTAATAAATAAATCACAAATATGTATTTGATTTTTATTCAACAAAATATATATTTTCAGATAAATAAATATTTTCGGACATTTTAACACACAACGCCATCTAGTCCCAAACTAAGCAGAGCTCGTGCTATGGGTACTAGACAACTGATATTAATACATATATACTTTTTTTGTAAATATATACATATTATACATAGAAAACACCCAAACTCCGAAACAAATATTTGCAGAATGATCTGCAAATATTTGTTTCGGAGTTTGGGTGTTTCGGAGAGTCGGACCAAATGTTTGTATGAACAAACAATTGGTCCGACTCAGGAATTGAACCCGAGACCTGTAGCACAGCAGTCGCATACGCTACCACTGCGCCACCGAGGCAGTCTTTTGTATTCATTTTCTTCTAAGGACTATATAAAGAAGAAGTTTACTAGTCATCTTAATATCAATACTTGACTGATAAACGATCAAGTAATTTCTAGCAACCCATTTAATAATAAAATTCAGCTATTGAAATATGTAGGGACTGTCATTACCCACAAATTGGCATGTTCCTAAATATTCTAGTGTGCAGTCATATGTTTCAACTCAAAAATTGTTGAGTTGTAAAGAATGGATTTTAACTCGTTCATATCCATATTTATCCCGTACATAGAAAAGTATCAACAAGTTTAGTCTTCATGGGTTCTACTCGACCTACATACGTATTCATGGTTTTTTTTATACTCACCGTGTGAACTTTATAACAGCAATGAAAAAAAAATACGTTATCTTTGCAATTTTCTCGATTGGTATGTGTATCTTCCATATGCACATAGTTTATTGCTGTTTATATGAGAGGAATGTGGCTTCTCGCTTCGGTCCGGCTGACGGCGATTAGCAATATACTCACAGCCCAGGCTTTTCTCTTTTCGGTGTCCGTTTTCCTCTTACATATAATGTAGATTTTTCATCTCCGTTGGGAGATTTATTGATCAATGACTTCCAGTGCAAGATTAAATTGAGAAACATGATGATTAAAGTCTATGGTACCTTTTTTGATGACTTGTTGGAAAATCCTCACGTACCTCCTGCTTTTTCGGGACTCAGGAGTATGTGGTGCTTCTACTAAAACCATCCTGAGGGCCGACCATATAATTTCAGGTCCCCTCCAAATCGACACCATTCCTTATCAAACCTTATCGCGGGGGAAAAACACTCCCAAGTCCATGATACATAGCCACGTGGATTGATTTTTTGTACGTTTTGTCAGCCGACCATTGATACCAAAGCAACGCATCACCTTACGCGCTATACGTAGTGTGTTCAAAAATTATGGCGAATTTTGTGTATTTTTAAAAAAAATATTTAATTATTCGTGAATATCTATTTTTCATGGGCATCTTCAGTTTCGGGAACAAGAAAATGTCACAGGGGGCCAGATCTGGGGAATACGGTGGCTGCGGTATCATTAGTGTGTTGTTTTTGGCCAAGAAGTTGAGAAGAAATTGAGCAATTTTGGTACGAATTTGGCGGCGACCCGTCTCTTGCCCAAATTATCGATTAAAATCGAATGGCACGAGCCAATCGATATGCGTAGGTCTTCGGCAATTTCTCTAACGGTGGTTTGACGATTGGCCAATGCCATTAATTTCACTTCATCAATTTTTTCGTCTGTTGTTGAAGTGCTCGGGCGTCCGGTACGCTCTTCGTCGTTCACATCTTCTCGGCCTTCTGAAAACATTTTGTACCATGGATAAACGTTGCTTTTGTCCAAAGTAGTTTCTCCGTAAGCCACAGTCAACATTCGGAATGCATCCGCGCAATTAATTTCGTTTTTTACACAAAATTTGATACAAATTCTTTGTTCCATTTTTTTGAATAGGTAAAAATCGAAGACGAACCAAAAAACGCGCAAACAAAGCAGATGTCAACAATTAACTGAACATTCAAAATTGCCGAACTTGTCAGCATAAGTGAGAGACATATGTACCAACATAACGCCTCAAAAAATCGAAATTCGAATATACGTAACCCGCAAAAATTCAAAATCCGTGATACTTTTCGAACACACCTTGTAAAATACATCCAGAAAATACTTCTTACTTAGGCACTGCTTTCAGGTTCCTGTCTAGGTATTTCATCAATTTCATTAGCTCTAGTTGACGATAACTAAAATGTTTTCTTCTGAGCCAATACCTAGTTTCAATATAAATGTCGCTTGACAAAATGAATGTGTTTTATAAACAATATATCTCGTAGGATTTTGGTAACAAAAGTTAATATCAGTGCCCCACTATGCTGTTACAAAATGGCGTACGTTTTGGTATTTCTATATTGGAATTACGTTTGAAAGTAGAGCGTTCAACTTATTTGCCTTCACGAAAAAATGTAGGGAAGAATTGAAAAAGTCATTTAGGAACCAGATATTGGATTATAATATCCGGATAAAGATCATATCAAAATATTATAAATACAGATATTATATCTGGACAAAGGTTATCTGGAGGCCGTGAGCGATAAGACCGCCTATTATAATACCTAATGATGAAATCCGTATATGTATCTCTGTAAAAAAAATCATGTGGTGTGCAATAACAGGTTACCTGTTCATTTTATAAATAAATTAAAAATAAATAGATTTAATTATTCTCCTTTTTCACTGTTCCTTATTTAAAGATTGTCACCAATGCTTGTAGGTTTTTCTTTTTAATCCAAAACTTTAATTTACTAGTGAATTTTGTAAAATTTACATGACGACCTATTCTATCTTTGCTTTTTCAACCTCTATTCATCAGAGTAACACGAACTTGAAGGGTAAAATATAAAATACAGTGATGACTGTATAGATACTTGACACTGTGTTTTTTAACTGTATAAAAAGCTGTGGATATACATAACTACGAAAGTATTGATGATTATTGATATTATTGAATTAATCGTTTTATCTGCTATCATATGTTTTAAATGTAGTAGTAATTACAAACAGACTGTTTAATTGTATGTACAAATGTATATAAATTATTGGAACAATGTATAGAAGTTCGAAGATGAAAAATATATGACTCAAACCCACTGTCATCACGCATAATAACACATAAAACAATATTGTTTAAAGTGACATATGAAAAGTTTAGCTTAGTAGTCTTGTTAAAAAATATATCTTTTTAATCATAAATTCGTTACACAGTTAAGTAGTCCTTCATCGTATGTCTGGTTATCGATATTCATGATGACTTTGCTATATCTTTTCAAAGCAATCGTGATTAGCATATTTCATCTAATGAATGTGTAGGACGTTGCGTCAACGAGTAATATCAAAAACAATATTTCTGTGCAAATATTATAGTAACATTTATTTAACATAAGTTTCACTTTAGCAGTTTATTCTTTTAATAGATGTCAATACACGGCCTAAAGTAAAAGTGCTTTACATAAATCAATATTTTTGCAAGGCTTAGTCTGTACGGTTAAGATTCGCAGAGCATTTATACTTATAAATAACGTATGACTAGGCAGCGCTGAAATCTTATTTCTTAGTCTATTTGGTTCCAGTTTTTTACCCATTTAAATATAAAAGTAAAAGAGTGCTCACTCATTTTGTTATTGAGTGATCACGATGTCAAGAAAAATACTTCAATTGTTAAGATGGATATGTTCAGGCAGGTAAAATATGAGTAGAAGATGTCAGCTAGGAACTGATTACATGACATGATTGGAATTTCTAAAAGAAGACGTAAGTTGATATGAAAGTCCTTGATTGATTTATCATTTATTTTACATATAAATTGTAGAAAGTCATATCTCATATATAGTAGAGATACATTTATTATTAAATAATTTAAAAGGTTTTGGTATGTATTTTTAAACCTAGTTAGGCATATGTGGGCTCTTTCAAAAATAATTAGTAAAATGAAAAATAGTTAGAATATAAAAAAAGTTTATTTACAGGTTTAAAAATATCCCCCTCCAATCCCAATGCACTTATGCATTCGGGCGAACCAGCTTTCAAAACATTTAAAAAATGTGTCTTGTAGAAGGTTGAAAAATAACCACCGCAATTCCTCGACGGCCTCGTCAGCAGTGCTAAATTTTATATATGCATATTTTTTACCTTGGGTGAAAAAGAATGCCACGGACGACGAATATCCAACTACCCGAAAGCTTAACGCAGACAATCTTCGCCACACCATGCACTAGAAACTGTTTTACGGCCTTCCAATGGAATTACTGCTGCTGATTCACTGCGTCGAAAAAAAACCGCTATTATTTTTTTAATAGCGCTCCGACCGCTAACAACTTTTGTGGACAAATCGTCCTCTTAAAACACCAATTGTGTGGATTGCTGAAATCCATGCATCGTGTTAGGACTGTAGCTATATATCCATGATTCGTCAGTTGTAAGAATGTGAGATACGGTTTGTAAAGTTCATCCTTCGAACTTTCTTAACATAAATTTGCACCAATCAACACGACGGCATTTTTGCTCATTGGTGAGAGAATGAGGTATCTCCATCGCGAAGCAAGTTTCCTAACTTTAAGGTTTTCATGCAGGTTGGTGGAAACTTCCTGTGATTAAATTTTTAGTTCAACCTGTATTTCAGGATGTGTAATATGTCTATTCTCTCGCAATAGCCAGTCTACCCTGATGACGTTTTCATGAATTACTGCAGTTAGTGGTCGGTCGGGTCTGGGGTCATCGCTTAAGTTCTCTCGACCTCGTTTAAATACTTGAAACCAATAAATAATTAACTAAGAAACGCTAACGCAGCAGCAGACTCTTCAAAAGCAGCTTGTAAATTTTCAAAATCTTCTCTTTCGTTTGATGATATGGCAATCAGCCGGATCAGCTATTTTTGCCAATGTCAAGTATTTCAAGTCTTCAATTCTAAGTCTTCGAGTCTTCAAGTCTTCGTCGTGATGGAATTAATGATAAAAAATATAAAAAAATGTGGAGACATGAAATGGGGACCGTCTTTCGCAAAAACAAAAAACGATCTGAAGGTACTTCTGTATCCAATAGAAAATCATAGCACGTAAAGCTGCCCGCGAGACGTCCATTTTTGCAAACAAGAATGACAGATAATCTTTAAACATATTGAAAAAACTACACATGAAAAAAGAAGAAGAGGAAGGTTTGTGTTGTAATTAGCCGTCAATCCAAAATAGTTTCATGAAAGAAGGGATTGTTTTATATTGTGGCTATAAACTTTCTGAACAACCTAGGTATTACTTTAGAGTCTAAAATATTTGAACGTCTAAAATGTCTGAAAATTTAGACGTTCAGACACCTTGTTATTTGTTTTTGTAGATGTTTGCCTTTTATGCTGTTTTAGTATCTATGATTTTCTCAATCAACAAAAGGATAAATGTGGACCAACTCCCACAACGTAATCTGTGAACATTCTGCTGCTAATATAGCTGGTAATTTGCTAGTGGCAATGACGTTGAGAAATTCGTATTTATGCCATCCATACCTTGATATTTGGCAATCCAATATACTTTCAAATTCAATACTTTAAACAACAACATTAAGGCTTGATATTATGCCAGAACGTATCATGATAATACATATGAAAGTGTTTTTGCACCAAAAAGTAAAGAATAACTTTTTTTATGTTGTACATTTTGGAAAAGATTTTTATTTGAGTTTTGTATAAGACAAACTTTTATATATTTTTTTTTTTCATTCATTCAATGTACTGTAAAGGTAGTAGATCTTCATTTTATTAGATCTATCGATCAATAACCACGAATCTATGGGGCGCAGCGTGTGTAATATAAAAATAACCTATGTTACTCTTTATATCATTAGCTTTGTGTCAGTAAAAGTTCCGTCAAAATCTTGTGATGATTCAGCAATCATTGGGCCTCCGGTCTCGCACTCAACAACGAAACACGACAGCACGAACGCAGTTATTTTGCATTGATTTTCTGTGTACCATCTCGGTCAAGACGGCCCGTTCGTGCCGAAATAAGGGTAGCTCTACTACCTTGAAAACTTTACTACTTGACTGAATTGATAACCAAAAAACCTGTATCTTTAATCAGATGGTTCGATACTTACAATGTCGGTTCAGATGCTTTGGTTATATTTGTTTAAACAGTATTGGTACTCTTAACATTAATTCTCTACTGTACGTTTAACTTTTCTTATGTGGTAGTGTTTAGTAATAAAAAGAGAGCACAACAACACATTCGAATAAGCTAATATTAAATCTAATAAGGTTACATAAATCGATATTCTGCATACAACAACAATAAGTCGGCCAAGTTCAAGTTGGAGTCGCGCAGAAAAGGTTCCATACCATTATCTATACATTTCAAGCGTCTACCAGTTGCAGTAATCAATATCGAGTAAAAACGAGCAAATAATCACGTTTGTTGTATGGGAGCCCCCTTAAATATTTCTTTTATTCTGTTTTTTAGTATTTGTTGTTATAGTGGTAACAGAAATGCATCATCTCTGAAAATTTGAACTGTCTAACTATCACGGTTTATGAAATACAGCATGGTGATGGACGGACAGACGGAAAGTGAAATCTTAGTAATAGAGTCCCGTTTAACACTTTAGGTACGGAACCCTAAAAAGCTACATGAAATAAAAAGTTCAATTTTTGCCGTCGCTATTGCATGGAAGTTTATTAGTTTCTGTTTACGCCGAACAAAGACACCACGGCATATTTTCCTGTGTGGAAGTAACAACTTTATACTGATATCTGAATAAACAGCTAGCAAATTAGTATAGGACAAATAAACAAACAGCATTTAAGTCGACATAGTTTAATTAGTTGAAAAACAAAGGTCTATGAGTTCACTTATTGTAAAATCGTACCACACACACAAATTAAATACAAGATTATCAAATGATAATAAATAATAATAATAAATATTTCGGACATCTAACACACAACGCCGTCTAGTCCCAAACTAAGCGGAGCTTGTATTATGGGTACTAGACAACTGATATGAAAACATAAATACTTTTTTTTGTAAATACATACATATTATACAAAGAAAACATCCAAACTTCGAAACAAATATTTGTAGATCATACAAACATTTGGTCCGACCCAGGATTCGAACCCGAGACCTCATGGACAGCAGTCGCGTACGCTACTACTGCGCCACCGAGGCAGGTAAATGATATGATGATACTATGAAGAAGACAATTGGTGCATAACAGGTGTAGCCGTCACAGTGGATTTTTTCAATGAATTTGTGATCTATAAGTAGTTTAACAGAGGATCAATAAAATACAAATATTAGGCACAAAGCACTAACTAAACAGCATATTAATACCACTAATGATTACCATGTTTACTCTTTTAGAAATAACGAGATTTTACTAGCGACTCGGTTTCGTCGGTTATCGCAGTAAAAAGTAGTAACCTATACAAACAAACAAACAAACAACAACCCATAATGTCCCACTGCTGGGCTCGGGTCTCCTCTCAGGAGAGGGTTAAGGCCATACGTCCTCACGCTGGCCAAGTGCGTGTTGTGGACTGGCAAGAATACGTTGTGGCTACGTAAATCTTGCCGTTGGATGTTTTTAAGCCGCCCGAAGGCCTCCAACTAAGCTTCATGACTGTTATCGTATGATAACAACCGGGACCGACTGCTTAACGTGACCTCCGAATCACGGAGACGCTCATGGTAACATGCCACCAGCGGTCACCCATCCAGGTACTGACCGCGCCATCGTTGCTTACCCTCGATGATTGTTTCAATCACCGAGTGCAACTGGGCTATGAGCGCCACCTAGTAACCTATGTCCTTTCTCAAAAATCAAGGTATAGCCATGCCAGTTTTTATATAAAATGGCTGCAACGGTCTAGGCGTGAAAGGTTAACAAACAGACAGAGATACTTTCGAATTAATATTATTAGTATTTACAGTAAGAGACATGCAATTTACACGACAGAATATATTAATTGTATACGTAAGACCTTTTTTAAATCTTAGTTTTAAACTTATTAAAAGGTTGGTACACTATTTAATAAAATTGAATGAACTTTAATCAAATTTTCATCTCCTCATTTAAAATAATTACGTGAGAGAAATTTTATGAAATAAATTGAAATTTAAAGCAATACACAAATCCGTGTCCGCCTATCTGCTGTTTATCCCCTAAAACAATATCTTTCGTTAAATGGCTGAAGATATTATTAAACTACGATCAGAAAGTTCTAGCGAAGATTTACTTAATGGGAGCAACGAGCGGGTGAAGTTGGAAATCAATGATAGGTTGACTTCAAACTTCAAAGTTAGGTAAACTTACTTCACAGCTTTTTGTCTAATCCAGTTAAAGTTTCGTACTAAATTTGCGTGCTACTGATACTTAAGCTAAATTTATTTCTATTGTCTTTATTCGAACTCCTTTAATGGAATACTGTCATGTTCAGAAAGAAAAGATTGTGCCATAACTTAATAAGCTAGGGATTGTCTCCAAACTCACGTAAAAGGTCTCAAACTAGTAGAGCCGGGGCGATACTACCCTCGCACAGGAGACCAACCTAGAATGATGGCATTCGTGCACTGTGTATGGTCCAATGATGCAGTATAGTAGGGACCACCGTTCCGCTTTGTGCATTGTCTGCATTCGCATTAAGTACGGTGACCAGTACTCTTAGATTCGACCCATGCTTTCCATCAAGCAGAATATATTCACTTTGGCAGGCTCATACACAAAAATAAAACACACCAGTAATGTCAATTAAATAGATTTTCCGTTACTTGTGGTTTAGCGGTACTGCTCTAGAGTTCTTTCATTTTCGTTAATTACAAGTAATAATTCAGATAACGACGGTTCAAAAAATAAGTTTTAACAATACGCCCAACTATTATTACGTAAACTTATTTGCAAATAAAAGTTAGTCATCTTGGAAAATTAGATGCCAATTAGACAAATGAAAATTACCAATTTGAAGTTGAAACTAACACGTTTGCCAAATGCCTCTGACTTATTATTGAAATATTAGTTACTGACTTATGAAATGGCGTTTTGTGTGGGAGCTTTCGGTATATATAATCAAAGTATATACCGTTGTTATCTATGCACTTTTTTCATCTCATAGGTAGTTCATTGATAACTTTACCAAAAAAACATGGGGGCGAGAATCAATAAACTCTCTTAAAGCGGTTTGGACTGCCACATCGATAATAAATGGATAATTTCTATTCCTTGTAAGAAGTCATCTAAATTTTGGAAAAAATGGTAATCTGTTGGAGCAAGGACCGGGAAGTACGGTGGATGTTGCGAGAGACATTTCAACTATAGCTCCTCTAGTTTAGCGGTCGTCAGTTGTGCAGTGTATGGTATAGCGTTGTCCTGAAGCAAGAGTGATTTAGAGCTATTGACCAGCCTCGGTTGTTTAGCTAGTTCTTCCATTTTGCTTTGCAATTGATGACACTATTGTCATTTCCAAACAAAATTGACATGCCATAATGTCAAACGATTACGGCAAATATATAGATATCTGCCGTAATCGTTTGACATTATAAGACACTTTAAGTTTATACGGCAGATATATAGATATCTGCCGTATAAACTTAAAGTGTTATTGGTGTTAGTTTAAGTTGAACATTCACCCCAGTATCACTCTAACTAAACCAACTAAGGCGGTCATAAGCTCAAATGAAAAAGCTTGTTTCAGCGAGTGTTCTCAGACCAAAACGAACCGCGTACATTAATTAGAAACGGAGATTTAGGGGAACCTTTGAAACCATAAGACATGTACGGTTCGGGATGAAGCTTGAGTATAACTTGAGAAGGGTAAAACTTAAGTGGCGAACTAACCAATGTTTTATGATTAATTTGTGCATTAGCTAGAACATAGGTATTTCAGATTGATTAATACAACAAGTCAAATTATACAAAAACCTGACTGCGTCAATATATTTTCATATTAAATTCAGGTTATTTAAATCACTTTTTTATATTTTGTTTTTTTTATTTTTATCTACCCAGTGTCACTCACGGCTAAGATGAATCTATTGACACCTCTTAAATGAAAAAACGTTTGACCAGATTTTAGAAAGCTGTAGTGAAGTACACCGGCAGTAGTCCACCAAACACTCACAAATAACTTTTTGCTTGGAACAATTCTTTTGACATAATACGTTTAAAGTACATAAAAAAACTATACCTACTTTAAAATTAAATACTTTTTCATTGTTTTATCCTGAGAATAACATATAATTTTAAATCAAAAAGCTCTGGCTGAATTTTATACAGGTTCTTTCATCCACCGTTTTTTTCATTTAAGTAATATACTTTATTTTTACTCTAAGATTTGATAGTCTTAACAAGAAACCCTCACCGTTTTGTCAAGTATTTCTGTAGTAGCATATAGAGTCCTAAAGCTAGACTTGTGTGTAATTAAAAAAAATAACAACATATTCCTGGCACATATAAATATATAAAATGTGTGGCATGTTCCGACTTTGACGGTTTCTTATTTTTAGCAAAGTTCATCAGAAACAGCACCTGTGATTTCTTGGTACCTTTTTCCTCACATTTTACAAAGGTTATAAGAAAACGTACACCGGGAATTACATATTTATGCCTACATAATTAATTTTCATTCCATTTTACTTACGGAAGTGCGGAGAAAACGTTTCTAATGTTTCTAATTTAACCTAAATTCTTTTTCATCTGTAGATAATTTATGGCAAAATTCGATGTCGATGGCATTTTAGTAACAGAAAACTCGTTTAATCATGCAACTGAAAAACCTCGATATCTCGGACGAAACGCATCAGTGAAACCTTGTTTGTTTGGAAATGTAAAAATTAATTTGCACAATATTTACAGATTGCTTGGTTCTGGTAAATTGAACTTGAAATTCAATGGCAATATTTGGTAAATGTATCGATTGTTATTTGTAAGAGACACCACAAAGCGGCGACAAGGCGGGCAAGGCCGTTTGACGGCCGACTCTGCTATATTGCGTGTGGTGGAATGCGCGCGCGCCCAATACCTGTAGGTCCGTCTGAGTTCGTGCGTGCATGCACGCATCTGATTCGATCAATTAAGAACGTGAGTTTCTGATAACACAGTTTTTCATGAATTGAAAAGTGAGAGTGCTCTTTGATCTTTCATAGTGGTTTTATTGGATGAAGTGGTTTATATGACTTTTTAAATGAGGTGAGTTCTGTTAAATCAACTGTGTTCGATCTTACAAAAATATATTATTATTCTCAAAATAAATGAAAAATGAGAACATAGCTGTAAAATAAATTAAAATAATACTAATTTGAAAGGCAATCAGTTTATTCAAAAACAATTTTACAAGTATTATTACTAAATTCAATATTTAAATCTGTTAACGATGATTGAAAAGTTTGAGCGCAAGAGAATTTATAATGTATGAATGTAAAAGGTGTGAAACATACATTAAATATTAAATTTACTGAAAAGTTTTAATTTGCTTGCCGTTAAAATGTCCCATTAAAACCCACAAATTAAAGAGCTAATCCAGGAGATACATGCTTTCATTTTCAACTTTTAGCAAATAAATCTAAACTTTTCAAGCATTTATTTAATATGTTTGTAAGTAGATACTGGTACATACTTTGTGTACGCCACTATAGGTTTAAATCAATACTAAAATTAGGAGAATTGACTAGCCTTAAAAGAATTCGAGAGCATAAATTAAAAAAAAAATGTCTATGTTTTAAATTTTTACCCGACTGCGAAAGAAGAAGGGTTATATATTTCGAGTGTATGTTTGTATATTTCTTTGACACGCCTTAGAGCCTACTTGGCTTTTCATTTTTTTATTTGAGTGGTGTCAATAGATTCATCTTAGCCGTGAGTGACACTGGGTAGATAAAAATATAAAAAAAAAAACAAAATATAAAAAAAATGATTTATAAACCTGAATTTAATATGAAAATATATTGACGTAGTCAGGTTTATTTATAATTTGACTTGTTGTATTAATCAATTTGAAATACCTATGTTCTAGCTAATGCACAAATTTATCATCAAACATTGGTTAGTTCGCCACTTAAGTTTTACCCTTCTCAAGTTATACTCAAGCTTGATTCCGAACCGTACATGTCTTATGGTTTCAAAGGTTCCCCTAAATCTCCGTTTCTAATTAATGTACGCGGTTCGTTTTGGTCTGAGAACACTCGCTAAAACAAGCTTTTTAATTTGAGCTTTTGACCGCCTTAGTTGGTTTAGTTAGAGTGATACTGGGGTGAATGTTCAACTTAAACTAACACTAATAATTCTTTAAGTTTCAGTAATCATAGATCGTTTATTAAGAAATTAAATTTAACAATCAGCTACGTAGAAAAGCGAGTAATGAATTAATATATAGTAATTACTAAGTTTTGCCCGTGACATCGCCTGTGTGTAATTTTTGTACTTAATACTGATCTATGTGCTATTCTGACGTGTAAGCTATATTACTGTTAAGTTTCATCTAAATCCGTTTAGTAGTTCTTATTGTTACAGCCATACTAAAATAATATAAATTCTAAAGTAATTTTGTTGGGTTTCCTATTACGCTTTTACGGCTAAAACGCTGCAGTGCTTTGATAAATTCATGCGTCCATCATTTTCACAAACTGTCACATTTATAATACAAGAAAGATGTTTAGACACATGAAAATTGGGTGGATCAGCAACTAAGTATAGATCGATAAGGTTCGAGGCAATGTAAAATCTAACTTACGTCTCGATTAGAAAAAATCGTGGCACTTAAATTAAATTGAGTGAATCTGAGTAATAAAACTAGTATACAGGTGTAGTAGAAAACAGTCTGTTCAATACCACATCATGGCATCAAATAACATAGAAATGGTTAAGTAGTGGGTTTTACAAAAGTTTGACCAAGATAATAATAATAATAAAGCTTTATTAAATTCCATTCGCCTTCTATAATACATTCTAGTTAAAAATTAATATAAATAAGTTATTTTTAAATAATTACAATTGCATTATGATCAAATTTAATTATTTGATTATGTTTATTATTTTGTCATGGCTTTAAATGGACCCCCTTCGGGTAAAAGTCTCCTCCAAGGACTCCATCGTTCCTTGTGTCTAGGCCAAGGATATTCTTACATTCATACTAATATTATTAATTTGAAAGTAACTTTGTTATGCTTTCACGTCTTAAAAACTGCACTGCATTAAATGAATTTTGAGATGGAGATACTTTGATTCTTAAAGAAGGACGCAGGCTACTCTTTACCACGATAACACAGGCGCGGGCGGATCTGCGCAAAAACTATATCACTGTCTATCAACAACCCATAATGTCCCACTGCTGTGCTCGGGTCTTCTCTCAGGAGAGGGTTAGGGCCATACGTTTCCACGCTGGTCAAGTTTGGGTTGGGGACTTGCAAGAATACGTTGTGGCTACGTAATCCGCCCGAAAGCCTCCAACTAAGCTTCACGACTGTTATCGTATGATAACAACTGGGACTTTTTAATCGAATAATCATTTAAAATCTAGTTCACGCCTTATAGAGGAAAGTGGTAATTCCTATGTTTCGAGTTCCCATATTCTAGGATCATCTTTATAGTTGTTCAATATAGTAATAACTTGGAGCTCCCTTAGGATGCTCTAAACATTTGAAACTACAAGCTATCTTAATACAATAATATATATGCTATGATCTTTAATTATGCATAGTCAAGAGCTATCACCAGCTAATCTGTTCTACATTTGTGCAAATATTTCCTATCAATACTACATAGACCTTGACTTTTTAGATAAGAAATGGGACTAGGTTAATTATGTATACTATTATGAGAGTTTGAATAAAATCGTAGGATAATGACATTGCATAATTGCTAATTTGACACATCGTAAAACTTGAATGCATCATTAATATTAAAATGTAAAAAACTGTAATAATTTTATTTGATTTATAGTTTAGCGTAGTTTATATAATACTTAATGACGTATTGCAACACCTTTATGTCCCTATTATAGGAAGTTTTAATTAATATCTGTATTTTTAGTGTGCATACACATGCAAATATAGAATTAGTTGATAATTGAATATGAAAAGGGTGAATGCTAATAAAGTGCATCAGTACCAAATGTGCAAGTCAATCTGGTCGTGACTGTAAGTACATGGTAGTCCTGCACTGCTGTGACTGTAATACTATACGAGTAACTGGTTGAATATCATTCATACTGACAGTTTTACGGTGCCTTATAGTAAAAGGCTAGAATGCTAATTGCACAGCTAATAAAACAATTTGGTTGCGACATAAACACTCATTACGTTACCATGCAAACTGTAATCTTTTAAGTATTGTCCTCTGAGCTTACTTAACATGTCTCGTAGAAAGTAAAGTTCTCATGCTCATGTTATACATGTATGTATAAATAGGTATTTATACATACATAATAAAATATTTTACAATATATTGACGCGAAAACAATAAAACACAATGAACAATCGTAAAAATATATAATTAATAAAATATATTAATTGAAACAGTATTTATGGTCATACTAAGTAGTCTGGCTTTAAATACTGTTACAATTAAAAATAAAGAAAATATTACTTTTGAATTTGGAATCAGTCATTTTTATTTTTACGATTGTTCATTGTGTTTTCTTAATTTCGCGTCAATATGTTGTGAAATATTTTGGTAAATTAAAATGGAGAGGGCTGATAAAGAGAACTAAAGTCAAAAAGTTGTAGACTCCTCGGTAAAAATACAACATAATCGTTTAATGCCTTACTCAATTGTAACCCCTACGTATTTATGTTAATAGATTTCATCAATATTTTAAGTAGGCATGTCGGTTATTGACTACGTTGATGTACATTCCAATTGAAACAAGTTCTGATGCAAGCGAAGTAATTTTAAAACGGAATTATTAATGTTAATCGTTGTTTATTACTAAATAGCGAAGTAATACACATGTTCAGATACAAGCTGTATAAAAACCTATTATATAATACGCACAATCAGTTTTTAATATTTATTGGATAAATAACAAAGTTTTTCTGTCTTAATAACTATATTATTATATTATTTGCTTACATAATTAGATCTATATTTCCATTCCTCAATTTTCCACCCTTCGTAGTAGAAGGATTTTTTCTTTGTGTGAATCCTACAAGAAATATACAACAAACTATCACCCGATTACTTATCGTACTTTTGATAAAATTTATGTAGCCTATGCCATGTATGACAACTCATTGAAAAATATCAGGTCAGTAGTTGAGGCGCTATGGTAGAACATACAAATAAAAATATACAGATCAAACTATTACCCTGGTTTTTGACTTTGCCGTAGTAATGTAACAATGTATGCCCTCCCAAATAGACAAAGAAATTTCCCAAATCAGTTAAAAATGACGAAGTCCCCTAGGACTAGCCTACTAATAAAGATAAAAAATAGAAACGGATTGAGAACTTTCAACTTTTTTTAAGTCAATTAAAAGTAACTAAACTAAATGCCAATGTTCTATAAAATAATGTGCCTATATTTGTCACGTGAGGAGTGATATTCCTTTTAACTGTATATCACTAAAGTTGATATTTTTTCCTAATACAAGGACATGCCTTACTGATTAACCAAAATTATTTCAAAATAAATGATTTAATGGGCAATGTCTTAATACGATCCTTATTTAGCATTTCTTATTTTTCAACTACGATGGTTGCGTCATATGTAGTTGTTACCATCATAAGTTAGAAATACAAAATGACTGCTTTAATACATGAGGACATACCAAACTGGCACCAGCTTTACTCAAGGATAAGTTGTGACCAAATAAAACTCTAAATAGGTTTAGTCTGAGTTGATAAATGACGGAAAAACTATAAAAAATACAACCGAATAGGTAACCTTTTTTAAAGTCGGTTAATAAAAAGATCTCTACATTATTTACTATTTATTGCTCGTGACTTTACTTGTGTTTATTTTTTAACCAACTTTTCCACTATAAAAGTTCATACTGCTATTACAAACCAAAGGCTTTTGTGATAATGATATCATCAGTACCATTATTATATGTTTAAAAATAGCTCCCTACGGCATGGTACTTTGTTTTACATTTTTATAGCAGAATGTACTGAAAGTAGAAACAATATCCACTCCGCGGAATGTTGATTTTGTAATATCCCCGCGGGAGCTGTTTTATGTTATTTATTCATTACCAGCTCTTTACTCTGTTTCCAAAAATATGTCTACATATTTAATGTTTATATATTAATTTAACTATTTCTCGTACAGCACTATAATGCTTTTTAAGAAGTATCAAAGTTGTAATCATTTGATGTTAAAGCAATTACAGTGTTATATTCGCCAATGCGGTAACATTTACCGAACAATAATAGCTACAAAAACTATTTTAATATACTATCTTATATCCACGGCTGCGTGTAAGTCGGCTATCGCGGTACAAAGCAGCATATGTCCTTCCTGAAGAACCAAAGTATCTCTGAGATAAATTTCAAAGAAGTTAGTTAAGCGATTTAACCGTGAAAGCGTATAAGACAGACAGAGTTACTTTCGAATTTATGATAATAAGTATGGAATATAGAAGTATAGATTAAATTTCATCATCAAGAAATCGCCTGAGAATGATCGAATAGTATCAATAGTCCTAATTACACAACGCTGGCGAACCTTCATGCGTACACAAACGTCAGAATATGATTGCTAAGTCATTTTATTTAGGGCGGAATGTAGATACCTAGTACAGAATACGACCACTATTAAATATATTTATTTGGCAAATGATATAAAAATTAAATTTGGCAACATTTGCTTCAGAAAACCTGGAGCGAAACTTGGTTTAAATGTTATTCCATTGTTATACACATGTATATATTATAGTTTTTTTTTAAGTTTTATATGATTCCTTTGGTAAGTAGTTTATCATCTAAGAATAATAACTTATAAAAAATACTTAGTATTCATATATTTAAAACTGACGCTTTGTTATATCTATATGATCGCTCGATTCTCAAAGGCGAAATATGTTTGCTCATACCCATTAAAAATTATTGCGAAATCTAAAAGGTTTAATACAATTCAAAGATATTCTCACGCCGAGCGCCCTACATCATCTTTTACTTTATCGATCTCTAAAAATAATTATATATATATATAAGAAAAATTGGTTGGTATACCATCAAAATTATTGGATAATAAACTTTTTTAATGTGAATCTGTAGACGCGGTAAGCACCCTAAAGATACGAAAATACTAGAATTTTTTGTTCAAAAAGCGAGATATATTAACCCACAGCAATCCTATTGAAAAAAAAATGTTTTACTACTGTGTAAATAGTACTCGTAGTATTGCCCGAGCTTGGCCTCAAAATCGCCAACAGCGTTCATAAAGAACTGGTTTCAGATTACCAACTCGAAATATGCACCAATTCCTATACCAATTCAGTATAATTATGTATATTAAATGCGTCCCCGACCCAATGATGGTCAAAGTGCTGTGCTAAATTGCTCTTCACGAATGGCTTGACCATTACCAAACCTTTTTACGTAACAGAAGGGTAAACATAATCCTTGTAGAGCGTCCAGTGTATATGCTCAATGTTAGCACAATAATTTTTTAATTGAAAATTTTGTTGTGTTTTATATTTATTTTAAAAGTAATAAAAAACACTGTCCAAGGGGTAAGGGTAAACTCTAGCTGGGGTTTTAGTAGAGCGGTGGATCATAATAGAATAAATAAATAACAAACAAATATTTCGGACATTTAACACCAACGCCATCTAGTTCCAAGCTAAGCATAGCTTGTGTTATGGGTAATAGACAACTGATATAAATACATACTATACTTTTTTTTGTAAATACATACTTGTTATACATAGAAAACACCCAAACTTCGAAACAAATATTTGGAGAGGATAGAAACATTTGGTTCAACCCGGGAATCGAACCCGACACCTCAAGCACAGCAGTCACATACGCTACCACTGCGCCACCATACTGCCTCAGTATAGGTAGAACCAAGTTACACCACACGGTCCGCCATATTGACCCTAAAGTAATGAATTTCAGACCCTAGCAGAATCAGCCTTAGGACCATAAAACTTTATGCTTTCAATAGACAAGCAACAGACAAAATGTGAATTGAGAAGTTTTAGGTCTGGCCACTGCGATTCTAAACACTAACACTTTACTTTCTTTCTAGCCTTTTAATGGTACTTTACTGAGAAAGCCATCAGCAAGTATTGAAAACTATTTATTAAGGGAGAAAATCTAAACAAGGCTTTTAAGAATAAAAAGGAATAAACAAGTTATCTCTGGCTATTTTGATTGAAGAAAATTCCCTTGCAGTTCTTTGTACTGTAGTATAATACAAATAAAACCCTCTTCTTTTGATTGCAATCTAAGCTTAACCATTGCAAAACAATTTAAACATTAAAGTTTCTAATGTACCGGTCACAATGTGCAACAAGTAAACATGTTCTACGGGCAACTACTGTCGTATCTTTTATAAGCATTGGATTTTGTAATTTCTTATTTTACATACTTCATTATATATATAATGTTACGCAAAAATATAATCATATTTTAAGGTACCTATTCATTTCATTAATTTTTTATTTAAACTCTTAAAGTATCACAGTAAAAGACCGCGCTTAGGAATATAAGAACAACTAAAGTCAAACAGAAAAGTGAGGTTAAAAATAAAGGCCATGACATCGAGCGTTTTAGCGTCAATTTTAAAGTTACGCATATACAACTGAAATATCTTCCAAACATTATATGACTAGGTTTTCCAAATTAGTTAATTTGTGGAGCTGAGAGTACTTGGACAATCCAAATACTTTAATGATTTGTGCAGTTATTGTTAAAAATGTCTTTGAAATACCGATTTTACTATAACAAACAATGTCTTAGTTACACATAACGATTGTTGTGTGACCACGCTATTATAAATGGATAATTGACTGGTTTAGTGGTTTAAGCGATCGCCTCGCTGCTATTCTATTGCGTCAAGTGTTGTGGGTTCAAATCATACATGGGACAATACTTTGTGTGATCAACAAATAACAATTGCCTATACTCCTGAAACCATGGCCCCGGTTTACTCTTGACACTCGCACTTTACCCTAAAAAACATCAAAAAACTAAATCGAACCCTCCTTATTGAATAAACTTGGTAGGTATGAATTTCTCACAAAAATTGTGTATTTAAATAGTCAAACAATAATAACATCTGGGTCAAGTCTCTTAAAATCTCAGCTACCGTCTTTATCAGTTAGATCTTGATGATTCGCACCGTGGGAACATCTACATATAATGGTTAAGACAGATCAGATACCAAACTTATAGTTGTTTTTACAAATATATTAATCTCCTGTCTATGTACAGTATGTATATTAATACCTGAAGCAAAAACTTAATACTTCTTTTCGCGAAAATTATGCATACGGAGGTGTATGAAAATTAGTATAGTCATAGTTAAAGTTTATACCTATGGAAAAGAAACCTAAAAAAGGAGAAAAATATTTACAATCGTATTGAGAACCTCCTCGTTTTTTGAAGTCGGTTAAATAAGAATTATGGTCGAAATTTGCCCATCGGGCGAACCACGCTTTATATAAACCTGATGTCAATCTGAAAAAAAAATGTGACAGGATGTTTGTGAAGTATTTAGTCCTGATTGGCATCAGGAGATATTACTACGAACTTATGCGACCGCTTATTTCAAAAACCGAAAAGCAACTAGAACATTATTTCGAAGCAGTCGGCCGATTGTTCGTCTACCGACCTGACAGTTTGGTTACGCCAGTGTGCGCGCTTAAAGCTCAACACGATCGAACCATCGGCAGATTAAAAAAAATTGTTTGCTCTTAAAGTAGAGAAAAATGATCAAAATCAGTGATCAAAATTCAACTATAACTAAATTCCTTTAATTTTATTTTTCATCTTTCTGCACTCCTATATATAAACTTTAACTTGCCAAATTTGATATTCCATCGACCGTATAATTTTCGTAAAGAGGGTTACAAAGTTTTGCTTCACTTATTAATATACCTATTATTATTGTACCTATAGATATTCTGAATGCTAAATGTAGACTGAATAACCTTGTACTGGCATAGTGACAGCTTGAAGCTGCGGGTTGCTGAAATTGAATCTCTAAGGACTTAACCGTAATTATATTGACATATACCACGTCATAACAATGACAGTCAGGCTTAGTAGGGACTCAGACGATTAGTACAGGTACTTCAGTTAATTGTATTTTCAATAAGTATTTTAATGTCTGTATGTTAGGTAATATTTGTTTTAAGAGCGACATGAGGTCTGTTTTTGAATTATTTATGTAAAAATACACATGCCATTCCTAATATCGGTACCGTATATTTCTTTCACTGTGACTTAAACATCATTTTTGGTTCTAAATGTAAGTTACGATGATCATATCAATATAATAACAAAAGAAAATAAGAACAAAAATTAAACACCGAAACAGGAAAAATAAACACCAGTTCATTGTGACAAGACACGAGAATTATACATTTAAAGCTAAGCTTAAAATGTAAACCAGTTACTTATGTGACCCTGTAATACATCAAAACCGGTGATGATATTTAAGAGATATAAGATCACAATGGCACTGGCCACAGTTTCGTAAGTCCTTTTTAAAACACAAACAACTTTTCACTCTTACAAGTTAAACATTTGTGTATGACGCCGATGTTCACGCAACTGGTAACTGTCTGGAGTTTTCTCAATAAATATTTATTGGGCAGTAAATTTGTTTGCAATGCAACATTGTTTATACCTTTATTGTTATATCTTAAAATCTCTATATGGAAGAATTCAACCATGAAAGAAATTTATGACTATATTTATTGTATTTTATGTGAGCATATTTGTAATAAATAGATACCTAAGCATTTTTGATTAGTCAGTGTAATTATAAGTATAAAATATGTATTAATAAATGTATTAGAGACTACCATGGAAGAGCCAGGCTTCGGCATGAATGGGCCGGCACTACCGGAGTGATAGCACGGTCTCACAGTGAAACAGCGCTTGCGCTGTGTTTCACCAAGTGAGTGAGGATATCGGAGGCCCATAATCCAACCTTTCCCCCCATACCCCTCCTGATCCCCTAAAGTCCGGCTACTCACTTGTGACGCCTCTGATGTTGCGGGTATCCTTGAGCAATGGTAAACGCTTTAAAAAAATACTTTTGATGATTAAAAGAAATGAACTAAAATACACTAATGTTTTTTATCGTAGTAAATTTGAACATATAATAGGCTTTACCGATTGGATCAGTTTGTGGATTGATCGTATTTGCACAACGCTATTCAAACAAGTTATATATTTTACTTGTGAATCAAAAACAATCATGAGCGCTTTGCACCAGAGTTTACGTGAACGAATTTACAATAACGCTGTCTATATGTTAATCTTGATCTGTTTGTCTATTTATAGCTCTTCGTCTATTTAGACTTTTATTACCTTTTTGCTTCAAAGTCAGGTCCTGCATAACAAATTCTTATTTCATGTTGCGAAAGAATTATTCCAAAATAATTTTTAAATAAGGTAATATAACATATATATAGATAACATATTATGTTTTATTTGGACACCGGCCTCTCGATAGTTATAACTGTGTTGCCACCTTTTGAGTTTTCGTCTCAGAATCATCTTTGGTACAGTCAGCATCACGTTTATTTATGCTCTCATAATTATGTGAAAAACATCGATCTAATTTTATATTGGCAGATATGGTACTTAAATTGTTGTACGCATTCAAGGTCAAGATCAAGGTCAAGAAGGTCAAAATATCTTAATTGATGATAATATTGTGTTAGTTGATAGAGTGTTCATATTAATATTAGCAAACAGGCTGTCCAATGGTATCTATGCATTCATTCTAGTCAAAAATCATTGTCATTAAGGCTGGAAACAATTTCGGTTTCAGTTAAATTCTTCTAAAAACTGGATGGGCAATGTGTAGCGGCTAAATTGATAACTGTTTTAAAAGGCAGCTGTATATTTTTTGGTACTTTTTATTTATTTTCGTAAGATAATCTTTAGTAAGATAATACTACTTAAAGATAGACTGCAGTATTAATCTATTTAACTTCAAAATGTTTTCTAAATTGTCATTTTTTGGTGATAAGCTTTTCATTTGAGGGACCACCTTTGATGGATTGAAACTAATTGAAATGCTGTTTTTACAAACCAGAGGTTGAATTTACAATCGTTCAATTAAATCTTGAACAAATTGCATTTCACTCAAACTGAACTTATGGTGGGGGTTAAAGCTTAAGGGACCACCTTCCGGATGCTAGTTCTTTATATATAGTCAACGAGAAAGGTAAATATTTAGTCCCTAAATCAGTTATTGCAAATATTTTACTAAGTGTTGTTATTTAGAGCAGTTGTAAATTTTAACTAGTACACAAGATATCGATGTCCATCAGTCACGATTGAAAGACCACCCTTGACCGATTGTAACATTAAAAATAGAGACTAAATTAACTATTGCCTGAGAACTTTTACTAAAACTTGGTTCATTCAAAAGCTCTAAATTTCAATATGGTCCCTCATGGTAGTTATGCAATGTGCGACGTACCAGCACTAGCTGTGAAAATATGGAATAAAAAGTAAATTAATACAGGCCGAGCTCAATCGCAATGTCGGTAATGGTAACACTCTCCTGGTATAAATTTACCAAGCAATGCTTTATATGCTCTTCTAGATGGTATGGAGGCATATTTGTTAAGCAAAATTATATTTAAATACAAATAACAACAAATCTTTTACAAGTGAAAGATAACATCATCATTTAGTGTCATAATTGTCGTTTAAAGCATTATGCTGAGTTTTCTCGAAAATGGTTTCTTTTCAAAGAATTTTTAAATATCTTTATTTTATTCAAATACCTGCAGCCATAGTCATTTTCTTAGTGTAATATATTGGAATATTACAATATGTTCCTTTTCTAAAAACATTAGAAACAAAGGACATGTCAGTTACGTCATGCAAGAAATGAACGGGATAGGTATTCGAGGTAAAAAGGGATTACTCTAGATACGGGTAATAACATTTATTTTTCTTCATTGGAACGATGTTTTAACTACTTTGCATGCATAGATACCTATTTAACAACCTATTTGACATAATTAATATGAACACTGTCAGCCAAACAATTTTGACAACAATTTGAGTACCATGTCGGCCAATATAAAGCTGAGTCGATATTTTTCACATAATTTTGAGCACTTTGAGAGCACAAATCAATATGATGCTGACTGTACCCTTGATGAGTCGGTAAAGATCATTGCTAAAATTTCGAAACACTGAGTTTCAATAAAAAGAAATTGTTTTACATAATTTTTCTGTTAGGCCATGGAATCATTCCAGTTGAGCCGGCCCATTATTCACTGCTAGACATAAACCTCTGTCATTGCACTCACCTACCTGGGGGCGTCCTAAACTATGTTCGCCAAGACGCGGTATCCACTCTGGAAATCTACTACACCAACGGATTTGTCTTCTTCTACAAACTAAATAAATTTCATAATTTAAATATCCTTAACATACTTACGAAATAAACCATAATTAAATAATCAATGACAACTTTTTGACAAGGTTCACCTACTTTGCCATTTATATACATATATCAAACATATCAAACATACACACATATATCTGTAGGTAGAAATAAATATATGCATATCTAAAATATCGAACATTCTTCATTTAAATATGTTTTGTTTGTGAAATAGAGCTAGGGGGTCTTGTTAACTTTGATTTTAATGTTTATAAACAGTTCATATATATTAATAACAAAAAGTAATAAAATTTCGGATTGCATTTTACAGTAAACTGTATTATTTAATCCAACCCCCTTTTTTTACATACCGAATATATTTGGGAGGCGCTCATAGCCCGGTTGCACTCGGTGATTAGAAACAATCAGAGAGGGCAAGCAACCACGGTGCGGTTAGTACCTGGAAGGGTGACCGCTGGTGGCATGTTACCATGAGCGTCTCCGTGATTCGGAGGTCACGTTAAGCAGTCGGTCCCAGTTGTTATCATATGACAACAGTCGTAAAGCTTAGTTGGAGGCCTTCGGGCGGCTAAAAAAATTCCAACGGCAACATTTACATAGCCACAACGTATTCTTGCCAGTCCCCAACCCGCACTTGGCCAGCGGGGGGACGTATGGCCTTAACCCGCTCCTGAGAGGAGACGCGAGCCCAGCAGTGGGACATTATGGGTTGTTGATTGATTGATTGACTATATTTGAAGTGCCAATTTCTTTAGAGGCGTTGTGCACTTTTTGTGGTGGGCAAAAAATGTTAAACTTGCGTCAGGACACGTGTCCTGGGGTCCGGATGGCGTAAGAAAGCGGTTCCCGGATCCCTCCCGTCTCAGGCGCAGAGTGGCATACCGTGTGGTTTTAGTCGGTTCGATTCCGACACACCGCCCCGCTGCAAACCCCGGTGGGGTGAAGGCCCGAAGGGGTCTTCTCACGTAAAAAAAAAAGAAAAGGACACGTGACCTGATCGAAAATTCGTAAACGGAGGGAGAGTAGACCATAAATTGTCATGTTTGGGTACGATAGTGCAATAAATGAATTTTGTATTTTACAACATAAATTATAGTACTTTTTATACTGATAATAAAAGCAATTCGTGCAAACCATAGCACGGCGCTCATAGCCTAGTTGCACTCGGTGATTAGAAACAATCACCGAAGGTAAGCAAAGACGGCGCGGTCAATACTTGGATGGGGCGTTTAAAAACATCCAACGGCAAGATTACGTAGCCACAACGTTGTCTTGTCAGTCCCCAACCCGCACTTGGCCAGCGTGGGGACGTTATGGCTTTAACGCTTTTTTT